>JAWWEV010000018.1:15916837-15957876 GCA_035583235.1 Hafferia zeledoni | reverse complement strand
ATATATATATATATGTATATATGTATATATGTGTGTATATATCTATATGTGTATCTGATTTAGCTCTTCAATAAAGTCCAGCAGTGGAAGTCAGACCATACTTTGTGACACTCAGACTTCAAAAGGACATAAAATAGCCTTCACATCTTCACATCTCTGCCCAAACTCTCCTCCTTTTTGTTTGGTTTCTTGCTTTAGAGAGGAAGGAGTGTACCTGAGGCAGTGGGTTGCTTCTTGTCTCTGCATTGTTTGATGTGTGATGAGCTTGGTTATCAGATCTCAGCGTGCTGCTGAATGTGGCTCCACTCGCTACAGCAAGTGCTTCTCTACAAGGAGGCAAATATGCCCTCTACTGACTTCAGCTGTGGCTGGAGTTTAAAAGCTGCTGTCACAGAGTATACAATGGAACTGTTTGCAAATAAAGCAAATTAAAATAAACATCTTTTATCATAAGGAAGCAATTAGTGTTGATTCGCAGCTTCACTTGGTTTTTCTCTCCTGACCTTGACTACATTGTGATGGTTTTGTGCTTCCTCGGACAGTTTCCACTTGCATCTGCATCGATTAAACCTTGATCTCATTTATTATCTCAGGAAATGGTCTCAAGGTCACAGGGCTGGAAATTTAATTATGGTGGCAGTATATTAAGTGGCACATTTAAAGATGCTGAATCGTAGTAATTAATTTTTTGGATGGTGGTCTCTAGGGAACAGGTTTTCTCTACACTGGGTGTTCAGCCATCCATCATGGCCATTCAGCTTGGCAGCTGTCTTTTAGCTTTAAACTGCATCATTATTCATCTTTTATGACGACTTTAAAAACACTAGACAACTATATCTTTTTTTATTGTAATATATGTCAGATGCTTGTATTAAGCTATACTTCACCTTTGCTATAAAACATTAACAGAGGTTGCCAGCAGCTACCTGGGCTGGCCTCTAAATTGAGACAACAATTACCCTTCGCTGACATCTAGTGTCAAGACATGAGATATGGCTGGAGCGCTGAATCCATTGGCCTGGAAATGCTGCTCTTCCCCAGCGATTCGGGCTCACCCAAGGAGCTGCAGCACTGGCCATAATTAGTGGACACGAGGGATTAACTTGGCACACAGTGTTGACTTTGTAGCAGCACTAGGTTATTGAATGAAATGCAGCACTGTCAAGGTCTTAAAAAGCTTGTAATGTTTAATGAAGGAATGGTCATTAAACTTGCTGGATCAAATATTAGGCAAGATGGAACTGGGAGGTATTTAATAAAGAGGCCTGGAAATACGAACTAAATCACATATACTCATTTAAACTGCTGGCTGAGGCCCAGCATATTTCAAAGTGCTTCACTGCTGGTTTAAGCTACATGGTATGAAGTGGGAAGGAGAACACTAAGCAGGTTTTACCTTTCTGTGTAACTTCACGGAATTTTTTTCTACTGTAGAGTTATTTTTCTTGAATTAAATGATTGAAAGTTCACACATTGTGCTGGGACTGCAAAAAGTGTTCTGTAAGGAGTGTGAGGGTAGTAGAGGTCTCATAATTAACAATACCCACAGATTTTAAGTGAGGTCTTTCTTGCCCTTTGAAAAGCTGAATCTTTCAGGACCAAGACCAAGATATTAAACAGTGAATTTTCAAAATACTGTTACAGGAGTTGGTATAACTAGTAGTACTTATGTTTACAGGCTGAGATGAAGATGATTTCTTAAAGCTGTTGGGACAGTTAGAGAATGGAATTAATTCTAGGTACAGAATATTAAGTATAGCATTCCTTCTGCATCTTGTCACCTCTTGATATCCTTAGACACAGTTCTCCAGCAGTGAAAGTCTTTGTGCTTGCAGTGTTTGATCTTCTCTTTAAATTCCTGCCCTGAACCCATCTAGCTCTTTATGCTATTTGGCCTTTCTGCAACAGTAATGTAGCATCTTCTTCTGTGGATATCAGTTAAATCTCTTTTCTGTACTGTGTTCTGTGATTAGAATTATGTGACTGTGCCTGAGATGTTTCAATGCTGCTCCTGTGCAGTGGAACTGGGTAAGACTAGTTTTGCCAGGTGTGTGTGTGTGTGTGTGTTGAGTTCCAACTCCAGCACTGGCCTGTGTTAATTCAGGGGTTTTCCAAGCAGGATTTGGAAATGCTGAGCATGTCACTCCTCCTCCCATGGTCTGTGCTCCCACAGTTTGAGAAGGAAAACAGCAAGGAGAATATCCAGCTTATAATGAGAGGAGGCGATGATGGATTTCTGAAGGGAAATCCATAAAGTCACACAGCGTTTCTTGCCTTCACTGGGGTTTGATTGCAGACTGGCTGGTGTGAAGGATCCCTCCCAGAAGGGCCACACAATGGAGATCTTCTCAAGGCTGGAGTGTGAGAACAGCAGATCATTTCAATCAGGTCAACTGAGCCACAAACAAGCCTACTTAGGAATGGAAATGAATGACACTACAGTGGCTTCTTGCAGAGCTGCACATGGAGCTTTGGAGCTGCCTACATCTCATCTCCTTTAAGAGGTACAACGAGGTGGGAAGATGGCCTGTACCTTCTCATCTCCTTTAAGAGGTACAATGAGGTGGGAAGATGGCCTGTACCTTCTCATCTCCTTTAAGAGGTACAATGAGGTGGGAAGATGGCCTGTATCTACCCAGGAGCCAATTCTAACATTAAATGTTTGCAAGTATAATGTTCAGTCTGGTTTCCATCTACATTTGGTTGACCCCTCCTTTGTAATTTCCTTACAAAACCAGACTATATGCTTGCAAATTAGCTCTCTCCTACTTTTAAATATTGCAATAGGACATAAAAATGGGAATGAGGTATCCTGATCACTCCTGTAGATTATCATGGTTATGTTCCAAGTGCCCTAGTCTGTTGTGAATTATTAAAATTGGACAAATTGCATGTTGTACCTCTAGCCAGGCACAGCAGAGGAAATCAGGGCTGGCTACAGTTGCAAAAGCAGGAGGGTCAAAATGGTTATTTTTCCCCCAGGATTTTCTGAAGAAGAAGATCCTTTTGTTGAGAGTCCACTGGATTTTGTGAAGAAACAAACATATCACAATATAAGAAACTGGTGGAATTACATTATTTGATGGGTATTGGTGGATACTGACACCTGGAGCATAGTAAGTAGCAAAAACATTGGAGGATATGTGGACATTCTTTTTGTCAAATGTAGTTTCTATCTTCTTATACCCCATTTTAATGAAGATCATGTAGACATTTGAGCTGTGACTCTTCATGTTATTGATCAATTCAAAAGTGATTTGAATACACCTGCATGTAAATATTGCCATCAATATGTATGTGGGGGAGTATTTTCAATGGAATGGGGACCAGTTGTATAGAAAATGTGAATTCTGGAACACACAGAAGAAATAAAATTAGTACAGCTTAGGTACCAATGTTGGAAGAGTGAGAGGTGTATCATAAATAATCCAGAGGTTAAGATAAGTTTATGCAAGTGATTAGTGAGCAGCTGTGCACAATAAATGGAGAAACAGAAGGAAAAACAGGAATGATAATTTCAGAAGAGATAATGGTACCAAATTACATGTTCACCAGGAACTGCTTCCACTGCAGCCACAATGGAGATCTTAGTCACATTACTTTACTGCTGGATTAAGTAATTTGGAATGTAGGAATGGCAAAATTAGTCTTTTTGTGTCTTCTTATGTCAACAAGCTCAACAAAACCACTCATTGTTCATGTCTGGAGGCAGTTTCATCTAAAATGCTCCAGCAGGAGGGCAGCAGTGATAGAAAATTGTTGCTCTTTACCACCCTTTGTAACAGACCTGCATATGTTTGCTCAATCAGAACTTCTCCTACTGAAAGGTTGGATTTATAAAGCCATGGGACATTTGGTTCCAAGCTGTTGAACATCATAAGAACCTTCAAATGATGTATCAGGACTTTTGCTCTGCTTTTGAACCACCTCTTACTCGCAATGAACATCATATCATGTTTGTGATGGTTTCTTGCAAATGTGTTGAGTAAAAGTTTTCTTGAAATATCATTCAAGACAGAGTTTTTTGGTGGACTTGCTTGGCTTCTGTCCTGTTCTGAATGCCCCTGAGCCAGCCCCTCTCAGTGAAGTTCTTGCAGATGAGGTATGCAATAATTACATTTCTACAGACAAGAACTATCTTTCAAAACTGTTTCTGTGCACACTCACATGACTGATATCCTCATAACCATCCACCCTGAACTACATTCAACTTTCCTAAATGAGATTTTATTGGAACTGATTATGATTAGATAAATGGGTGACTTCACTAATGTATAATACACTTTTCAATTATAGAGTATGTATGATAATTTACATTTCTTGTTTGATAGTATGATATTTATGTGACATATTCTGGATGAGATCTGCCACTGTTTATATAATGCCCTTACTTTTCTTTTAAATTAAATCTGCTTTCAAGTTCTTTCAATATATTTAAATTTTTAAGATAAACAAAGACATTACAAATCCACCTTAATTTACCCTTCAGTGGAATAAAATCTATTGGTGGATAAATCCTGGTCCCCAGATTTGTTGCCTAAGGAGACAAATTCTGTCACTGGACTAAGAGATGAAGACGATGTGGATTGGAACAGTGACTGCAGAATCAAGCAGCATCATCCAACTGACAGCTGAGAGACTTAGAAGAATTTGGTAAAGAAACAGCCTTTCTAGCAGCAAATCTGATTTATGCCTCCTGGGTTAACAGTTTTCTTTACCTGTAGGGATTTTTCAGGATGTATTGCTAATTTTGAGACAGGTGAAAATTAGATCATCTTCCCTGGTAAAGGACCTCTGAGCAGGGAAAGAAGGAGAAGTACAGTATGTACTATGTTTTGTTCTTGTTAACAACCTTTACAATGTTTTATGTGCTATCAATACCCAGAGAGACAACATTCAGTCAGAAAAGAGAAACTGTCTATAGATACATCAATCAATTGTATCACTAAATAGTTTTTAAACTTTACATTAAAAAAAAAAAGAAAAAAATAAAAATTGTGGGTCATATCTGTAATGAATAAAGTGTTTTGAAAACTCCCATATCACAAAATTTAATTTCAAAGTGGTCATCATCTGAGGGGAATATATTTTCCTAATCCAGTATAATCTCTCTGAATCCTTTCAGAAGTTCCCTGGTGACACAGAGTCAGGAGAAGTGGCTGACGCCCCAGGGGGCTGGGCAGCCCTTCTTCAGAACAACCTCAGCAGGCTGGACGTGGGTGAAGAACCTTCTGAAGTTCAACAAAGGCAAGTGCAGGTCCATGTCCTTCACACACCTGGGGCCCCAGAGATGGATGCAGCACTCCAGGTGGAGCTCAGGACCTTGAGCTGGCCTTGTTGAACTCGATGATGTTCCCACAGGCCCAGCTCTGTGCCCATCAAGGTCCCTCTGGATGGATCCCTTCCCTCCAGGATGTCACCTGCTCCACACAGCTCAGTGTTGGCAGAGAACTCGCTGAGGGTGCCTGGGTCCCACTGCCCATGGCACAGGCAGAGATGTCAAACCCTGCTGGTGCCAGTACTGGCCCCTGAGGAACACCACGTGTCTGTCTCAAACTTCAGATATTATTGTAGATATTAGGAATTCTCTGTCTCCAACAGGGCAAGCTGAAGGAAGCAAGCCAAGGCACTCACTGTGTGGGTTAGCTGGGAGTGTGTGTGCTCTTGCACTCAAGATTTGTGACCTGAGTCTGACTCCTCTCTCTGAACAAGCTCACTGCCCTTCAGCAGCAAACTACTGAAAATGCAGGTAATGTGATTATGAAAAATCAACTCGTGTGTTAAAGTTGCCTACACACTTAAACCTGTGTGAGGCAAAGCAGCTGGATGAGTCTCCAAAACATAACCATAACTCTCCTCCTCCTTTAAGAGAACACCACCTGCTTTCTAAGTCACTAACTATTCTGATTATTTTAGACAAATTTCAGTGTGCATTTTCCTTGTGTCTCAGTAACAAGGAGCATGTTTGTTCCAAAATCACCCTAATACAGCTAAATATTTGATTCATATTGAGCTTGGAGCTTCTGGTACTAAAATGAAACAGGAATACTCCTAGGAAGTAAGTATTTAAATAAACAACAAAGCTGCTGCAAGTAAGAGGAATGCTGAGTCCACAGAATGCATTATTAACAGCATATTAGTGCCCATATTGCCTGAGACACAGAGGTGATTGTGCTGCAAATAATGTCCTGGATGTCATAAATAGCAGAGCACCAGATAACTGAACACATTGCAGGCAAAATGCCCTGATCTACTTTGTTTTCCTCTGAAACCATGACTCATTTATGAATCAGTGGAAGCTGTTCTTAGATTTCAACAATTAAATTACCATACTTAGAGATTTCCTTTCAGAGATTTCAAAGTGTAGTTGCTTTGCCCCATTGACTTTAATCTGATTCTTGGGCTTCTCCACAAAAATAACTTCTTTTCTAGACTATCTTTTTCTGCATAAGAACTTCAAAAGGAGCAATCAAAATAAAATCCACCTCAAATTAAAATTCTTGAGTTCAGGTGTGTGATCATGCAAACAACAGGCAGAATTTATTTAACCTTCAGCCAGCTGCTTAACCAAGTTGAAATTATTGATAGCCCATCAGCAATGATCAAGATGGAGAGGCTAAATGAAGAGGTGCCTTTTCTTTTTCTTTTCCAGTTTCCCCCTGCTCCCCATCCTCCTTTTTTTTTTCTAAATAAGAGAACCACTGAGCTGGTAACAAGACTTGAAATGCCATGTCAGCTCAGCCACCGTGGTCAAGGAGCTCAGCTGTAGAAGGGAAATAAAACTGTTAAGTTATGACTGCCCTCCAATCAGTCACAGGGGTAATGATGTTTGGCTTTAGTCAGGTTATATGTCAGTAAATATACATCTCTGACAGCCTTTAAGACAGCCTTAAGATCATGCTTATTGTTTTATATAGATAGGGGTCGGGGGCTGATAGATGGTGGTCATGGGCCACCGAAATAAATTTCCCAGCATTCAGCAGGTAAAGTTAATCTCAATAGAACAGCATGTGACTGTGGCTTTGATAGAATATTCATCTGACAGTGATGGGGCACTTTTTCTCTGTTAGGTTTTGTATATGACTTGAATGCAGATGATTTTTTTCCCTGTCTTGATTCTAAATTTGTCACTACCTGCAGTGACCAGTTACATTTGGTCTTTAGTGCAGAGCTGTGGAGAGAGCAAAGTTCGAAATTCCAGTTTGTAAGCACTGCTGTGTTCACCTGGTCACTGTATTCTGTTCACCCTCTCACATATGGACCAAACTCAAAAGTAAGGAAACCTCAGAATTCCAAGTACTGGAAAATCCAAACGTCATTTCATTCCTGTGAGTGATAATGTGAACTCTCTCTCAGGAGCAAAGTACTGAGACATTCTAGACTTACAGTGCTATGAATGAAAATCTTATTTTAAAATCTTCCTACAGACTTAGACAAATACTTTTTTCCATATTCCTTCTGATAATGATATTTAAGTTTTCACTTAAGCTTACTGCTAAGGACTTTGTATCTATTTGCAAATATTGGATCACACTTTCCATTACTGTAGCATGACATTAGACATTAAATTCACCTAAGTAAGGCTCTCAATAGCATTTTTATACCACAAATTGGATTGTCAGGAGAAGCAGAAGGTCCCACTGTGCTTCTGCTCTTGCTGTTATTCAGCATTACCACTGCAGAATGAGAAAATATAGAAACATTTTGTGTTTTAATTGTCAAATGTCAATTGAATTAATGGAAAATTTGTCTGGATAAAGACCAAGAGTGGAAAAAAAACCAGGTAATGTCTAGAACTGCAGACAGATGTTGACAAGTTGATTGTACATGAGGCTTTCAATAGTAACCTTTGTTGCTGTTGTTTTGCTAAGGTGTTTTACAGTTATTGCAGTCAATGAACAAGTCAGAGACCATAATATTCATATGACAACTGTTTATATTTGCTGAATGCTGCTCCAGGTCCTAACAGAAAATTACCATAATTTCAATATAAACATAACAGATTTTACCTTTTAAATCTGCCAGGACACTTTTTATGAGACTCTGAAATGTTGAAGGGTTTTGTTTTTTTTTTTTTTCTCTTAGATGGTATTAACTAGTCTATATCCAAAATATTTTAAAATTTTTCCCTAATATCTGACCTTTTTTCACACAAGATGCTCCAATGATCTGGACTTTGGGGGAAGGTTTCCTAAGACATCACATGTGGTGCTTCTTAAGCTTCACGATACAAATGTCATCAGCTGAAAAATTCCAACTATTACCAGGAATCCCACAGTTAAATGAAATCCTTCACATGTGAAAACTGAGTAAGAAATGAGAGTTCATGTTGCCTGAACTCTAAGTAGCCATGAAATTAGTCAGCCTTTCCATGTGCTCATCATATGTTAACTCTCCCCTGTGCCAGGGAACTGCTTAGGTGGGTTTTTCAGGCTATCAGCTCTTCTAAGCACGTGATCAAGAGCTTTCCTGAACAGTGACCCCAATTATCCTCTTCTGCCTTAAATAAGGTGGGCTGTGTCTGCACAGACCCCATTTGGGGAACAGATTCAGCCTCTCCAATTAACATATTAAAGGTTTGTATTTTTCTCGTTTAATGGCCTAAAATCCTTCAGAGATGGAAAGGCATTTGGAACTATTTTTGAGCAGTTGGTCAGAGATATTTTAACTCCTTTTCCCCTCTTAGTCAAGCCTAAAAAGCAGGAAGTTGCAGGTATCTGAATTTTCTATTAGAGATTTTACTACTGGCCAATTCTGACTGTTCTTCTGCTTAATATTTGATCAGTGTCTGGAAAGGCTCTTGTCTGAAGGAACATGTGAGCAGTTACGAGTTTGATCCTTCTTGTCTTGCTGAGAGTTGGCTCTTTTTTAGCAATGCTTTTAAGCTATGAAATTGCTTCTGTGTTTTGCAGTATTTATATTTATATTTATATTTATATTTATATTTATATTTATATTTATATTTATATTTATATTTATATTTATATTTATATCTAGTATTATAGTTTACACTGAGTTTCAAAAGCTTTATGTCCATGCATGGCATGCTTAATGTAAATGTTTTCTTATTTATTTTTAATTCACCTTTTTCTAACTATATGTATCATAAGCAGTTCCCCTAAAAGCTCATTTTTCACATTTTTTTCCTTTCCTTTTTTTCCTGCCAATTTAAATTAAAAAACCCCAACAATAAAACAATTCAGATATGAGAAGCAGACCTCATTTAGGATGCCTCTAAGCTTAAAAAAATTAAAAAGCTCCTACTACTTTATAATGATTATATGAAAAGTAAAAAAGTTTTCTTGATATGGAAAGGCATCAGTATGAATTTTTTTATACTGATACAAGAAAGTCTCATGAAGGGAACACAAATCCTTCAAAGTCTTTAAAAGCACCTTTTACAAGACTGTGTTTTCATGTATGCCAAGATTTTTGCTGGCCTGGAATCAGAAAAATACCAAATCATCACCTTTTCTGTCCCTCCCCTGGTGAGAGTGGTCAGTGCTGATTATTCCCCCTGTGCTGCTGTAGATTCTTCATTGCCACATGAGGATGTGTAGAAAGCCATGGAAATAAGTACTTGCATTTTTTCTAATAAATTGTTTTTGAAGAAGAAAATAAAAATTTTTCCATCTGTTTTTCTTATACTATAATCTTTTCTAACACAAAGATGTCTTCAAGAACTACTAATACTATTCTTTAACTACTAATCTAATTGTTAAAACTCCTACTGGAATTGCTTATTATTTCATAGTAGGCTACCCAAGAACTACACTCATGTCCAGAAAATTGAAGGCAAACAATCAAATCAAGTAGTAAATTACTAAGTTTACATAAATGATCTGGTAGTAAAAGTTCAAATCTATGCAAGAATGATTAATTCAACAATTTTGTTAGGCTGATAAATGAGATCTTTACAATATCTATGTGAGTTTCTGGGTTAAGCTTTTTCTACTTACACCTTCACTGAACAGATTTTCAATCCTTGTACATAAAGTATATTATAATTTTTCTTACCAGTGCTTACCAACCTCCAGCTTATTCTCATGTGGGGGAAAAATGAAAAAGAAAAAAGTACTTCAAGAATGGATCCCCAGAATTCAGACAGCCTATAAAATGTTGGTGTGATTTTTTTGTGTCCATGCAACAAGGGCAGGTTTTGTGCCAGGATGGGAAGGGAACTCAGTAACTGTTCATGGTATATATTTCCAAATATGTAGCAGGTAGCAAATTCTTAGCTAATTAACACAGAAGTTAATCAAATCCCAGCTGGCTGGAGCCAAGACACACATGCCAAACAATCCTCTGCCAACCCCTCCTTTTAAATGCAGCAAAGTGATGCAGGGATTTACCTCATGACTGTGAAGATGAAAAGCTTCAGCATTACAAGGAGGTATTTCCATGGGTTACTCCACAAATTCAATGTGGCTGGTTTGAATACATTCATTTTTGCCCAGTAACTGCTGAAGAATATATTATGAATGTTGGCTGATGGTTCTCAGTGAGCATTTCCTGGGCTACCTTTGCAGCCACAATCACCTGTACCACAAGGCTATTTCTGGGTTTGCTTTTAATGCCTCATGCTCTGTGGTGTTTGGCAGAGCTTTGGCTTTGGAAAAACACTCTTTAAAGATTTCAAATTGAAAAGATCTCATGGAGCACTGACAAACACAACCAGAGAGAAATTGCATTCTTTTCTACATGGCCATCATTCTGCACATAAGTGATCTTTTGGAATTTAGTGGGATACCCTCATAAAAAAGGGTTTCTAGAACTGACCTCTATTTTTCTTGCACTTGGTTGCTGAAACATAGAAGTGTTTCTGTTAATTAAGATGAATTATTCTGCTATTTTCCATAGGCACAGTTTCTGAAGGCAACTGTAGCATTGCTTTCTGAGATATTTGTCTTGCCTTGTGGAAGGTGTTTCATCACTGTCAGAGAAGCTCCATGTGAAGTTCCCAAGGAGCCTCCCAAACATTTAAATCCCCTACTGGAGAGGACATGGATTTAACTGTGAGTCAACACACTTTTTAAACCTCACTCCATAAAAAAATAAAAATCCACAACTTTCTTTTAATCAACTCTGCTCCTGAGTATGATTAACAAGAAAATCTCTCCACAGCATTACAAGGAATAATTAAGTTGTAACTGTAGTCTCTGTTTGCCAAATGGGAAACAGTATTTTTACCACAGGCTTCCCCCACCTCAACTTTATCCATCTGGATAAACATAATTAAGTAATGGATGATGGTTTGTTAGCATTTTATTACACGTGCTTGCAAGGGCATTAGGAAGAATCATAAAATGCACAACAAATATTGTAGATATTGAGGTTTTCAGCAATAGAAAACGTGACTTTTTAAAATCTGGGCTGGAAACATGTACTCCTACAAATTAACTGTTCCTCTATGCAGAACAGCAACTGAGATGCTGCTGTCTGAGTTGATTTACATACACTAATTGCTAGTTCCTGTTGAGCACTGAGTGGTCACCTGCTCAATAATATTAATAGAGGCATATTTTCAGATAGCAGTTATTCACAAGTAGGAGGAAGCATTACATTCACTTCAGATTTTAGCAATGAAATTGCATTATCCTTTTGTTTAGGAACCTGTTTGCTGCTTTGCTATTCAAACAAAATGACCTAGTGAAGGTGTCAAAAATTGCAGTATTTTTTATGTGTATATTATATAAATGTATATAGTTATACTGTGGTGAAAGTTTCAAATAGATAAGGATGAAAATATTTTTTTCTCAACTAAGTCACATGATCAAAATGTCTCTGTTTGGGTCATTTATCTGGCTGAACCTTTAAAGCACATTGAATTTTTCACATGTAGAACCTACAGAAACATTTTTTTCCAAAATAAAAATACCACAACCACTGCAGTACATTTCTTTTAAGGAATTATTGATTTGGTACATACGTAGTTTAATTTTCTAGGAAACAAAAATACTGCAAGAGAAATAGGGGGTTTTACCCCTGTTAGTCCCCAAAGCCATAACTGTGTATGTGTCAGGGAAGGGACTCTGGATTAAGATCAGAAAATACAAAGAGAATGAAGGTCCTTTTTTCTGATTTGCATAAACACCCAGATGATGTTTTCAATTTTGTCCTTTGAAATGCTCCTGTGGCAGTGGAAAGGCCATAAATCACTCCTGAGAGCCAAAATATCATTTGCTTCTGTTAGAAGACAAGTTTAACAGTATCCCAACTTTGTTGAAATTTGAATGCCTCCCACGTTGGATTTTTTTAATAAGAACTGTAAATAACAGGCCATTTTGGAGAATAATAAACGATCCTTTCCAAAGGCCAATGAGAGCTTATTTTAGTTATTGCCATTCTTTGGGAGCAACAGACAGCTTTAAAAAATCATTCTTGCTGCATACACATAATTTTAAGGAGCTGGCATAAAGTTTTGGAGCAGGTCCATTCCTTTAATTTACACAGATACGACAAGTACTGGGAGTATCTTTGATGACCTAAATCTCATCTCTCACAAGAAGATGCCTCATCTTCTGGGTGTTGCACCTCTTATTCTCTTCATATTCTAGAGATTTCCTTTCTACTCAGGGTGTTGCTTATCCTCACTGATCAAACCCATCAATGAGAGGCTAAAGGTTTAATGTGCCTCTGATTCAGTATGTTTAAAATAAAAAATATTATAAAAATTAATGACATATCTATTAAAAACTTTCCTCTGAATTTGAAGTCTCTGAAGAATCCTATTTTTCCAGATATTTATTGGAGGCTTAAAGAGTAATTTTTTTTTTAATCAAGTAAAGCACCAATTCCTACTTAATCACACAGTTTTGGGAACTGCAAATTTAAAAACACAGTGAGATTTCTGGTATTGAGAGGTCAAAATAACAAGCCATATTATTAGCATTAACTACAGTATCATAATGTTCTTTACCTATATAATAGCAGATGGCTATTTTAAAGTAAACTAAGGTGCAAGTGTCCTGAACAAAACAGAGAAGAAGAAAAGAAACACATGCACCTTTCTGCCTCTGCTGAGGCTGCATCTTGTGTTCAGACCAAGACATAGAAAGCAGAAGGATAAAAAATCCCACACACATTAATGCATCATGAAAAGAAATGAGGGGATGAAGTTCAGTTTGAAGCCACAAACATCTGGCTGGAAGAAGAAAACAAATGCTCTTTCACTGCAATGTTTACTGCAGTTACAATGATGTTCTCCCCAGCCATGAGCCTGTTGGATGGAGAGCACAGCCATGCAAACAAAACCCCTCCAGTGAGAGCTGTGCCTGAGAAAAACAGGAGAAGGAAAATTACTCGTTCTGAGTGGACATTTTATTTTTCCTTCAAATTAAAGATGTGACCAGATTTATTGTTGAAGACAAAGTCATGACATTCTTCCTTCCCAGCTCTGCTCTGCCAACCACACACAGCCCATACTGTCCTTCATTTTTTTACAAAGTATAACTTTTCCTGAGAGTAGAAAAGATGAAAAGCTATTTATGGAATAAACAGCAACAAAAACTAGCCAACTCTGCACAGCATAATGGGATTTTAATGTATTCTCCTTGTCTGCATAGTGTATTTCTGTGATAATTTTATGTGACAGCATAATTAAACTGGAAAACAATTCCCATTTCCTATGTATTTTATCTATTTATCATCATTTATTTCTTTACTTTCTCGCTCTGCTATAAATATTATTGTAAGGAGAGTTAAATAAGTTAAACCAATGCAATTACTTTTACAGATTGAAATTAACTTCATATATCAATTTATACTGGTTTGTACACAGCACCTACGATTTGCCCTGTACAAATAAATGCATTTGGTGCAGTATATTTATACTGTCACTATGGTTTCCATGTTTGCACTCTTTTTGACTAATGTTCCATATGTTAAAACTTGACATTTTAACAGTATTTTCAAACAATTTCATTCATTATCAAATAACCATTTATTACATTGTGGCAATTTCAAACCATTTACTGGACCTTCTAGACATTGCTAAACAATGATTTATCAAGGAGTGTGCAAATTTTAGTGCTTATCACAGCAAATACCAAAAGTAAAATTAAATACTGACTTGACAACAGCTCTGACTAAATTATTTTCCTTTTTTAATCTTGATGAGTCATATTTAGTAATAGCAGTTTGTAAATTCATTGGATATGGAGGGCAATATTCTAGATTGCTCCATTATATGAGGCTCTTTCTGGTTTGCTCATTTCTTTTGCATATTTGGGGTATAAGCTGAAGGCTGTGGGACATAACAGATGCATCTCTTACTGTCTTTTTATTTTTATTTTCTCATAGTGCTTATGATGGCCCAACATTGTCCTGTGTGGCAGCACTTCTCACAGTTTCCTTGCCCAGGAATCCAACAAAACCCACCTCTAGCCAAATCTGTTGGCTTGAATTTTGCAAAGGATTTTCAGTTCTGTTTCCAGGAAAAATCTCCTCCTTGGGAATGTTCTAACCAACAAGTAGAATTGATTTCACTTTGTGTGTGACCACCTGGCTGCAAAATGCTGTGCTTTTGACTCCATTCCTTATCTCCCCTATTTCTATTGAATTGGAGACCCACAGTACCCTGTGAGAAAACAGGCTGATGCCCACAAATGAGAATTAGGTCTCTGGAAGCACTTGGTGCAAACTTTACAAGGCAACAGTGTTGGAGGGAGACATCACCATTTTCAGAGATCTCATTAATCATTGCAGAGTTCACACATTCAGCTCAACATGAAGTAAATTGAAAGGCTTAAATATACCAGAGTATATTCATAGAAGGAGTTTCAAGGACTTGGGAGCATTTCTTATTTGTGAGGTTTGTACACAGACTATAGCTGAACAAATATCATTAACACTGAATTTAAATGATCCCTAAATCAATAGTTTGGCATTGTTAGTTGATGCTACAGTATCATTAAATAGCTCCAGAGAAAGCCAAAGCCTCACTGTGCAAAACTAACAGCTTAACATCATCCTACACAGAAGAATTTATAGTCCACATGAATTGTTTGTGAATTGGGGCAACAAGGAACCACACCTTGGATTGTGATCTTCCTTGGCCAAGGTCCTGAAAAGAGCAGAACTAAAAATTACACAGCAAATTACTTTTGTAAATGTCAGTCTTAATTTCAAAGGCATCCAAAAGGCTTTGATTCATTATCTCCAATTCAGGAGGGGTTATTAGGAACTCTTATTCTGTTACTGCTCCTACAGTAGAGCCAGCAAAGGCAGCTTTTAGTCATTAACCTAATAATGTAGTAATTTAGTTTAAATTGCCACAGCTTTCAGCTGGTACTGATAAGATGGGCTGCAAGCTGTGGTGGAGAAGTGGGCAATTTCTTGTTCTGCAGCTTGTGGCATAGCCTGGCATCCTCTGCCAGGAAGGTGCAGCTGAGCTGGGGAGCTCCAGCAGCCAAAGGGCACCACCTTGTACGTGCAGAAAGGCAAAACCTTGTTTGCTTGCTGGAGGTCTCACTACCCCCAGTTTAAGCACTTAGTTCTTTAATTTTATCCACACTCTGCATGTTTAACCCCGGGATCTCAAAGTTTATGTGTTTACCTGTGATGACAGTGAGTAATGTTTGGGGTTTTGGGGGAGATGGGGTGGTTTCTGGAGGTTTAATGTTTGTTTGATTTTTGTTCACCAGCTCTATTAGTATTCTCTGAGAATCTTCCCAGACTATTGGAGTATGACCAAGCCCAAAGGACATTTAAGAGAAGTTCATCCAAAAACAATAAGCAGTGATAAACAATTAATTTTACCCCATCAGAACTGCTTTCTTGTCTTCTCAAACCTCACAGATCTTTTCTAGAAATTCTTTGTCTATTCCTGAATCTCAGCAATTTTTAACACCCTACTACTTCAAACAAAACTGCCACTGAAGTCAGGTAGGCCAGAGCAGGCACAAAAAGAAGTTTTGCCTTATACCAGTCACCTAAAATTAAGTGATGCCAAATGATATCAGAATAAATGAACCATTACCAATGTCTCTGCTTATTAAAACCAAAACAAAAGAGTCTTAGGAAATGAAGTGTCTGAGGACCCTGAGCAGCCAGGAGTAAGCATTTAATCCTGGGAGAAACTCAGGCTGAGTTCCCTCCCAGGTCAGAGCAGAAGGGCTGCTCAGGATCAGGCCCTCAAATTAAAGCACTTTGGGCACAGCTGTGTCTGTAGCCAAGCACTGCTGAGCCTAATGGAAGTGCCAAGGGTTGGCTTCCTTTTGTTTTAATCAGCCTAAATGACAAACTTCTATGATTTTCAGGTATGTTCAGACCCAACACTTGCTGATCCAGGAATTGATCCCAAGATTAGTGGTCTTGTTAATCCATTTCCAGCCTCCTTGTCTCCACCAGTTTGCCTGCTGGAGGTTGATTCCTTCATTTCCACTGGTTACACTGATCATCTGGCTTCTTTTTCACTTATCCCTATGACATCAAGTTTGAGGGATTTGGGGTGTGGGTGTTTTGTTTGGGTTGGTTTTTTTGTGGTAGACTGTATGTTACAATCCCTGGGGCTTCAGCAACCATTAGCTATTAAGTAAGGTCTGATCAAGGCAAAAAATGGCTTTTAATACAGTCAGGGTTAACAACACTCCCTCTTAGAATCCAGAAATGGAAAAAGGGTTTTATTATTCAGTGTGGATAGCAGACTAGGTGTGAGAAAGTCATCAAGGCAAGCTCTTTGCTCACTTAAGGAGATATTATACAAAACATTAAACCCAATGAGGGTATCTGTCAAAATCTAAGAGACTTCATCTCTGCTGTTATCTACCTTCCATTATGGATTAATTTGACACTAATTGCAAAAATGATTTAATTTAGCTAATCTTCAGAAAATACTGTTTGAAAATTAAAATTAATGGCTGGGATAAAATCTAAGTATTCTACCTGAATAAAATCTTGGACATGAATGGCCAGGGACTGATGCAGAAAGCTTAGACAGGAATTACTTCCAAAAATTGCATTTAATACATAAAGCAAGAGAGAACCAAAAATGAATTTAAAGAACATGACATGTACTAGTGCAGAAAATGTCAAAGAAATCATGTGTTGATGGAGAGGGGTGGAAAAACCCAAATGTGAAGCATTTTTGCTCTAAAAAGAACTTTGTGACTGTATCTAAAAACACAAATAAATTAGACATTTTTTTAATGACACAGTTTTGGTTGTCCAAGTATTTATCAATTATGCAGTGGACAAACCAGAGAATGTAATTTTGTAGTTCAAAAGTCAGACTTGTACTAGCAAACTAATCACAGCTTTGTGATGTTCTTGCAAGTTCGTATTTCTGATGAAGGCACAGTGTAACACGAGGGGTTTTCATCTGCAGCAGATGGTGCAAGTCCCTGAAGAATCCTGTGCCCAGCTGTTCCAGGCAGAACGCGGCACACTCAGCCACACTCGCTCTGCCCAGCACAGCAGGGCCACGCTGAGCCCCAGGAGCACCCAGAGCAGCAAACCTGGGTGGTGGAGGCTCCCTGTGCAGCAGGTGGAGGGAAGGGCACGGCTCCCAGGGCTGCACACTTGGGGCTCTCCTGCTACTTTCTTCCTTTGCATTCTTGTCCCCTGTTAAGTTTGTCAAAGACAGTTTCCTTTGTCTGTTTTGGGCCTGCCTTGTCCAGGAGGTTAGAAGAGAAATGTTCTCCAGTATACAAAGAGTATTGTTTCCCTTTTCCTTATGTTTGCATTAAAGAAAAGGGTGACATCTCAACATCTTCCCAGTGCCCCCAGCCTTGCTGTGCAGCACAGTGGGCACCTGTGTGCCCCAGCCCAGCACCAAAGCCTGCTTCCCTTGTGCTCCTGTGTGCTCACCCCCTGTAATTAGCAATGTTGCAGCTTGCAGGGGAGAGCAGAGCTGGTTCTAATACACAGCTAATTAAGACATTACAGTTAGCTATTTGCTAGGCTGACTCAGGGGAGTAGTAATAGGATACGGAGTCTTTCACCTCAAGTTCAGCCATTCTGGCCCCCAGATTCCCAGGTAGTGATCAGTAATTTCTCATTAACCCTGACACAAACTGAACCTGACTCTATTTAGGTGTGTTGGATGAGTTCTGAGCACATGTCTGCCAACAAGGAGTGTCAGTGTCTCTGATAATTAAATTTCAAAGTGAAGAACCCCACTGCTGTGAGTGAGCAGCAGAAGTTGATGTCTCCCTGTGGCATTATTTTAACTCCTCTTTGTTGTTGTTGTTGTCTCCAAACTCAACAAGCTATCATAAGCTGTCATAATATCAGCAGACACAGATAAAGGTTTTGAAGACAACAAATTGACCATTGTGCTTATGTTCCCCTGCAAGACAAACAACTAATAGGAATACAACCATAAATGTTGGGAAAACATTTTAAACAACAGCAAATCCAACACCTAAATTATAATGAAACTCCAAGAGGCCCCTAATTTCATGATCCTACCTGCACTGCCAAGAATGTAAAGAATCATTGGCTCTTGACATCATTCTCTTGCCAAAGGGCAATTACCTCTTCTGTATGCATTGCCTTAATCATGTCAAGTTGTGTCCCATAAATTTGCATGTCTCCCAAGGAAGCACAATGCATTGCCAGCAGCCTGATAGGCCAGATCAAAACAATTTCCTAGTGTGTGTTTACATCAGCTTTGGCTGCCGAGCTGCTTTAACTGTAGTTGCTCTGCAAAACAACACAAATTCCTTCTCTCTAAACTGTGCTGCATCAGGCATAGAAGGTGGAATAAGCAGAATATGGATGGATGCATTGTCCTTACTAGAACTGGGCAATGCTTTCTAGATTAATGAACTGCAAATCAGCTCCACAAATGAAAAAAACCACATGCTAGATATAAACAGAGTCCTTTGAGAAGGGCTTGTTGTCACAGGCAGAGAGGGAGGGAGTGTACACACATCTGTGTGACGGGGTGTAATGAATTCCAGCTTCCCTGCTGCCTCTCTGGGATCCACCAGCATGACAAACTCTCTGAGGAACAATTCCTTTGACTGGTTTGTTGAGGAGAGGAAACTTGTCACGCTGCCAAGAACAAAACTGCTTCTGGGCTTAGTTTTGAATTATATAAAGTGAATAAGTGAAAAATGTATACACATTCACTTCAGACCCAAGTCATGAATAATTAAAAGAATATATAATTGTACCCAGTTTTCCCCTCAAGCTCCACCAGCAAAGATATCTTCTGTCCATGTACCAGGGTGCTTCATGTGTTTTGTGGTTTATTTTCAGAACCTGTTAGAAGTGAGCTGAACCAAGTATCACTGATTGCAAGCAGGAATAACAGCCTGACCATCAGAGCACACAGAAATGCAAATGGAGAACTCAACTCTTCCATATGAAGGAAGCTGCAGATTTTTTAACTATGCACAAATATCTTCCTGGTGTGACTCATCCACACTTGATTTGGATTTAGACTACAGTATGATAAAAATTATATTATTAATACAGCATTGTCGTAGACATTAATCTGATACTGCAAATGGCAAAGACCAGACCTTTCTTGGAAGGCACAGAAAGATAAGAACGTTTACCATGACAAAAATAACTATATAAAAAATAACCTCAGAAAACAAATGTTATCTGTACCTATGTGTAACTACCCCCTTTTTCTGAGACAGCCAGACTTGCCAGTGCAAATTAAGGGATGTGAGTTCACAGTGCACAACCATTTGTTTGTCTGCAGTTCTACTGGTGTACTGGAATTGTTTAATGGTACTTATCTGGAAGAGGCAGATGCAAGAGATCCCCTATTGCTGTTATTTTTTTCCCCATTATTCCCACAGTTAATAGGTCCCTCAGTTTCAGCCAAAGTGAAATTAATATCCACTTTTCTTGAGGGCAAGAAATTAGCAAATATGGTATTAATAGCAATGCATTTAGTACCTGTCACTTGCAGATACAGAAATCTTATTTAAAGATTAATGAAGAAAATCAACAAATGCTGTGAAATAAATAGCCATGACACATCCCCCACCAATACAGATAGAGAGATTCTCATGGCTACCAAGCTGGCTCTTGCTTTCCCTCATACCAGTA
Source organism: Hafferia zeledoni (assembly GCA_035583235.1). Taxonomy (NCBI): domain Eukaryota; kingdom Metazoa; phylum Chordata; class Aves; order Passeriformes; family Thamnophilidae; genus Hafferia; species Hafferia zeledoni. The sequence goes on along the minus strand of JAWWEV010000018.1, from coordinate 15,937,863 downwards.
AGGCTGTTTGCAGCCAACAGATTGTCTGATAGAGAAAAATATATTAAACCCCCAGAAAATCATATGGACAGAGGATGAACAGATTCTCATTTGTATGTAGGTAATAGCTCTGTCCTTGAAATGGCAAAGGTCTGGGCTTTGGTTTGACCCTTAGAAAGATGTGTGTTCTCTGTATTTTTTATACTTCTCCAGCTGAATTCCAAACACAAGTTCTTCACTTAGACCTGACTTAGACCTTGACTTCTTTTCAAAAACCAGGTGTTTGTTCAGAGATAGAAAAAGACAAAACATCAGTGAGGGGGTGGGGAAGGGGTGTTAGGAGATGTGAAGTGCAAGTCTGCTTAAGAACTATCCACTAGAGCATTGTGTGGCTGTACCTGAAGTGGCTCAGGGAATGTGGGAGAGGGTACACAGGGACACAGAGAGACTGTGGGGAGGGTCACTTTGGATCAGTAATTCCTCATGATATACAAAGACTAGGAAACTCAGCCACTGCAGTGGGACAACTGATTACAATGGAATGGCTTTAAAGAGGTGGTGACAGGAGTATCAGAAGTAGACACAAAATATTACATGCTTCCTTTCCACATATCTGAAAGCTGTTAGTCTATAATGTGTTGATCTTGTAATTTTGTATCACAGGTGACTAAGACAGGAGCCAAATTATTAGTATGGACTAGAAAAGCACAGGTAAACTACACCCTGAAGTCCTTACCATCAAAAAAGGGCAAAACAAAGTTGGGGAAAAGAATCCCACAGTGGTATTAGAACTTCCAATATGGAGAAAAAAGCAAGAAGGAATTCTAAACAAATGCAAGCTCTACATCCAATCCCACAGAGAGAGACATTCAAATTAATGTTTTCAAATTCCAGTATTTCTGAGCTGTTTCTTGAACCACTTGAAAGGGGGGTACTTTCCATCTAGTGGGTGGGCTTTTTTTAGATTACTAGAAAATAATTTTGTAATATGTAAAATGCGAAAGGACTATTTTAAAATGAATGTTTTGTATTCTGTTACGTTTGATGAGTAATTTAAAGGTGAATTGTGAAACATGTCAGACCCCCAAAATTGTGTAAGTTCATTCCTCCCATGTACAGGGCAAATTCATGCAACAGAGCATTGCTCCTTCAAGCCTGTTCTCTTTGGTAAAGCTTTCGTGTCAGAAAATGCTTATATTTGCAATTGTCTGATGTTTAGAAATAGAATTACTCAACATTCTCTAGCAGATGGCTCTGACCTCTTGCTCCTGGTGTTGTGGTTTCCTTGGAACACTGGGTGCATTCCCAGCTCTGCTGTGCCACTCTGTGTCAGCCATGGGGAATTGCAGGGCTGTGCTGGGCTTTGTGACCCGGGTCCTGCAGATGACATTTATTTGTGCACGGTTTTGAGTTTATCAACAACTCAAGAACATTTAGAAAAGCATGAAAATTATTTAATATGACACTTCATTTTTCTTAAAGTGTTAATTTTCTGGAAAACTCTCAACCTCTTGACTTAGTAAGTAAGCCATGGTCACCCATTATTTATTACTGCTCTGTTGAAAGACAAGGAAAATGATCTGTTGAGTAATAAAATTATTCTCTATATAAATTAATCTCATTTTCTACTTTATCTGTACCAGAAAAGAACAGTACTGATTCAAAATCTGTATTCTGACCATTGGCAAACTTATGTTTGGGTGTTCAGGTACGTTTTGATCCATGTTAACTGAGTGGGCCATAAAATGGAACTTTTATGTAATGCAATGTGCCCCTCTAGGAATCACAGACACCCTCAACCTTCAGAGCTCAGCTAGACCCAGCTCACCCTTGAATAATTCCAGCTGTTCACAGATACTCTGAACCAACAGGCTGAGACCTCTTGGCATTCAGTCTTCAAGATCTAGGCAAGTACCTCACAAACTGCTCACAAAAGTCTTATAACCAGATCTTCACTATTAAAAGCTGGCAGGATATATTTTTTCCTTTTTGCTGTTTTACTATATTTCTCCTACCAGTAGTTAAATATCCTTTCTTTATACTGAAGCTGGCTCTGCTTTACATTTGTAAATACTCTATGATAATGTATACAGGCCTCAGGCCATTTGCTGTGCATGATACTTGTTCTTTAGGAACATATTTTCAATGCTCTAATTAAATTACCTTAAAATTGCGATTTTTTTCCTGTCATTTGTAGATTTTATCTTTGCTAGTTGGTGGTGCCTGTGCTTTCTTTTCTTCTTCAGTGGCATTTTAGTTTCTCATGTTTTCCTCCATGCTTTTTCTGCACCCTTATGTCACTTTTTGGTTCTTTCCACATTTCTCCACAATTGTCACATTCATTCCAATTCATTCCAAGGTCCTCCAGCACCCTACAATAAAAACCACTTTGTTGCTGTTACTGCATCTATTGGGCAATAGATTAGCTGTGATTAGATCAGTAGCTGTCTATATATTATAACAAAGTGGTAGTGGCAAGTTCTAAGCCTTAGCAAATCCTGACTTCATCCTTACCTCATCCTCCTTGTAACTACCATTACATTTTTTGATATGTGAAAAATATTTTAAAAGCCCGATTTATGTGACCTCCTGTGCTTCTACTGTGGTGAACAAGGCCTGTATTTTGGATGCTGTATTTACACAGCAAATGACATAGAAATTCAGGGGGGGTTTCTCCATCACTGTTAGCAATGCATGGCTGGTGTGCAATCCTGACATGATCCATCCACTGCCTGAAGGGAACTTAAGGAAAGACTATTTACAAGAGCATGTAGTGACAGGCCAAGGGGGAACAGGGTCAAACAGAGAGTAGGTTTAGATTAGATACCAGGATAAATCCTTCCCTGGGAGGGTGGGCAGGCCCTGGCACAGGTTGGGCAGAGAAGCTGTGGCTGCCCCATCCCTGGGAGTGTCCAAGGCCAGGTTGGACGGGGCTTGGAGCACCCTGGGACAGTGGAAGGTGTCCCTTCCCGGCCCTCCCTCATCCATCCCCGAGCCCGGAGCAGACTGAGGGCAGAGCTCGCTGCAGTTACCCCTCTCCGGGAGGTTCCTGTAGGAACAGGTGCTGATCTGTGCTCTGTGGTACCCAGAGACAGAGCCAGAGGAGACAGCTGGGGCTGTGCTGGGGGGCTGGATCCGTGTTAGAAAAAGGTTCTGCCCCCAGAGGGTGGTGGGCACTGACCAGGCTCCTCGGGGCACTGGGCACAGCACCAAGGCTGGCAGAGCTCCAGAAGCGCTTGGATGATCCTCTGGGGCACAGGCTGGGATTTTGGGGTTGGTCCTGTGCAGGGCCAGGAGTTGGACTTTGAATGATCCTTGTGGGTCCCTTCCAACCCAGGGAACTCCGCAGTTCCATCACTCTCTGACCGCCGCCCTCACAGTGGCGCGAGCCGAGCCCGGCCCAGTCCCGCCTGTCCCTCTCCCTGTGCTGTCCCTGTCCCTTTCCCTGTCCCTGTGCTGCCCTTGTCCCTATCCCTGTCCCGTTCCCTGTGCTGTCCCTGTCCCGGTCTCCGCCCCTGTTCTGTCCCGGTTCCTGTTCCTGCCCTTGTCCCTGTCCCTCTCCCTACCCCAGTCCAGGCTCCCGTCACGGTTCCTGTCTCTGTCCCTCTCCCGGTCCCCGGTCCCCCGTCCCCCGTCCCCCGTCCCCCGTCCCCGTCCCGGTCCCGCCGGGGGCGCGGACGCCGCGCGGGTTTGGCGCGTGCGCGCTCGTGCCCCGCCCCGCCCCGCCCCTCCCCGCGCTGCCGGGGCCGTCACGTGAGGCGGTGGATGCGGTTCCGGGTGAGCGGGCCCGGCCCGTCCCGCTCCCGCCTTCCCGGCCCTTCCTTCCCTTCCCTTCCATTCCCCGCTCCTCTCCCGCCAGGTACGGCCGCGGGCGGGGCAGGGCGGGAGCAGCGGCCGCGGCTCGGGGCGGGCGGGGCGGGCGCGGAGTTCGGCGGGGCCGCGGGGGCTCCGCGGGGCCGCACCGGGCGGGGCTCGGGAGGAGCTGCGGGCACCAAACCCTGCCGGGGGGCCCTGCCAAGCGGCCCTGCCCGCCGCGGGCACACGGCCAGGCCGCGGGGCTCACAGAGCTGCTTTCCTGTGCCTTTTGTCTTAGTCCCTCCTTATTTCCTGACATTAATGCAATGCACGGTGTAGGAATTGCTTGTATGTGGGTGACTCACGTTTAACTCTTACAAAGGAATATTGATTGTATTTAGGCGCGGTAGGAATTCTTATTCTTCTGACAGGAGTCAGTGTTTGTCTTTGGGTGAGTCGGAGGGCGCAGCAATGCAGGTCCCGCTGCTGCTCTGGGTGCGGAGCTCAATATCCTTGGGGAGGAAAGCAGGAGTGTGTCCAGAGGATTTGTCTCTTAGTTGGCTCATTCTGTGCTTCGAGGCTGAGAGAAGGGGAAAACGGAACCAAAGAATTGACTTGTTTTTAATGCAAGTCCGTGTATCACCTCGTGCAAACTGGCGAGTGACAAACCCTGGGTGTCCGTCTGAGACCTGGGAGATGTCCTGGCTTCGTGACTAGTGTGGCACCTCCTAAAAGCCACTGGAATTATAAAAACATTTAGAAACTGCTGTGAGCTGCATCATCTGGGTTTGTGTACCAGAAACGTGTCTGTTCCTTATGTTTGACTTGCTGTAAAATCAAATGGGGAAATCGCTTTTAGAGGCATCTCTTTAGTACTTAGAATGTGCAATTTACACTCAGTTCGTGTTTCTGTGGACACAGTGAAGGCGAAATGTGGGAGGAAAAAAGTAGGGTAACCTTTTTTTGAAGTTGGTTTTGACTTTCCCAGGTGGAAACAGCTTTCTGTGCTTTGCCAGTCAGGTACATCATTCAGTGTGTGCTTGGCATTGCAATTGCCTTGCAAAGAGGAACTTCATATTTATTCTATTTAAATGCAGAGATGCTGATTGTAGGTCTTTGTGTTGGACAGGCAGATGCCACCATGGAAACATGTAATTGCTGTTTATTTGTGTGAGCTCAGAGGCAAAAATGTAAATAATAGTTTTTGCAAGGGGTTCTCATGCTTTCTGTTTTCCTTCCTCTTGCCTCATTTTTAAGGATTTGGGACAGACCAGAGTCTGTTTAGCTGTACAGTAAATTTTCAAAAATGGCAGTTTTTATTGGGCTTCTTAACACTGTTGTATTGATATTCCAGCACCTACCAGTTAAGGCAGCTTGATCTTAATGAGAGAACTCTGAAAATTATACATTTTTTTTAGGAAAAAGGACAAACCCAGTGATGTTTGACCTCTGGTGAAAGCAGTGATATTCTTGAGCTGCAAACTGCAGTGGGTTTAACCTGCTGTTCTGGAATGGAATCTGTTCATTAGCTGCAATTAAGGAGGAGTGGATTTGAGTGATGTGTTCCCTTGTGATAATTCTTTTTGTAATATTATAACTTGCCTGCTGAGATACCTCAAAATACCAAAGGCACCAAAGTCTGGTGGCTCCAGTAAGAGAACAGAATCAGTGGCAACTCTGTACCCAGATGGGCTTTGATGTGTTGCAGTTTGTGACCTTTAAGTAACTCCCAGTGTTCCAATTCCATTTCTTTAAGCAAAATAGAAAGTAATGAGCAATTGAAGGTGAGATCAGGTTTGTTCTCAGAAACAAACCATGACCTTTTGAGGTGGCCATGAAGGGTGTTAGGGCCAGGTAGAAATTAATTGGTTTTCTTCTACATGACTGATAAAGACTTGCATTTTTACAATATAATACATTTTTCAAATGAAGTTCTTAGATTTTAGTTTTACAACTGAATTAAAAAGACTTTGGCTTATTAAAAGTAGATGCCAGCACTGCCACAGCACTGGTGCAAAGACTGCTCTAAACTCAGCTTTAGTTTGTATGAGCAGACATTTTTTTCTCTGCTTGTAAGCATTTATATTAGTGGGTGTAAAATTACTTCAGAGTCATCACTTTTCTAACTTCCTTAAGAAGATTCCCCTTCCTCCTTAATTTCTCATTCTTCTAGCTGACAAATGATAGTGCTTTTATATATGAGACTTGAAGTAGAAACATCCAAAACAACTACTTAGTCTGCGTGTTAAGGAGGATGCTGAAACCCTGAATTCAGTCTTATCTGATGTTGAACTCAGAGCTTGCCTTGTAAGTTGTTTTCAGTGGTCCTGTGTGGCATTTAGCAAATGTTTGCTTTTTCTGATCATTAAAGTGATGAGAAGCTGTTGACAAGATTTCTGCAAGTAATGTGAGGGGTGTTTTATGGAAGTATCTTAAACTTTGGTAACAGCATGAGTAACTTTTAAACTCTTGGTGCATCATGTTCATCTCAGTGTAATGAAATGCAAGCAGATAGGAATTAATTCTGCCCTGAAATGCAGCACATTTAAAATTATTCAATATTGATTAATTTTTGATTTTTGATTTTCACATTTTATGGATTTTAGGAGCACAGTAACTGTAGCAAATGTAGATTTAATGTGCTGGTATTCTGGCAGCCTAAGTTCATTGTTTATGTATCCTAACCCTGAGCATTTATCAGTAGCTCGAATTCCTTTCGTTATTTAATCTTGTTTAGTCTCTCTTCAAGGTAAAGAGCTGGAGGGTATCAGAAAGGCCTGCAGAACAAAACATAAACACAGGTCAGAGTGTCCCAGAGATCACAACTGGAGAAACTCCAAGAGACCTTTGTGTGCCCGAGGAAGAGGAGATGATGAAGACAGAGGGTCTCATCGACCCCCCAGACTCAATTCCTGGGGGTGGGACCAGGGGCAGGACCGGGGCTGGACTGAGAGATGTGTAAAGTAGCGATTGGAGGGATCATATTATAAAAGCCATGGAAACTAAGGCTTGGAGGACACGTGCATGTCATCATGTGTTCCTGTGGGCCTTTGGCCTGATATTTGGCCTGATTTTAGCTTATCCTACACTAAAGTGGCTCAGTCCTGCTTTGTGGGGGGTCACTCACAGCATCAATATTACTTGGTGGGTTTGTGTATTTTTCAAAAGTGTGGTGAGAAAACTGTTCAAGTCTTGGAGGAAAATGAACTGTATTGTGAATGCAGTGCAGGTGAGCTCAGGAGTACCATCTTACAGCCACCAACACAGTGACAGAGTTGGTTAGGGGGGTTGTTTGGCTTGGTTTAATGTCACTTTTTTCATTTCTTCATCTGTCCCTCAAGAGTAGAGTCATCAGTTCAGATTTTGAGGTTTACAGTAACTGAGTGTTTCCATCAGGTGGTGGTTCATGTCGATGGCAACCACTGTGTTCTGACTATGTGGGGTCCCTCCTGAAACTCCTTGGGTTTCATCTCAGTGTCCTGAAACTTGTACATGAAGAACTGGTCACTGTTACTGCTCATCAAAACAGGCTCTTCCCTCGGAGCACGTGTATAAAATTCACTGCTGCAGTCAGGTCAGGACCCAGAGTGCCCACACCTTGGGTGCTGAGTGTCCTCACCTTCAGGAGAGGCAGGGCTTGTTTCAGGAGGAAAAGCACGTGATTCCAGCAGCAGGAAACTGCTCCAAAGAGTGTGTTAGTCAGAAAGCACAAACAGAAGGAGGGACAGCTGGGAGGACAATTGCTGGGGCAGCTTCTTGCAGGTTGTGTGCAGGTTGTGTGCCAGCAGCTGAGGGGTGTGGGCACTGAGTGATTCAAAGGAGAGTCTGACCCTTAAGAGGAACGAGGTGTCTGCCTTCTAGAAATCATTTCAGTTTTCTGGGTGAGGGAAGCAGAGAAATGCCACTAAAATAGCTTTAAGCAGGTCAGTAGTGCTTATTTTGTTGGTAGTGCTGCAGTTTTACAAAAAGGTGTGTCTTCTAATTTTGCTTTATTAGTCAACTTGTGTGGTGTAGGTTTAAGCATTGCAGGACATTTTAAAATCAGTCTGTGGTTGTTATCAGGTCAGGAAAAAAGAAATTTGGATTTATTGTTAAAGGAAAGATGATCCTACAGAACAGTAAGTGTCATTTGTTTCTTTTTAGCCATGTTAAAAAGATTCTATCTCTGGGTTAATTAGCAGTATGGTTGCATTTGAACTTTGTATTTACTGGTATTCTATGTTGATTGCTTCTTTGCATTTAAAAGTACCATTGTTTCTTGTTTTGATTAATGTTGATTTTCCTGACCTCAGTAAGTTTACCTGTTTCTGCCAATCCTCAGAGCCAACACAGCCAAGAGCTTCAGCTGGTTTGGAGTTGTGTGTCAGCACAATGGTTTGTCATGTTCCATTCCTGGGGATTCCTCGTTGCTGGTGATGGGGGAGCTTGAACAAACACAGCTTGCCTTGCACATCACAAGGTGAGCTCTCTGAAGACACTTTCTGCAATAGTTACATTTAAAGCATTTGGGTTGGGTTTTTTTAATTTTAAGTGCGTTGTGGTTTAGATCTGACCATCTGGACGGGTTTTTTTTTCTCAAAATACACAATTCATTATCTCCTATAGAATCCAGAGACATGGCAGGTTTCTTACATTTTGGAGTGAACTGGTGTAATCATTAATGATAAATCAGGTTGCTCAAGGGCTGGATTTTAACTCAGAGATTGATTCTGCTTGACTACATGAAATTCCTTCCAACCTGAATTATTGTATGATAAGCCACTCCATAAGGAGTTTTGTATGGGGAAAAAAGTAAAATGAAAACCATAAACTTTTCCTTGTGCTGTTTTGGGTTTTATTCTTCATAATACCTCGACTTGGTGATAAGTTAAATGAGGTGTTGCAAGTATGGGAATTACAGTAGTGTTGAAGTAGCATCTTGTTGTGTTCCTGCAGCTCCTCTTTAGCCCACAGTCCTGAAGACAAGAGGGTCTGGCTGACCAGGAGTCTCAATTAGCAGTTCCCGTTGGCTGGAGAATGGAAGGGGTTGAGTTTAAGGAAGAATGGCAAGATGAAGATTTTCCAAGGTTTTGAACTGTTTTTTATAGTAATTCAGATCAAACACACATAAAAACCACCATAAGCCACCTCTCTGTCTTCCTGGTGAACAAACTCAGTAATAATCTTGAACTGATTTCCATTAATAGAGTTGTCTTGAAAGGGTTTTGTGGCTGGTTTCTTTGTGGTCTGCACAGGGATTGCTTCATGTTCCTGTGGAAATTAAGCAATACAGAATTGCCACTGTGGAAGTTTGCAGTGTAAAATTTGTAAGCTTGGCTTTGTCTGTTTTCTGTGATAATATTTTGCAACTACATTGTTTGCATATAATTAGCAGTGTGACAAAGCCCAAATATTTCATTAAGCAACATTTCTGAGCAAAGTCTGTAACAGCTGAGGCAGCTTCTGGTGCTTGGGCCTGCAAAGAAACTGAACCAGCTGACCTTAGAGGCATTTCTATAACATGACTAAACCACTTGTGTAATGTATTTAATGACAAATTTTGCCAAGCAGGGATAGGGCAGATTTTCTTAAGGATGACACACTGGTAATAATCAGGGGTTTGGCATTTGTCACATCAACAGGAATGCTGTAAAGGAATTTTCTGCTACTTTGGTGCTTTGTTTACTGAAAACCTGAACTTAGTTTTACTTAGAGGTATTGAACTTAGTTACTTATAAGTAAATTCACTTCACTACTGTCCCACAATGGTTTTTTTGACAGTGTCTAAATATTTGGCATTAAAAATATATGCAAGAAGTTTAGTAACTATTCTATTTGTAACAATAATTTCTACTTGGTGTACCAGGCCCCTGCCAGAGGATGATCCTGTTGGATCTGACACATTGGCTGCAGCTGGAGCAGAAAGTGAAGCTGGTAAGAACATTCCACTGCAGTCACCTGACTCCTTCCCTCTTACTTTGCTGCTTTAAAGCTTCATTTTGTTTTTTGATGTGTGAGGTTTCTTGGATTGCCTTTTTCGGGTTGTTTTTTTATTTTTTCTCTCTTTTTAAAAGGCTTGAGGAAACAGCATTGTAAATGACACTTTTTGGATGTGAAGGGTATTATAAACATCTTGTCTAGAAAGAAAAGGGTTCTGGAATTAAAATATGAGACTCTTTGCCCTCCCTGTCCACAGAGCTATCCAGGTAGTGCTGGAGAAAAACGAGTTACTGCACTCACTTCCTCACCTGTCCTAAAGTTCATTGCTTGGTTTCTCTGCATCAGTTGGGACCTACCTTAGTTTCACTCTCAGTTTCAGACTTCTGGGGCCATTTATGAGCATTGCCTGTGTCAGGGGTCAGAGGGGAAATAATACAAATGGATTCTTTTTTTTACATTTAATTTTTTTTTTCATTTTGTGTCTGCTGTATTGTATTTGTGGCATTTCCAGTACTGGGTCAGTAATTTGATATTATTCCCTGCTTTCAGCTGCTGTCTAAACCATGCCAATATTTGCTTTGTGCCTCAAATCATTCTGTGTATTCACAGAACAGATTCTTTAATTTTCTGTCCTCACTATTGTCTTGTCAGTTGCTTTTTTTTTCCTTTATTTCATCAGAGATGGTTACCAATGCCTACCAAACCCAAGGGATAGGAACATGAATCTATTGTATTATTTGCAAGATTTATTTGGTTTAATATCTGGAACAACTGGGTAAACTTATGGTCTTGAGGACTTGAGATCTTTTACCTGCTGTTCTTTTTACCCCATCAAAGTCTTAATCCAAAGATACTTTGAATTATTAGCATTAGCATTCAATGTGTTATGAAAGAGGACCGTGCTGTTCTGTATTATTAATTTGCCTATCTAAACTTAATTAGTTTTGGAAATAAATAATTCACTTTTTTTAGATACAGAGGTTAATGGAACCAAAGTGAGGAGGAAACTGGTGGCTCCACATATCAGTTTAACTTTGGATCCCAATGAGGAGTCTGTGTTGTCTGATGACTTGGAGGAGAGTGGAGAGATTGATTTGGATGATATAGATACTCCTTCAGAAAACAGCAATGAGTTTGAATGGGAAGGTAAGTATTTTAATCCTCTGGTCAGATGGTCTGAAATATTTCTGTTTCTTATGTGCAGGTCAGCAGTTTCTCAAGTAAGAAATAACTAAGACTAAGTATTACAAGAGCAAAAATATAAAGGCAGTGATTAGGTTAGAAACTGGAAATAAGTGCAGTGGATTTTTAAACAGCAAATCAAATCTCATCTGATTAATAAACAGGCAACATAATAAGGATATTGTTAAAAATCTTGAGTAACACATCTCTCCTACCTTCCTGTGGTGAGAATGGCAGAAGCCTGAGGGTTTGCTTGCTTTCCAGATTGCCTGGAAGCTGTAGAAGAGCCTCAACTTTGTGTCATGGAATTCTGTAATTACTTGATGGGAAGTTAATTTAGCTCTAACCACACTACTAATGATCTTAATTTTAAGAAATGAATATCTTAGTCTTATAGGCAAAACTTGGAGATTCTAACAAATTTTATTTTATTTATAACATTGAGTTAAAGCACAAATTTTAAACTTGGAGTTTAATTATGTTTTAAGGCACTTTTTGTAAGCCAAGAACTGTTCTGTTGGTCAGTGTGTTGGAGTCTGTAATAGCTGTAAACTTCAAGGCTTAAAAATGTCTCCAATAAGTAAACATGTATACTCAATTAATATTTTTTTAATTCTGAAAATAAAATAATTGTAATTCCTGAATAAACAGGAAGTTCTCTTTTCACTGTTATGTTTGAAACACTACCTGTGGAGAAAGAAACAGTCTTTAGAATAAGGGGTGTTCTTGTTTTTTTAGATAGCTAAAGACATATTGCAGGTGAAGTTTTTATAACAGACTGTGTGTTTGCCTGTGTGAAAAAATTTCATTGCTTTATGGAGAAGAATTGGTATTTAAAATTAGTTTTGGAGGGATGCCAAGAAACTGTTCCAGATGTTTGTGTGTTGTTTTTAAAAGTGGCTGAAAAGGGTTTCTGTCTTTTCTTCCTTTAATGCTGCTGCCTTCATTTTCCTGGAAGGATAGTTTCAATTAACAGCTTTGTCTTGGGAACAGACAACTAACTTGCAGTAGGTTTTTCTCGCTTTGGGTAAGGTCTGTGCAACAACATCAAGAATCATAGTTTAATTGGTGCAAATTGTCCTACAGATTGCTGTCAGCATAAATTTCATATATATTGATTACACACGTGTGAATTAGATTTAATTTCTGATAGATCTGCCTGCATGTCTGCTTGCAAGGTACCATCAGTGTTTTTAATCATGCTTTTATGTAAATCTGTGATTGAGCCACCTCTGTAATTCTCATTGGAGTTAACCACTTTGTCTATTTTGGTGAGGTTCACTGAGGTCTGTCTTCTGAAGGCCTGCAATTAATTGGGCTTCCTACATGAGTGGAAATTTTTCACATCCTTCTAACACAGAAAATTACAGCCAGCAGGAAACTGCCAGCATGTCTATGTTGATGAATACCCAAAGGGTGTGTCTGACTGGGTAAAGAATGCCAAAATAGACAGCAAAGTGGTTAACTGTGCTGATTGTCACTGTGCACAGTGTTCATAATGGATCTTGAACATGTTTTAACCTTGGCAGATGACCTTCCAAAACCCAAAACTACTGATGTGGTTAGGAAAGGCTCCCTGACTGAGTACACTGCGGCAGAGGAGAAGGAGGATGGTCGGCGCTGGCGAATGTTCAGGATCGGAGAGCAGGACCACAGGGTGGACATGAAGGCCATTGAACCCTATAAAAAAGTGATCAGTCATGGTGGTAAGATCAGTGATGTGCTGAGGGGAACTCTGAGCAGCTGCTGCTGGAAGCTGAGTTGGGGGGGCACAGGAAGAGCTTTGGGCATAAAGACTTGCACTGGTTCACTTTTTTGAAGTGTTAAGACATTTTTGGTTTAATAATTTTTTTCTCTCAAACTAGAGTTCCAAAATGTACACATGTTCACACATACTAAGGACACATATGTAGTAAGATGTATGTAATCTGTGCTACACTGTCAGTGCTACCAGTATAATTTTTTGGTTTAGGAGTGTTGAAAGCACTAACTATAGATCTACTAAGGCATAAATCAAGTCCTGACTCTTCCAACAGTCTGTGAAATTTAGGTTAGAAGAAAAGTTGACTCAACTTTTATAACATCAGATATTATTAAATGCACTAAGATTCTATACCCAGATGTTGGTTGTAGGTATAACATTTGATTGACTTCAGCTATTGCTTTAGAACTAGTCAAACTTAAAGAAGTCTTGAGGATTTCTGTAACTGCAGGGATCTGTCTGTACAGATGTTTGTAAATGTAATGGCAAAGCTTCTGAGTGTGCTTGACTTTGTGTAAATGTAGTCAGTGTGTAATCACCTTCTGCTCCTTTTTCCTTTGGTTTTAGGTTATTATGGTGATGGGTTAAATGCCATTGTTGTGTTTGCTGTTTGCTTTATGCCTGAAAGCAGCCAGCCTAACTACAGATACCTGATGGACAATCTATTTAAGTAAGTCATATCTGCCTCTGAATACTGGCTCGAATTCCACACTGTGAAACTTAGCATTCTAATCTAAGGACAACTACTTATCTTTCTCTGTTTAATAAAGCTTTTTGTATTTCAGATGAAGGAAAGGTAAAAAATAGAAAAGCAACTACCTGTACTTCCAAGGGAAGGAAAGAAATTGCTTAGATGTTGTTCAGCATTGTTGCCACCTCTGTTTTTCTGTTATTTTTAATATATTTGAGCACTGCTGGGAGTTCCTTTCAAATGAAGACTGTGGATATTAAAGCCTTCTTTGCTTGTCTCTACAGGTATGTCATTGGCACTTTAGAGCTATTGGTAGCTGAGAACTACATGATAGTTTACCTGAATGGTGCAACAACACGGAGAAAAATGCCAAGTTTAGGCTGGCTTAGGAAGTGTTACCAGCAAATCGACAGAAGGTAAGAGGCTCTACAGGGTTTCCTTACAATGGTCACATGCTCAGTGATAGATGTGTTTAGGATAAACTACTGTTTAGTGTGGTGTCTGGTCTCTTTGGTTAAGATTTGTTTAAGGAAATTGTTTGGTTTATTGAAAACCTTCCTAAGCCAGACAATGTGGGATGATGTGGGTTTTGTTGTTGTTGTTGTTGTTACTTATAGGGTTGAGGGGTTTTTTAAGTGAAAATATTAGTCTTAGAATGCTGAATATTGTTATCTGATAGAATATCCTTAAAACTTAATGTATAAGGTTAATAAGGAGGGTCCTTTGTGAACCACTTCTTTTTACACAACTAATGATGATTCAAAGAAGCTTCTCCTTGGAGTGTTACTTCCTTGTCATTGTTGTCAAATTGATACAGTATCTTAAATTTTTATAGTATTTCTTCTTCTGGCAGATGTTGGTTTCTAATAATGGGATGTCAGAATACTGGGTTATGTGACAGTTGTGCTTGCAAAAACACACTTGTTGTATATTCAAAATCCCTTTGTTGTCCTGCTGCCTTTTTCTTTTAGTAACTATGTCTGGTTTTTAAATTCCTCAGATTAAGGAAAAATCTGAAATCACTGATCATAGTTCATCCTTCTTGGTTCATCAGAACACTCCTGGCCATCACAAAACCTTTTATTAGGTAATGCTGTGGAAGCTTTTTCTGTTTTAAGTAATCCTGACAGCTGTTTACTGCAAAACTGTTTTAATATTGACCTAGTGAAAAATGTTTAAGTTGTAACTGTACCCTGCATTTGTTCTTCCACAGCTCAAAATTCAGCCAAAAAATTAGGTATGTCTTTACCCTGGCAGAACTAGCTGAGCTCATCCCCATGGAATACGTTGGCATCCCAGAATGCATAAAACAGTACGTTTTATTATTCAAACATGTTCTCTCTTGGTCATGTTTTAGAGCTGGAATGTCTTGTACTCAGTGTTTGGTTTGAATGTAACACTTGGCACATAATAATTCAACTCAGGTCCTTGCTGTGTCCAGGAGGAGTGTCCATGTGGGACCTCATTGCTGACTGCAGGTTGAGGTAGAGGAGATGGACAGTCAAAATGTTCCTGTGTAGTGGTTTTCACAGATGGTGCTTTGTGCAATTACTAAGTTATGATGTACAATTTAAGTCTTCTAAAGACAAAGCCTCACTCCAGTGGTTCTACACCTTAGAATATATATACTAAACTGGCTTGGGAGTGAGAAGCTCTGGGCATTTTGGTACTTAAGTTATTTATCATACCTTCAGTGTTCTTATTAAAATGTGGAATAGGTTCAGTGCTCAAATAGCACTTGGGTCATGTTTTCCTTTAAAAGGAGACCAATGCTGAGAAAATGGTGAATCCCTACCCATCACAGTTCTAAACAACTTTGGTAAATAAGTGAAGGCAACATCCAGCATCAGTCAATTTTTTTCCCTCCCCTCCAGATATAAATACCCATTTTAACATCAACACGATTCTTCTCTCAAAAATGATGGTGATACTTTCATCAATAGCATTTGTGGGTGCAGTAGTAGAGAAGAAACCATAAACTTGGGGCTTAAACCAGATGGAAACACGACAACCAGCACTAACAATTCTGCTGATAAGTTGATCAGTCTGGTAGAGGGTGTAACACACAAAACCTGTGGTATATTGTGCACCATAACAGGTGGCCACAGACTGGGGAAGGATGGCCCAGTCTCACTGTGCAGGCACAGGGGCACAGGCTGGACAAATCCTCCTGCCCCCACAAATGCCTGGTATCAGTTCCACAATTTAACTCTATAAACAGAGAGAACTGTTTTCTTGGGGTGGGGATGAAAGACAATACTAAAACAGACTTGTGCTGTTTTTAAATTTTTTAACTGGGTGTTTTTAAGGATGTGTTATGAATAATCACTGTCATTCCAAGTCTTAAAAGACTCCTTTCTGTATTGATGAACCTTTAACTGTTCTGCAAAAGCTGAAATTGGTTAACTTAGGGAGTAAATTCTCAGATTTGGAGGATGATATGTGGCTTCAAACTGTTATGAATACAGACTTTAAATTTTAGTGATGAATGTTAATACCATACAAGAGGTAGCATTGAATTAATTTGTTATGTCATAATAATTAAACACTTCTTGTTTAATGGTTATAAATGCTGGAACTACAATGTATTTTTTCTTAATTATATCGGTTTCAAAACTTGTTAAGTTTCTACAAACTGTATTGACACTAATACTACTTTGCAGCTTCTGTTGATTTTGGCTTTCATATGTTATATTTACTGAAATAAAACTTTTCCTCACCAAGGTATGAAGATGAAAAGTTTAGAAAGAAACAGAAAAGGTATATTCATATTTTGATTAGGGTTGCATCTACATATGACAATTTGCACTGCAACTAACTCCCAGTGGATTGGCTTGCATAAAGGAATAAGCATTTGTAAATATAAACATGCACTAGTGCCTAAGTTTTTATGCATGAAAGTATTTGTGGTGTATTGCAGGCAGTTTGTACCTGACAGGACTCACCTGGGTGTTCACACAGATATTGGGCAATAGTTTCTATTCCATGTTATGTCAGATGCTCACTTTGAAGGGGATAGATGTGTTCTCAGCTGAGTCTTAAAGGCAGAAGTAGTGCTTCTGTATGAGTCTAAATCAAATTTCATTGTTTCTCAGGGGAACTGATATCTGAAGATGAGCTGTGTTTAGGTGCTAAGCTGTGTTTGCATTAGCAGAGATGCAACTCTGTAAGAAGTTCTAATATTGAGTCTTGTACTTTGGTATTCACTACCTTTTTAGTGATTAACTTGCACAGTTGCAATCTAAATTAGTATTTTAGTGCTGTTTGTATTTGCAGTGCCTATGTTCCTTGCTAATAAACCTTGGATTTCCCTTTTGTTAATTTGCAGTCTCCTGCTAACTGTTCAAGCTATTCCAGCAGCTGATGAAATTTTTTGATGGATATGTTATTTTTTCATCCACTAACAAATGTACTGAAAGATTTTGCTACTAACTTTAAGGGGGTGTGTGTGTGTTAATTATTTTTTCTGTATGTGCATAACTATTAAGGAAAGCTTATTGTCTAAATTGGGTAGAGGAACACTGAGAGATTGAAGTAAAAGGAATTTAAATTACTTCTGAAAGTTAGCATGTAAATCTAGTGATGTGTTGAAGGTTCTTCAGCAATTATTCCAATTAAGTGATAATTTTGCAGTGTGTTACCTGAAGTACTAAACCTGTCAAATTTAAGAAACCTTTTCAGTAAATATCAGACAATAGTTCTGCCTCACTCCAGACCTGTTGCTTCAGTACTTGCTTCAGTTCTTACACCTGCAAGAAAGAGGAGGGGGAAAAAAAAGCAAGCAAACAGAAAATGTGCCTCCCCTTTTTATGGGTTCATGGCCCAAAGGAGCTACCATTGTTTCTGTCATTTTGAAAAACTGGCTGGTTGTAGTTTGAGAGACAGGTCAGTCAGGTTGTTAGAGGACAAACTTACTCTTTGTGTCTCTCACTTTGCTGCTGGTTTTGAAATTAATTTTGCTCCATGCACAGATAGAATTCAGCCTGTAGCTTGTTCTTACTGTAAAGAGGAAAAGGATGTTTTGTGCAGAGCTGTCATTCTTTCACTGGTTTCTGCAAAGCAGCATTTTGTTTGCTATTCCCAAGACAGATGTTCAAAAGTAAGACACAAAGTAAACCCCTCTTTTATCAGCATGGTAGTGAATTTTTCCTGGGTCATTCCAAGTGTCTTAGAACTTAGTAGGAAATGTATTACAGTTAAGGAGGCTCCTGACTTTTGTTGATACCTTCTTGGCTTAATTACTGTAATTTAAAGGTAATTCAGTGCTAATTCAGCAGCATGTGAATTCACCAAAGGGGTAGTGCTTGCCAGTCTTGGGTTACCTCTAAGCTCATGTTCCTGCTTGCATTTTTTAGTAAAAGCACAGGACCTGCTTTTTTCTCCTGTAGTCAAACTTCACTTGCACCTTTTATGTGCTTCCACTCAAGTGCTATAGTTATTTAAGTAATTTCCTAACAATTTTAATTAATTTTAATTAATTAATTTCTAGGAGGAGATAGGGAAATAGATATTTTAAAGAACTTGACAATGTTGTGACTGCATTAAACAAAATCCCCTTAATTTAATATTTAATTACTATAACTTTGCCCATGTGAAATCTTTGTGTTTTCCTGTTAAGACTAGTAGTTTTTTTCTTAATCCAAGAGCTATCCAACCATGTTAACATAGTCTTAATTTTACTCTTTCCTTTGCTGAGCAGAGTTGACCAAGAGCTGAATGGAAAACAAGAGCAGAAAAGTGACCAGTAAGTTTGGAGTCCAAACAAGCCTGAAGAATATGCAGATGGAGTGATGGTGTTCTGCTGCAGTTACTTGTGTTCTCTCTGTGTATGTATTGTATAACCTGTTGCAAAAGGTGCTTTGGACTAGCACAAAGAACTGCTTTACTGCTGTATTGGTTTGTCTTCAGTAGCTGTTCATGTAACCCTTTTATACTGCTAAATGTCCAACAACTCTGTGTTTTGCAGAGGATGTTCTTGCAGTTGTTTATCTAAATGATGCATGTTCTTCAGTAAAATATTTATATACCTAAATGTTAAAGGAAAGAGATAATATATATTTTTATGACTGAGCAATATATTGTGTGTACCTGCTGAAGGACTTCACTTGCAGGTAGACAAGGCCATAAGTTACTTGTTGTTATTGTATAAATCTGTTTTGCTGTAAATGGTCAAGTGCATTTCTTCATTGTTGCAGAAGTTTGCTTGGATATTAACAATCACAGAAAGTCTTTCACGAGTGTAGAGACCTTTATTTTTGCTCACACACCTAACCCAGGCTCACTCCTTTGCCTCACTAGAGTGAGCTTCAACTTGGGAGTCTTTCAGTCCATTGTTCAGGCTGCAGAACTGCCAAAGGCCTAAGCCTAAGGCACAACAGAAGCTGAACTGTTTGAGTCACTAATAAAATAATTTTTTCAGTTAAGTTGTGAATTTAGGTTCTGCTTCAGTACATCAAGACTGTCTCAGCTACCACCAGGAAATGAGTTTGTTGCAGCTCTTCCTGGATACATCTTGGTTGTCAGTAGTGGGAATTCTGGGCATACTCAGTAGAGTTTGGGAGTGACACAGTTACCCCAGCCATAACAGCATATTTTGGCAGAAGTGTGGGGAGTCTCTTGCTACCTGTGCCATCCTTGGAGACCAAGCACCTGTTTCTAAGCTCTTGGTTTGGCACAATACCAGCACTACTTTACCTTCAAAAAAGAGATTTAAAGGTTTCCCTCTCCACAGTGGTAGTAAACCTGTGCCTGTGAGAGGTGTTCCTGGACACAGAACTACTGTTCATGGGTTTATTGAGGCGACCAGAATGCACTGGTTGATGCCTTGTAAAAGTTCTTAACATCTTTTGATAAACATTGCAGTTTCCCTGTAAGGACAGGTGCATGCAAATAAATTCATTCAGGAGTTGAGCAATATAATGTTTTAGCAAATATATTAAACCTTTGCTTTTGATGTTTATTGTGCTCACAGTTTTGTCTTAGTGCCAAAAAATATCACTTCTCAATTATATTTAAAGTTAATGTTACTCAGTTGCCTTATTAAAAAATATATGTTTGTATTCAACCAGATTAATACCTGATACTGATAAACAGCAGTCAAGAGATAGTTCCATGGTCAAGATTTACCAATTAACAATTAATCTGCTGTCTCTAATGATACATGTATAGACTCTGAGAGCATAGTGATGGCAGATGAGGGCAGACTGCCCATGTCTCTGGAAGGTTCAGTGCAGTTCAGAGATGTTCATCTCAGATCTAAGCATCTTTGTTACAGCAGTTTCAAAAGATGAATAAGCAGGACATACTTGTACAACAGGCAGTACTAATGTCAAGGTGCCTTTGCATCCTTTCCATCAGGTTTGGATCCTGCTCTGAAGGCAGAACACAAATGCAAAATGTTTCTTTGGGATTCTCTTATCTCCTGCTTCAGTTTCCATGTTGATCCAGATTAATACAAAGTCAAGTTAGTAACTGGATTCTTGCAGCCTTTTTACTCCTGATACTTGGGCAGCGTGGTGTGTAGGCACATCCAAACCTGATTTGTGCCAGGTTTGTGTGGGTCCTAAGCTAGACAGAACACTTTCTGATTATCTCATTTCTGGTTTATCCTAATGAAAAAAGGTTAATTCTCATTAAAGTCATATTATAGTGGAGGGATTGTAGTTCTCTGTGCTGTTGCCTCCTGTGTGCACAGTGCAGTGCAGAGTAGCCAGTCCTCTGTATGTGCCATAATTACCAAATGATGGGATTGCTGTTGTGTTTCCTGGGGCCCAAGTGATTCCACAGGTTCATGCTGCAGGAGTCTGATTTCTTTTGGAGATGTGTATGTGCTTACCAAATGGTTTGTGAAGGGACATACAGCACAACAGTTCTTCTGTCCCTCAAGATGTGCAGCTTGAGAAAGAAGTGTACTAAAGAATTATTCCCCTCTGACTTCTTGCAGCTCATCATTTAATGGTGAGCTGGATGTTTACAAAAAGCAAAGTTGTCCCAAAGTTATGAGTTAATGTTTTGTCAAACTTTTCTTTTTTTTGAAATCTATAATATAATGTAATATATTTTAGTATTTAAAACCATGAAAAGTTGGAATGTCATACTTTAATAAAAATTATTTCAAAACTTGAATAAACTTTGTGGTAAGATACAGTATTGTAGGGAAATCACCTTTCAGTGGCACTTCCTTTTAAAAGTGAGACTCATGTTGTTAAAATTCAGTGAGCCCTGATCAGAAAAGATGATTTCATGAGTCACTAATTTACTTTTGCTTTGCAGGTCTCCTTAGTTTATGTACACATGCATAGTAATAAATCATTGCCTGTCTCTTGTTATTGCTGAATGCAACTGGAATAGAGAAGCTGGGCCAGTGGGCTCTCAATGCAGGGGCCATTCAGGAAAATGATTTCTGCAATGGAGTGAGTGTGCAGAAGTGCAAAGGGATTTTGGAGGAAGGGTCATTAAAAACTGCTGCAGGCAGACTCGATTGGATGTTGATGTTCTGTGTAGGATGGCAGAGCCATGTTCTGTTGGAAGGTAATGGAAAGGGATCTCTAAGGATTTAGTGCTGAAACAGAGTGATGTCTTCGAGGTTCTGGGATGTTGAAATGGAGAATTTTTATTCCAAAAAGCATAGAACTAGTTAGAATAACACATAACCATGTTCATAACAATGCATTTTGTTGTATTTTTTCCCTTATTTTC
>JAWWEV010000018.1:15887383-15914749 GCA_035583235.1 Hafferia zeledoni | reverse complement strand
GTGGTGTGTCCATCTGTGTGTCTGTCTGTGCCCCCGTGTGTGTGTCTGTGTGTGTGTCTGTTTGTGTCTGTGTGTGTCTGTGTGTGTCTGTCTGTGTGTCTGTCTGTGTCCCTGCGTGTCTCTCCGTGTCCCGCTCCGTCCGTGTATCTGTCTGTGTGTGTCGGGGGCGGTTCCGCTTCCGGGTCAGGTCGGGCCGGGGCGGGGCCGCGGCGCTTCCTGCCGTGAGGAGCGGTGAGGAGGGAGCGGGGCCGGGGCCGGTGGGGAGGCTGCCCGGGGTTCAGGGCCTGCCCGGGGCTCGGGGAGGGCTGCTCGGGGCCGGACCGTGCCCCGGTGCGCGGCGGGGCCGGGGCTGCGCGGCGGCCGCACCTTCCCTGTGTTGGGGGCAGCGGACGGGCCGGGCCGGGCGGGGGTTTCGGGGCCGCGCAGGGCCCTGCCCGGGATGCCCAGAGCGCTCCGGCCCTGCCCGGAGTTCCCGGATTCCCCGGGGCCGAGCGGGGCGGACGGAGCCGGCCCGGACGCTGTTGGTTGTTGAGGCGCGTTGGCCCCGCCGTGCCGTGCCCGCTCAGTGCCCTGATGGTGCCGCTGTTTGTTGGCAGTGAGAGCCAGCGCGCCGTGGGTGAGCCGGGGGCACCATGGCCTACCAGCTGTACAGGAACACCACGCTGGGCAACAGCCTCCAGGAGAGCCTGGACGAGCTCATCCAGGTGCGTGGGGCGGGAGAGCAGCCATGAGAGCACGGGTTAGGCACTGAAACGGGGTACTTTGGGAAACTTACTGTTTGAAATCAAAAGCTTTTGGTCCTCCATTCACTTCAGATGTGTCTTTCTTTATGTCCTGGATAAAAGAAAGTGACATAATCTATTGTTTGGCACAGTAAACAAACAGCCAGATGAAGCTGGAACATTGTAATCAACTTACTGCACTTCTGGTTATTTCCAGTGATTATTTATCAGAACAAATCTTTGTGTAGCACAGAACCTCATGATAGCACATCATTTCTTCTCTCAGAATTGAAATACAAAGTAGGAAATAAACATAGGAATATAGTATTTTTGTAAATTGTTTTTCTAGACATCTGCTTCTTGTGAACTTTGTAGCTTAGTTTGGTGGTTTTAACGTTTACTGCATGTTTACTTTGAAACAACTCAAAACTTTTTTTTTTAACTACTTTAGTCACAGCAAATCACTCCTCAGTTGGCCCTTCAGGTGCTACTTCAGTTCGATAAAGCCATAAATTCAGCACTGGCACAACGAGTCAGGAACAGAGTGAATTTCAGGGTAAGGTAACAATGTGTAAAAGTTCCTTGTGAGATACAGTGTTGATGCAGAATGCCATTAAAAGCTGTGTCCTCCAAGCAAAAACTTAGGCAAGTCCTTTTGACTCCGAAATAATGACTGTTTACTTGTATATTCTGCAGGCAGTTTTAAGGCTTGTTCCCTTCTTCTGGCAGGGATCTTTTGCAGGAGTGCAAATATCCAATAGATTTGGTGGGTGGATGGGAAGAGGGAAATGCTTTGCTGGACAGCGTTGCCACCCTCAATGTGCTGCAGATGAGGAGGGAAATTTTGCTTGTCTTGGTTGTACCTGGTAAAAGTGAGATGAGGACAGATTTTCAGCCACATCTGTAATGTGAAGACAGTTTTAAATCTGCCCTTTCACTGGATCATTTTGTAGCTCTTTTCTGTAGGTATCATGTTAAAATAAGTTTGGGTTTTTTTCCCAATCAGCTGCCCTAATTAATATCAAATAGCCAGCAAGTTGTTAAATGTAAACTTGACTGTAATTTTGAGGAAAAAAAACCACAAAAACCCCAGCATCCTGCTAACTTCTGTTGTAACACTTCCCCTACACTCTGTATAGAACACATGAATAAAGTGAGCTTTTAGGATGTTAGAGTTTTAGCTAATACAGGTATGTTAAAAGCAGTGTAATTTCTCTAACACACATCACTTGTTTTGTGTATGTAAGGTGGTATAGAAAACTGTTCAGTTTAGTGGATAAATTAATGTTACTCAGAGCTTAAGTTCAAAATTATCAGTTTAAAATGTGTGAAGGGGAAAGCCCAAAGGTTCTCATGTTGACATCCAAACATGAGGGATACCCCTTTATGGCCCAAAGTTCAGTTTTATTATGAATCATTTAAACTAGTGCTTTATTTCAACAACTGCAGAAGTCACATCTTGTTAAGATCACTGCTGTAAATTATTTTTCTTATGGCCCAATGTTTTAAGAAAGCTTTTCTGATACTCATCGTTTGTACACAGTAGGAGAGTTGTACAAGTTCTCAGCCTGCCTGTGCAGCTTCCCCTTGGATGGACTGTGCTGGTGTTGAGAGTTGCAGCCACTGGAGGGCATTTAAGCTGCAGTTTCCCTCAGAGTTGCTTGCCAGGCTTGTGTGCATTCAGGTTCACTGTTGGCTTTATGGCAGATCTAGTTCTAGAAGGGACAGAGTTCAGTGGGTACTAAGCATGTTTTGTGTTGCTTTTGGGATGTGTCCTATAGCAAATGTCTCTTGTCTCTTCAAGGGGTCTCTGAACACCTACAGGTTCTGTGACAACGTATGGACCTTTGTACTGAATGATGTTGAATTTAGGGAGGTCACTGAACTTGTGAAAGTGGATAAAGTGAAAATTGTAGCATGTGATGGAAAAAGTAAGTATGGAATATGATGTAGATAAGCTGAGAGACAAGACTTGCTCATTCATAGAAAGCTTTGCCCAAATACCTGGTTGAAGCCAGACTGACTGTACTGCTCAGACAGAAGCAAGGGCTCTGCACTCCCCTTTACATGTGATGAGAGGAGAAACAAAAGCAAGATAAATGCTTCCCTGAATCACAAGCACTGATGTAGGACTGTGTTAGAGACTGCTGTGCACCTGTTGTTGGGAAGTACACAGCAGAGCAATTAGGAAGTCAGAAGTAATCTTTATTTTTTGTGTGGTGATTTTTCTAGTATTAACCTCCTTGTTAGGAGAGCACCATGTTTTATTAAATCCTAAGAGTGCTTCAACAGTCTGAGCAAGGAATGGTCTGAGAAAACTGTAAGCAATGATTTGCTGGATTTGAAAGCAGGAGACACAAGCACATGAAAAGCTTATGCCAGCATTTGCCAATCATATTTTTAAGATTTCTGTATTGCCTACCAGGCCCACTGTGTGTGCACTGCTTGCAGAAGTTCACATTCCATATCTGCTTGACTGGATTACTTTTTTCAGTGTTCCCTGAGAGTCTTTACTGGAAAAATTTAGTGACTTTTGTGGCGAGCTGGTTTAAAACTTTTAAAACCATTAACGTGGCAGAATATTGCTAAAGATGTGTGAAATGGTGCCACTGGTTTCATCCTCAGGGAGTGATGCTAAAAGGAAGAACTGAGAATGGAAAAAGCTTTATTTAAATATACCTCAGACCTCTGAAACAAGTTCTTCACGGCTTCCTGATCCTGGCATGATTACAATAGTCACTTCAAGCTGTAGTTCTAAAGAGTTGACAGAATTTATTGTTTTCTCAACTTTTGGTCTTAGCCAAGCATAAAATCTTACTGTTTACTTTCTGTGTCCTTATTATAGCTAGTGGAGGAAGCCTTACTTTCCAGGTATTAATTGTTTTCACTCTTGATAAAGTGTGCAGATAAGATTTAAAGAACTGCCTGACTTAAAGTTGCTATGAACGTTACAGCTTTTTTTTTTTTCCCACGAGAAGTTGACTTGCTGAAGGAACATGGTGAACACTTGCCTTGTCATTCTCCATACTGGAGTTACAAACTTTGTCCATAGCTCTGAAAACAAGAAAGCAGCAATAGTAGCATGGTCAGAAGTTGCACTGGTTTTAATTGGTGATTGTGCCAAAAGCAGAAAAAAGTTGGTTTATGAAGATGATGCATCTGTTTCAAAATGCATAATAAGCTGTAGCCCACACCCCATCAGAGCTCCTGTTGCTGGGTGTGCTAAAGCCTTTCTCTTTAGCAGATCATAAGCAGATGTGCTTGTGGCTGACTGCAGGGAAGTGTTTGGGTACCACTGCAAGTTAGAGCAAAGTTTTTGGTAGTTTTAATGTGTTAATAGCAAATGATGTGCTGGGCTAACTGAAGGAAACCAGCACAAGCAGTTCATGGAGGGCAGAGCAGGGGATGGGTGGGCACAGAACACATAATTAAATGCTTGGCTTTTGAACTTGGGGAAGATACTGGAGCTGCTGTGGGTTCTTTTTATGCTTAGTGGGGGTATGTATTAGTCTCACTTTCTTTTTTCTTTCCTAGACACTGGTTCCAATACTGCAGAATGAATAGAACTGTGGTCTGTCTGCAATATTTTCTGTTAATATGCAGCACTTTGTGGGGAGAAGCTTGGAAAGGGACTGTTCATCCTGAATCCTTGTGGTGCAGCTGTGAGTTAATCCAACTAGAGTGTCACAGAATGACAGAGGAAGAAATACCTGTAGCATTTCTTCAGTTCACTTTATAGGGCATAATACAACATTACTCTTTTTTTTTTTTTTTAATTTACAAGATACTGTTGCCTTTTTTGTTCAGAATAATTTCTGTAATAAACTTTTATTTAAAAACTTTTGAAAGAGTGATTATTGAAAAATGTTTAAAAACAATCCTTAATACATTTC
This sequence comes from Hafferia zeledoni, assembly GCA_035583235.1. Lineage (NCBI taxonomy): Eukaryota > Metazoa > Chordata > Aves > Passeriformes > Thamnophilidae > Hafferia > Hafferia zeledoni. The sequence continues at coordinate 15,910,134 of JAWWEV010000018.1, read as the reverse complement.
CCCAAAACTCTCTCAGTTCTGACATTAGCTTGGTAGCACACATTGTTTTTAGCTCTAACCTTGTTTCTGGGATGGTGTTTGCTCCTTCTGTGGAGGTTGTTTCAGTTCACTGAGGGAGGAGGGAGCAAAGGGCAGTGAATGGTTCTGGTACCAGTGTTGTTTCTGCTTTTTTTTTTTTTTGCTTTACTCTCCGTAACTTTTTTGCCACTTGCTATTTTTTGTGTTTGAATTTCAGCTAATCCTGCCAAGTTCATATGATTAATGTACTTTGTGATCTTGGAAGACTTGTTGAACTTACACCTGAAAGTGTTAACTGCACTTTGTTACACTGAGTTATTGCAGAGTCCAGCAGGAGACAGATCATCTCACTTGCCACAGAACCAGCACATTTGCCACTGCCTGTTTGATTCTTTGCCTGTATGTTATGGACTGATTTGTTTATTTGTTTATTTTGCTGTTGATTTTCTTCGAGAAAATTGCTTCTACTTCTCAGCAGCAGAGAGAGAGTATAATACCTTTACCCCTTGGTGTTGAGCTGGAATGGATGTTTCAATTTAGGAAGTAAATTAACTAAAGGAAAGTGAAGAAAAGCAAAGGATAAGGAGCAGCTGTGGGTGACTGCCTGTGGTTAAACGTGGTTTCCAAGAAAAAGGATTTTGTCCATTCCAGAGGTGTGCAAACCAGGATGTTACCCAATTAGAAGCTGTTTGCTCAGGCAGGGGTGTCAATACCTGCCTTCAAATGTTATCAGGCAGACACAAAGCAAAGTGAGAGGGGGAAGCATTTAAGATGAATTTCCAGAAGACAAGTTTAATCAGGATCATTATGTACTTTTGCACAATGTCTTGGCACAGTGAGACAGATCAGAGTTACTCAGAGTACAGACACTTGCATTTAAGGATCTCAGCAGCTTTGAAGAGAGCATTTCAGTTGAGGTTGCACTGACTTGGTTTTGCTTTTATGAAGTCTAAAGCTTTGGGATGAGGAGAACAATGGGAGCATGTTAGAAAGCACTTTAATAAAACTGTACTGGGAAATGTGGACTTCTCTTTATTATAGGGCATCACAGAGATGATCAAACAGAGCATGAAAGAAATGCAAAACGAGGAGATAGACCCTCCTAACTAGAGTTAAAAAGACTGTTTGTGGACTTGCCATGTAAATATGTATTAAGCCAGGTGCAGCTCACATTAAGTTGTTCTTGTAAAAATAAAGTGAAAAGCACTTGCAAACAAACCATAAATTAAAGCCAGGTTTAAACCAGAAAAATAAATCTGTTATCAGAGTTCAGAATTACAGTTTCATCTTCCTCCTATGCATATCTTGAAAGGTAAATCTGCAACGTTTCCTCCCTCAACAACTGGGGGTTTATTTGAAGTTCAGGTTGTGGGTTAGTGATTGTAGACAGAAGTGTCAGAAGCAGATTTTCACTAGACAAAGTTACTGTTTCTGATATGACCATTTCCAATTTGGACAGCCCCTTATTCTCCTGAGGAAGTTCATGTGGAGTTTACCCTGTTGCTGGAGCTGACCCTGCAATCTGCTGTGCTGGTGCCACCTTGGGCTGGAGCTGCTCCTGCTCTATTGCAACTTTATTCTTTTGTCAGTTCTGCAACCAACCATGGCAAGTGATGTGATTTCTCTGTGCTCTGTTGCCAGCTTGCTGACATGCCAGCTTATCTTCTTTCCAAGGTACTTAGAGATCTCTAGAATGCAAAGTATTAGAGATGAGTGCTATTTTTATTGCTAATTTTTATTGCTATTTTTATTTCTAATGTTAAGGAGACATGAGCATTTTTCTTTTTTCTGTATCACTGCTTTGACATGTGGTTGCACTCATAAATCTGTCATTTCTAATGTCTTTGGAAGAGGAAATGCTGAGAACATTCCCTTGTAAGAATCTTTTTGTCTTAGTTCACCTTTAGAATTTGGGAGTAGGCTAATTCTTTCAGAAGAAATCAAGTCACTGTTAAAAGGAGGTGAGTTGAAAATAAATTTGCACAAGATAACCTTTGTTTCTGCAACCAAATCATCTGAGATGAATTGTGAGTAATAACACCATCAAAACCAGGAAATTTTCTTTGGATCCAGGAAAATGAATGTGACTATGGAACAGATTTGAAGTGGCACTTTTTTCCCCACCCAGATTTAAAAAATACTTGTCTCTGTCTCTCCACCTGCAATATTTTTATGTCAGAGAGGTGTCTGTTAGTAGTAAATGAAACACTGATTATAATATTTCATGTTTCTGAGAGAAGAAACAGCTGAAGAAGTTAAACATATTTACAGTGAAATGAATAAAAATGACTTAACAAATCTGTAAGTAACTTGTAAGTATGTATCTTTCTCTACAGGTACATTTGCAAAATAATGGAGGTCCCTCATTCAATAATATTTCATTATTTCAGGCTGGGATTCCTTCCACCCCCCAAACACCTTTGTAGAAGGTACTTACAGAAATAAATTGTTTTTTATTACAGACATCCATTTTCTGACCGGGTCTGATTGTGATGCAATTCCTTAGAACTGTTAAATAGGGGGATTTTTTTTGTCTCCATGATCATGTTCCTCTTTCCTGCATTTTCCAAGGGAGAAAGGCAACACTTTGCTACAGAAAGAAACACAGTGACCCTGCTTTGCCTGAGTTAGGCCAGAAACTTGAAGGTATCCCAGTCCCCCAGTGAACCCACTGACAGTAGTGACCATTTAGAGCTAATATGTATTAATGTAAATTAAGTGAAAGAGCTCCAGCAAGCAAAATGAGCTTAGGCAGCAGTGGTTAAATGCAGTCTGCTACACTGGGAGACTTGGGTTCTTATCCTAAGGAGGCAAAGAATTTTTGTTTGGTCTAAAAGAATGTCCTAGACACGGAGATGTTTTCTATTTAATGTTGAATTTGCTGCTGAACCAATTTTTGTATTTTCTGTGTTGCTGTCAGGTTAGCACAAAGCTTTAATCTCTGTAGCAAATGTCTGCTTACATAAGCTGGAAATAGTTCCCCCCCTGGGACCAGCAATCCTCTTACTTTATTTGCTCTTTTTGAATAAACAAATGCCCAATGATATATCAGGTATTTATGTCTGGGGATTTTTCTTACCAGTACTTAGAGCTCTTGCCAACAGTGTTTGCTGTGAAATCATCATGGCATTTTAAACATCACTTCTTTACCACCAAGTTCACTTGAAAATATCTAAAAAATTGCAATGACACACCTTTTCAAGTCAGTTATTTCATCTTCTCATCCTATTTGAATCAACGTTTTAAAGATCTGTGTGGCTGCAGTCATAACTTCATCTAAATGTAGCCCAGTGCTATGGAATTGCTTCAGATACTCTTTATATAATGCTAATTCTCCACTGCAGACCTTAAATTTATAAAGGTGAGTATGTTTACTGACAAAAAAATTACTTGAATAGTTTTTTGGTAGTATGAAGACAATGGAATTAACCCTTCAGCATTACAGGTAGTGAAAAGCTGTTGGATCCATGGAAGGTGAGGAAAATACACATGGGTGAAATACAGAAGTTCACTCATCTTTCTTTCAACTTCCAGAAACTTAAGAAAACAACACGTAGGCTGATTGGTTTGTTCATGTAACTGGCCACATCTATTGGATATGACAATTATATTACCAAAATATCACAAAAATGTCTTTTTTTTTTTTTAGAGGGGAAGAGAGATGAAGATATTAGAAAAATGTAAGTTTGCACACTGTGGACTAAATGAGCATCTCTGTACCCATCACAGCTGGAGAAGGGGAGTGTAGAAGGGTTAACTGGTTTAGTGGCTCTGCCCAGAGCACAGCCGTTCTCCTCACAGGACACAGAACACCGAAGCGCCGTCTATTTTAGTATCTTTGGTTTTATTGGAGGTTGGCTCTGTTTTCAATAGCCAATGGCTATTGCCAGAGTCCAGGTTTGGAGTGAGGCAAAGGCAGCAGCCAGAAGTGCGGGCTGGCAGCGCTGCGGTGCCAGGGGCGGGCGGCTGCACGTGCGTTGGGGAAGAGAAAATCCCAGTTTCGGCTCTTCTACCCTCAGGACCCGGAGGCAGCTGGGCCTGCCCCGGCCCTGCCCGTCTCAAGCAGCAGCCCCGGGGCCGCTTCTGCGAACAGCTCCGGGAAGGAAAAACGCAACACCCGCTTCCTTCAGCCGGTGTGTGCGGGTCGGGGGCAGTGCAGGGCAGTGCTGAGCCCCTCTGCCCTCCCACACCGGCCGCTCCGGCCGCCGAGCCCCCGGGGCGCCCCGTCCATCCGCGGGCCGCGCAGTGCCGCTCACCGCGGCGCTTCTCCTCGGGGGCCGCCGAGCTGCGCGCCCGGAGGGGGATCGGGGGGACCAGGGGGATCCCTCCCGCTGTCGCCGAGGTCCAGGGGAAGGGGGGGAATCCTCTCCCGCTGTTCCCGAGGTCTGTGCCCGTCAGGGGGAGGGAGGAATCCTTTCCCAATGTCCCCGAGATCTGTGCCGCTCAGGGGACGGGGGACATCCCTTACGCTGTCCCTCAGGTCTGTGCCCGTCAGGGGAAGGGGGGAATCCCCTCCCGCTGTCCCTGAGATCTGTGCCCGTCTCCCCTCACGACACGGTCTCCATCCCCTCCCGCTGTCCCCGCGGCGCCGCCGGCGGGACTCGCCCGGGAAGACGGCGGTGCCGACGGGGGTCTCCGCGGCTTCCCCTCAGAGCCCCCGGCCGTAGAGGGCCCTGTGGCGCAGGTGCTCCTCGAGGCACAGGATGGCGACATCGTCCACCTGGGGGTCGAACTTGTTGGCCAAGAGATGGTGCTGCTGCAGCATCCAGGCCACGTCCCCCGCGCCGTAGATGCAGACGGAGCGCTGGTGGCGGCCGCTGCAGGGCGGGTACGGCGCGCCCCGGCTGGGATCGCCCTCCAGGTACTGCCACTTGACCAGGCGGGGAAGGGCGTTCATGTCCGAGAGCTGGAACTTGTCGTTGTGGGGCAGGGCCCCCGGCACGCCCGGCATGCGGGTCAGGGTGGCCCAGACGTGCTCGTCAGGGCTGTAGGTGTCCTTGGCCCACTCGAGGAACTTCTGGGCCGTCGGGTTCTCGAAGATGTGCTGCACGAAGCCCCGCGTGACCACGATGTACGCGTTCCCCGTGAACATGGGGTGGCTGAGGGGCGGCGGTAGTTTCTCCACGGCGGTCCGGGAGATGGCCTTGCCCACCTCGTGGTGGTATTGCCAGCGCGCCCGCTTGGCAGCCGAGGGCTTCTCCGACTCCAGGCTGTTCCGGCCCTGCAGCACCTTCAGGGCGCGGACTATCTCGGCGTTGGTCTTGATGGGGAAGTCGGTGCCGCAGGTGTTGAGGAGGTACCTCCAGGGCACGGCGCTCCGCAGCAGGTCCTGCATGCAATTGAGGTCGGCCTGCAGCCGCGACCACGAGGCATAGACCACGTTCTCCAGGCGGCTGGCCACGAACACGTTGGGGAAGCAGGCGGCGATGGCCCGCACGGCCTCCTGGAAGGCGGCCGGGGACTTGCTGTCCGTGTGCACGCAGTACACGTTCTGCGGGGCGTAGAGGGAGCGCAGGAGCCGCTCGAACATCTCGATTTTGTCGTGGATGACCATGGAGTAGGCGATGGGGAACTCCGCCTCCTCCTGGCTGAGCGGGAACTCGATGAACCGCCGGCTCGCCCTGAAGGCGCTGCAGTCCCTCGTCATGTTCAGGTACTCGCCGGGCGTCAGTGGAGCCCTCCTGTTCGCCACCTCCAGGTTGCTGAGCTGCGCCGCCTCGATGGCCCTGCGGTCGCCGCGGACGATGCCCGAGCAGTTGATGCCGCGGCCGGGGGGCAGCTCCAGGGCGTGGTAGAGGCGCTGGCGGCAGGGGGGCTGGTCGTCGGGGCAGGGCCGGGCCCCGCGCAGGGCCAGGGCGGCGGCGAGCAGCCCCAGCGGGCCGAGGAGCAGCGCCCAGCGCCGCCGGGCCCCCGGCGCCGTTCGCTCCCACAGCCGCATGGCCCGCCGGGGCCGCTTCGAGGGGCCCGAGCCGAGGGGGCACCCGCAGGACCCGGCGGGACCCGGCACTCCCCGACCGGACCTGCTGCTCCCCGCCGGGTCCTGCTGTTCCCCTAGGGCTCCCCGCTGGGTCCTGCTGCTCCCCTGGGGCTCCCCGCCGGTCCTGCTGCTCCCCTGGGGCTCCTCGGCGGGACTCGCTGCTCCCCTGGGGCTCCTCGGCGGGACTCGCTGCTCCCCTGGGGCTCCTCGGCGGGACTCGCTGCTCCCCGCCGGGTCCTGCTGCTCCCCTGGGGCTCCCCGGCGGGACTCACTTGCTCTTCGGCGGTTCCTGCTGCTCCCCAGCAGGTGCCGGAGCGGTGGCAGCGCGATCTCGGCTTGATCGCAGGTGAGTAACAGGTGAATAAAAGGCAGTCCCCTCCCTCCCCGTGGCGTGTCTCTGTTTGGTTTTAGCACCACGGGAGGTGGTTATATGTCTCCCGTGTCTGTTTAAAAGATGATATTTCACCTGTCCAGCACGTAACACAAGGAAACTTCCCCTTGAACTCAACTCCAGGTAATGCACTCTTCCAAAATACTTTCCTCGATTACTTTGGGGTCTAACCTGCTTTTCCAGTGTTCAGATTATTCCAGCTCACAGGTCAAGGAAGTGATAGCAATAGTTTTCTGGTCTAGAAGCCCAGCTGCAACAAGTTTTCTGCTGGCCTTTGAGGTTTAGTGAAGGATTATTGCCAAAGATAAGGGCAAAGTGGAATTTCAGCTTCTGCAGTGGAAGCAGAGCTTGGAGAAAAAGGCCATTTGCCACAAAGCGTCTGCTTAAGTGAGAGAGTGAGACAATATTGGTGAAGGGTGTCAGGACTCCTGCATGTACCTACGTGCATATCTTGGCTAAGGAAGTATCACTTAAAGAGAGGGATAACTGTAAGTGACTAAAATACTCCATGTCCCATAATGAACAAAATAATGCCCCCTCAGCTTTGCAGTCATCCTGAACCACTTTGTGGTTCCATGTTTGTAAAAAAGGACCAATTTCAACTGTTTCAATGATGAGTCAAAATTTCTGAGATGAGTTTTTTAAGATACAAACAAAAGCATACTTTTTTTTTCTTTCTCCAGGTGTATCAAGGAACCAAATTCACAGAACCTGCAGCTGGACTGAGGACAGTTGTAAGTGTGGTTGGTGTTCTGTAAGGGTTCTAGAAAACAGCAGCAGTCACTTCCCCAATTTCAAAACTGAGAATTTTTGTTAGATTAGTAGCTTTAACCAACTCAGTAAATAATTATCTAAGACATCTGTTGTCAATGAACTTTAATTGGCATTATGGGAAGCAATTATGGGATAGGTGTAAGTATTTCCCATATGCACAATGCCAGTTTGCCTGCACTGAGTACCAAGTGAATGTGCTTGGGAGAAATATGAGGAAAAGGGCTTGGGGAATTCAACAAGATGCTACATGGGCTTATTGCTTTCTCAGTGCAATGAAGACATTCACCCCATTTATATGTGTACTTTGCACCTGAAAGTTGTTTCCAAGCTATGGTCAGCTTGGACTTGAGTACTCATTCACCTGGACAAGAGTCAACAATTGCTAAGTCTGACCTGAGGCTTGAAAAATGTGTTTTCAGTGTTCTCAGCTATACTTTTGGAGTCAACAGTGTATTCTGTTTCTTAACAGAGCCAAAATCTAAGTAAAAAAATAACTCCACACCCCAGATCAGTGGGTGAAATGACAGCAAATTGCTGCTCTATTTCATTTTATTTTGTCCAGTGGCTGAAATCACGTGCATGGACAGGTAGAGAATAGGTTGTAGGAGTGACACACTGCTTGAAAATGTTGTCATACATGTTGATGAATATCAGCCATGCAAAAAATTATTTAAATTATTTTGGATTAATCTGTCAGCATTCTGTAAATTTAGTCACAGTTTCACCAATATGAAGCTTCTTTGCAAGAAGTTTGTCTCTCAGCATTAACATCTTGAACTTGTTCAGTGCAAGAAACTTGAAACTTTTGAAGGTTCCTACAATTAGGAGCAGCGTGGCCATAGGGCCCCACATCATCTACTCTGTGGTACACAGCTCTTCATATATAACCTCTTACCTCAAGCTCAAAAAAACCCACAGCAAAGCCAAGCAGCCTGAAGGGCTTATGCCTCTCCCGACTGAAATACCTTCCTTGCCTACTTTCAGGGTGAAATTTTAAAACTAGCTCCTCTGGAGAGTATGAAATGTAAATAACCAGCTAAACACTTTGCTGAAAATATGGAAAAATAGAATTAAATAAAACATAGTTAATAGTGTGCTTTCTGCAAAGCTGAGAGAAATGTTAACCTACACAAAATAGTGTTTTGTTGGTGAAATCCAAGATGTGAGAACTTGTTTTCATACTAAGGAGGGATTATAGTCTGTTAAAATTGATATTCTTACATGTAATTATAACTTTGAAAATACTTCATTTTAAATTCTGGGCTCAAATCTTTGGCTTGTCCTTCAGTGATGACACAACAGTGACTTTGCTTCAAAGTGAGTGTAAAACAACTGTCCTATGGTAAGGATATGATATATAGTCCAAGCACTGTCTCCAGGGCAATCAGCAGCCCTGTGATCCTTTCATAAAGAGATAAATAGTCTGGAGAAGTGACAGCGAATCACAATATAAGAGGAGGATAGTTTGATCATATTTAGGTAATAATCTTGCAGAGAAGTCTCATAATACAAGATTTTTGTGGTATGCTTTTTGCAGAAAGGTACAACAGGCTGCAAAAGGCTGTTCTGTATTTGAAAAGGCCAAGTAATGGCACAGGGAGGAGTTCAAGTGCTTGGCAGATGTGATGGCCCTGGCTGAAAGGTCACTGTGCTGTCATAAGGCAGACTGGTATTTCAGTCCATTTCCAGAATTCCCCTCAAAGTATGAAGAGTTTTCAACACTGTGAAAACCTTTAGTTAAAATAATTTTGGTAAGTCTAGGTGCCATGTATATTTAGTGCCTTTTTGTACCTGCTTCTATTTCAATAAGACATATCAAGTTAGAAGTTCCTGCTCTTTTAGCTTTCCTGTGAGGGATAAAAAGGATCTTCATGAGGTGACCTGTTACCTACTTGCCTAATTGCACAATTTCTGGGTTGTGGTTCAGATAAGTGCATTGGGGAGTGGAGAAGAAACAGGTATTCTGCTTGCTTCTCCAAGGGGAAAAAACAAACTATGTGATTGTTTGCTGGTGGTGTCAGACCTGGTGAAGCACCTGGTAGAAATTTAGACTGTGATGGCAAAGGTCACAATCTCACAAGTGCACCTGCACAGTTAGTTTGTACCAAGAATAGGCTTTTCCCAGGGAAAGCAAAACCAATAAAGAGGCACAAGCAGAAGTCGTGTGGAGGAATCAGCTTGAAGTTGTGATTGCTAAAATCTGTAAGGAAAGGATATTTATACACAGACAGACAGACACACACACACACATATATATGGATATGCCAGCTTCTTTAGCATGGCAGCTTTTAAGAAATATATGGAAGTAATAAGTTTTGTAAACTTAGTCAAATAGACATCTGAGACCAGGTTTGTAATGCTACCAAAAAAAAAAAAAATCCAGTGTGTTATAATCCATTGTTTGGGAGGGCTAAAAGTTTTGGGTTTAGCTTCTTGGTCAGAAATGGTTTGATAGTTAAGAGGTTTGTTGTTTGGTTTTTTTATTTGTTTTTGTTTTGTTTTTAAAGTGCAGTTTGCTACAGGCCAGCCTGCATGGATTTTGAAGGACTGCACCTGTAATAGCATTTCTAAGCTATCAGGGCATTGCTGTCTGTAAAATTCTGCTGCTTTTCTATTTTCTATCCTCTCAGTTTTCAGAAGAGAGCCTGATTTCCAGCTGATTCATCCAGAGCCATGCAGTGCATGGCTAAGTGCTCTGTGGGCATTACACAGCTCAGTTCTATGTTCCCCAGGACGTTTATGTAACAGGAGGAATTTTATATTAACAGTCCAATGACTGCTATTTGAACATTGTGTCTGATTGGGAGCTGTTTGGTTTTCATGTGTCATCTAGATAATGAAGGCTTAAATTGGAGGAAGTATGTGCATGAGGCATAATTCTAATCAGAAATCAGTGCAATTTCCTTCAAGAACTGTTCCAGCTTGGGTCCTGTCCATAGGCAACATTCCTTCAGGATAAACCTGTTCCACTGTGGCTCCTCCTGCAGCTTCCTTTCAGGCACACCAGTTATCCCCTCTCTTTCTTCCCCCCTTCACTGGCCTTGGTGTCTGCAAGATTGTCTGGCATGGGGCAGCCTCCAAGCTCTTATCACAGGGGCCCCTCTGCCTCCTTACAAAACCATTGCCATGTTAACTCAGCATATGAACCTCTGTAAATGAAACCTCTCAGACTAATGGCAGGGAGAGAGTGTGCAGAGCTGAGTGGGAAGGGTGTGACTTAAATAAGGAGAAGGTTGAATATGATTTTTTTTCCTTGCTTTTATCATTCTTTATTCCCTCTCCTACCCCCAGCTGGCTACATATCTGCACAGAGGGGCTGATGTTCTGGTCTTCTCAGTGTCCACTGCCATGGTTTACAGCTGTAGGCTCATGGAATCACAGAACAGCCCAGGTTGGAAGGGACCTCACAAGATCATGTGGTCCAACCATTCATGGGAAACGGAGCCCAGATAAGATTATAAACACTTTGTCCAATTACACCTTGAAAACCTCCAGTGATGGGCACAACCACATCCCATAGCTGAAGTTGTAAGGTGTGTAATGTTTGTAGACACTACATGAAATGATTTACAGACAGAATTTGAGATGACTTTGGCATAGCCTGTTCAAACCCACAGACATAAATGACTTATTTTGCCAAGGAAAGTAAAAGGCAGGTCCATGGATCTTTGCTTCATTCTGTTTGAAGGGCTGCTGCTGAAAGTGAGGGATTGCCACTGGAATACCTCCTTGTCACTAAGGGATTCATGGTTTGGTCCCATGTCAGGGACATGGAGCTGAATGTCTGAGTTTACACATAACAGGTAAACTGAACATGCTGGATCCCCTTGCTGGTTCTCCCCAAAGTTGTATGGATTAGTTATGTGAGAAATACCTACTGGCATGAGGCCTGCAGAATTATTTTGCAGGTCTGAACCTAAAGATACTTAGGGCTGGCTCTGATCTTCCTGTAATTTTGGGTGATGCAGTGCAGTGTCATTAAACAAGATTAGTGATACTCTCGCTGGCTGCTACTTAAGCATAATTGTTCCTAAGTATACTCTGTACATGATTTGCTGTTAAGTACACATCTTGTGGTAAGTATTTGCAGTATTTGCTGTGAACAGCTGTATTCTACTTTTTAAATTTGTGTTCCCATAGGAAATTTTCTTATTTGTGTCAAGTAGTAATGTATATTTTCAAAAGATCAGGTTTTTTTTTTAAACAATACTTCCTTTGAACTATAACAGAAATTGAGAAGAAATTACATTTTCATCTTCTTGGTTGTTTTTGGTTACATTGGCTTCTTTTGTTTTGGGGATTTTTTTGTTGGTTTTTTTTCACTAGGTCTGCAGTATTGTAATACTTATAAGCCAAATGCAATTCTAGGATTTTTAGATAATTTTAAGATTTTTAGTTTTAAAATTACTGACAAACATTTGGAAAACATTATGATGACTTATCATATATTTTCAAAGAACATAAGTCCATTGTTCTGTTTTGTATGGAGTCTTTGGCAATCTTGCTTTCCTGGGGCAGTGAGGAGTGAACACAGAACTACTGAAGTTTCAAAATAAATAAACCTTATGCAAATATGTATATATTATATATGTACAGTTTATCTGTAAAACTTCATGAACATGCTCTTGTGCACATTTTGCTTTTTGAAATGGGAAACTGGCTGATTATAGACTTTAGCTTTTGTTTTCTTCCCTTTAATTTCAGCTGAGTTATGTGGCTTGTCCTGCACTCACCAAGAGCTGCTGGATGCCATTTCCCCACAGCTGCAGTCTCACTGCTCTGCTGCTCCTGGGCTCTGTGGCACTGAGGGGCAGAAGGGAACTCTGCTTTTATCCAAGAAAAATGGCTGGAGTGAGGAGCAGAACAGTGAGGATGGCTTAGGAGAAAGCTGGAGCAGGAAGTCATAACTGACAGATGGTCTGTAGGATAACATTTGATACGTGGTATTTTACACAACAGCTGAACTCTGCTCATAAGGTATAACAAATTTCCTCAATTACATTTTGTATAATAAAGCAAAAGAGGGGGAAAAGGCATTACTCACCTTATGCAGGTTGCTGAAGAGACAGGCAAATAAGTGGGATGATGCTGGTAAAGGTGTTTAAATGCATTTCCTTTAAACTAGCCTTAAAACTGGCACTGTTTCTGACTGTGGTGCCCAACACTGGCAACTGGACTGTGTCCTGGGGGAAGAAAATAACCTGCTGCTTCTTGAAGGGTCTAACACAAAGAAAACACAGTTATACTGGGAATAATAAATACATTAGCTCATGCCTCATTGTTTCTAAGAGAAGGCTTGCTTCATACAGCCTGGGAAATAGAAACAAAACAGAAAACAAAACTCTTTTAGAGAGATGATAGAGGAGTTGAGGTCATGGAAATAAAGAACCAAAAAGAATGAATTTATTTTTGCATGTTCCTGACAATGAAGAACCTGTGGTAACTAACCTACCAAAGAGATAATTTCTTGGGAGGTAAAGGACTTTTTGAAGAGAAACTCAACCCCAAACACCAAGACTTCATGACTCAGGAAATGTTTCTAAGGGAGGCTCTTACCTGAACAAAAAAATGCCCTTAAAAGCACATTAGTTTTGTTCCTTGATTTGTTTTTAGCTCAATAATATTCTGAACATTGGTTGTTTTTCTTCTGTGGGAGAACTGTTATTCATTTATCCATGTTCTGTGCAGTTTGATTTGGTCACCAGTGGAGTCTGCCCTCATCCACAATCTGTGCCCTGAGTGAAGGCTGACACAGGACTCGTGTCCAAAGTCTGTGTAATGCAGCACATTCTCTGTGCCCAGACCCACATCTCAGCAGGTTTGCACCTGGAGTCACCCTGGTTGCCTTTGAATGTCCCACAGCTGGGTAAGAATTCTTTGGCCAGGGAGTTAATCCAATTGCTGAATAGGCATGTCCTGAGCTTACTGAGGCCAGGAATTTTTCCATCAGTGCTTGTAGGATTCACACAGAGACCTTCTGCCTTCACACCCATAGAATGCATTATAAGGAAAGTCACACAAGGAATCAGCAGGGGAAAGGTGATTGTTACCCTAGAACTGTTGCTGTTGGCTATTCAGTTCTGCCTGAGATTCCTGCACTGTGCTGTCCTTGTTTTGGCTGCTGTTCTGCTAAGAAACCCAAGTATTCCACAGCAGTTTGACTACTTTGTAGGGAAAAATGCAGCTGTAGGGGAGTGTTTTACTACTTTTTCCTTATTTCAGGTGGCCTATTTGCTTCCTGTTTTTCACCCTTTAAAATCCTCCTATAGACATGACATTTTTGCTTCCTCATGCAAAGCTAGAAGAAATTTGAGCTACACTCAGAGGAAGTCCTTCAGGTTTTTGCTGGTTATTATTTAATTCTCTCCATGCTCATTGCGTGTCTCCACAGTATTTGTCTGTCTGTGGACACTGTTCCAACACTGCTGTGAACTATCTCCAGGGGTAAGGGTAGCAGCAGCAAAGGAGAAGCTTTCTGTACAGCAGGTGAGCAAGTGAGGTCTAGAACCACGAAAGGATTTGAGAATTTCCTCTTTATTTTAACATCTTGGATGTGATAGTGTGTCCTGCCCCTACAGAAGATGTGGGAATTGATTTACAATATTTGGAATGGAGAAAGTCCTGCCAGAAATGGATTTGTGAAGAGAATGAAGCAGCCACCTCTAAAGTTTTAACAACTGATGTTTTTAATGTTGTTTAAATGTACAAAATGGTTTCAGTTTTGTTTTTTGCAAAGTCACTGCTTCTCCTTCCCAGGGTCCCTTGAGATACCTGCTGTCTCAGGGCTCTGGAGGGAAGTAGCGACATGTATGTTACCCCTTGCAATTGAACTAAATCCCCTGAGTCCCACTGGCCCAAAGCCAAACCCCTTCTTGTTTCTTGTTGGTGGGTTTTGGATCCCTCCAAGGTCCATATAAACCCTGACCTGCAGAAATAAACTCTCTCTCTCTCCTCCCTCTCCTGTGGTCTCTGTGTGTCCTTCTCGGGCTCTCTGGCACCACGTGGTCAGGGGCAGGGGGGAGCACATTTTCTCCTAGGGAAAGGACTAAGCCCCAGGACCAGGAGAACCCACCATACCGTTGCAGGTGGCATCCCCACAACAAGAAGGGGCTAAGGATGAAGCTGGTTTTTGAGGAGCATTTAACTGCTCCCCCTTTGATTCAGGTGGCTGAGGCTGTTTGTCAGTGTGCACAGATGAGCATGACTGACCTTATCTTTGTGAACAAAGTGGTTTATGGCAGTGATATCACTATTTCCTCACTTGTAAATCAAACATTAGCATATGTACATTGACTTAGCAAGCTTATTAAAAGACCCGTAACACTAAAAGCACACAACCCCCCAACAGCTTCTACCATTCTGAAAGTATGGTTAAATACCTTAAATTACAAATTCAACAGTGGTAAGCAGAATAGTAGTTTATTCTTAAAAGATATGACACGGGCATGCCCTTCTCTTCATGTTATTTTCAGTTCTAAATTGGAGTTAAATCTTTTTTGCCATCTCTGGGTTCAGCAGTGATGGTGTTAGGAGTCCACTTTATAAAACAGTGGCAATAAATCTGAATGGATGTGTGTGAACTGAAGAACTCGTTTTCATTGAAGTCAGGTGGAGAGGAAGAACAGTAAAGCTGATTTGTGTTTTACTTCAAATAGGGATAATTGCAGTAGTTTATACCTGAATCTTTGAGTTCAAATTTGCTCTGTCATTAGTTGGCTAAAAACTGTGCAGTGTCTCAGCTTATCTTGTTTGAATAGTCCATATACCTGAATGAGAGTTTCAGTGATTAGCCAATCTGCTGGGTTTTAGATTACTTTGATATTGTTTAATGACAACAATGAACAGCATTTCCAGGTCATTTCACCCACCTTTTAAAAGCAATTGTACTGTTGTCATGAGTAGCTGTTAATCAGTTAACCAGTTGATCTCTGGACTGTCATGTCAATTGAAATTCATAGAGTCCAGGTCTTTAAGGTTATAAAATTAAAATATGTACTTGAATACATATTTGCCTCTAGTTATTAGGCAGCTGTCAGGGGAGTGTCATGGTACTATAAAGTACATTTTCACTTAAAGATGATTTCATGTGAGTTCACTGAGCTAAGCATATATGGCCATTCTTTTTAGTCACATCTGAGATGAAATTTTGCAGGTTGTTTCAGAGAGGAACTGCTGGAATTGTCACTAAACCCCCACCAGATTCCTGAGGTGTATACATTAAAAAGTTAAGGCTGGAAAGATTCTGCCATATTTAAGCACATTAAAAAATTAGATGTTTGCGGAATGTGTTTGGCTAATTGTGGAGCAGTTCTGGAGCAATAAGGGCTGGGCTCAGCCAAGGTGGTAGGCTGGAACTGTTCTTCCCTCCCCTCCTTCCCAGTTAGACTTACAAAAAACAAAGCTATAAAAAGAACACCAAAAAAACCTACCACACTTTGCAAGGGTATATTTTAGCAAACAATCGCTCACATACTGAAACAATGTGTTCTTTAAGGGTACTAATGTTCCTTTATTTCATGAAGGTTATGGTTCATGATCTAGAAACTATTTGAAACAAAAACCACAGCGAAAAGGCTACACTGTTGTGCGTTTAAAATGGTGAGATCCTCGCACTGATGTGCAAATCCTGCGTGCTGCAGGATGGGCTGTGCTGTGCCACGGGGGCCAGCACTGCTGAAACACTGATACCATGGTCCATGTGCTGCTGACACACGGTGTTGGTGCTAAGGCTGATGGGCAGGAGGAAATGCAGGGGATCTGTAACCAACCGTTTGGTGGTTTCTTGTTTCTTTTTTTAAAAACACATATTGTTTCTTGTGAGAGTGTTGGTGTAGCTGAAACCACGAGTCTGACTAGCAATGCTGTCCTGTTTTTTTACTGCTGAGACTTGACAGGCAGATATATACTCACTGGCGTGAATATTTAGCATGCAGCAAAAAAGTGGGTCAGGAAATGTGTTCGGGGTTGTGTTCATTTGAATAACAAATACACATCACAGACTAAACTCTCCACACCAAAGAAGAGGAGTCCTTCACATGCAGGAGAATATGAACTATGGTTATTATATCTGTGCAGTTTTGCCATTAGCATGTTGAAAATAGATTGGACTCCTGAAGCATGTTGAAAATAGATTGGACTCCAATAGGAACTCAAATGACAGTTTTTGTCAGTGAGTAAGAGCTGACTCTCCTGTTTTTGAAGTACCAGAAGTGCCCAAATGTAGTGGTAAAGCAAATGCTTGTCAGCAATAGATAAAAATGATTCAGGTTTCAGGGAAGGGTTTGTGTGCCTAAATAAGAAGGTTTATGGTGGTGCCTCTGGGCTTCAAGGAATTGTTTTGGGTTTTTATGTGTATTCTCCCCTCAGACTGGTAGAAACCAATAGGTGATGGTGACTCTTTCTCATTTGTGATTGCCATATTTTTAGTGCTTTGAAAGTTCTGAATCTGGCGGTGGTGGGAGAGAATGACCACAGAGGATGGCCGGGCTGGTGCACACAGTTCAACAGCTGAGCAGTTATGGAATGTTGTGTTTTCTTGGCTTTGAGTCTGTCACTGCCAATGACACTTGGAAACTGTGTCCTTTCCCAGAGGAGACAGTGCTCGATCTCCAGGCCAGCAGTAATGGGGAAAACTTACATTAGTGACTGCACAGAAAGAGCAAAGGAGTGTGGCCAACATGCAACCAGCAGCTGAGCTGTTGAGAAGGGAATGTTTCTGGACAGAGTTTTAAAGAAATAAAGAACTTGCTGTCAGGTATTTTTTCTGACGTGTGTGTAGCTCCCTGCCTCCTCTTTGAGTGTTAGATTTCAACACTAATATTTTACCACTGGAACTGATAACAGGGTTTTTATGGGCAAACAAACAACTTAATGAGTGCTCTTATCTGAAAGAAAAAAGATCAGTAGGCGTGCATGCTCTCTTCTTTAATTTCTGTTAATCAATTGATAGCCTGAGGTGTGAGGTTTCTCACTGGGTATTAGTGACTGGTCTTTTGAAGGAACAGCAAAATATAACATACCAAGAATACAGCACTGAAATTCAAGGATTGCACCTAAATTAAGACAAGGAAAGGCATTAATTAGAGAAGAGACTTGAGAGGAAGGCAATAGTGCTGCCTGAGGAGAGCGGAGCAGATATTAGCTGTCTAGTTCTACCCCTCCAATGGCAGGATGTTAGAATTGCATGACCTTCAAGGGCCCTTCAAACCCAAACCATTTTATGGTTCTATTACCACCAGAACAGCTGTGGTGAGCTGTATGCTGGGCCATAAAAGTTGTTTTTGAAACAAGGTAAAAATAACCCACAACAAATATTAAGTACTCAGGAATCTTATAGAGTTTTCTCAGTAAGACTGAACTAGAGATTTCCTTTTCAAGGCTGATGGCAGAAGTCCATTTTTCTTTCCTTCCTTCATAAGAGAATTGATATAAATTGTTTGTCCAACTCTTTGGCTTCCAGTTGTGCCTCCGTTAGTGATTAATTTGGGTTTATTTGTATCAATTTTGTTTGCTACTAATTTTTTACACCTGCTTAAAACTGCAGATATGGTCAAAAGAGTTCCAGATGGAGTGCCAAGTTACAAATGCAGATATAAATAATACCTGCAAAGTACACATGACCCACTTTACAACTGATTCTCTGGCATTTTTAGTGAGAGGTGAGTAAAGCTGAAAGGAGGATATGAATCTTTAAGAAAAAAAAAAAACACACAACAAAAAACCAAAAAAACAAACTAAAAAAACCAGCCCCAAACAACTTTTGGTTTTCAAATTACCCCAAAATGTACACTTGAAGCATGTTATACTTACAAAACATTCTGTGTATTTCCAAGTCATCTTAGCATTGTTTGCTTTTCTTTTCAGCTTCAGCATTCATGAAAAATTGGCAGAGTCCAGTGCTGGTGGACATCTCTGCAACCCTCAACTTCGAGGGAAGGGGTGAAATAGTGGGACTAAATTAGACATGGAGCCATTTTGAGGTATATGCAGCACTTCCAACTTCCTGGCTGTACCATCAGCACCTTCTGTCTGCCAGCTGAGTTAGAGGATCTGGCAAATATTTTGCAGGATCTGCCCCAGTGCAACTCATCTGTCAACTCGTATTTCTAACTAAGCTGAGGTTAATTTACAGCTCAGGGAACTGGCTACATTCCACCAGCCAGCCCTGCTCCTCAATTGTAGGTGAAGAGTTCAACTGTAGTTACAATTTTTCCATTGTTTCCAGCAGATGATTCAAATAATGAGTGTGGGACGTTCTGCCAGGTGCAAATTCTGAACTTCCAGTACATAATTTTTATATTGTGTACATATAAAGATGCCTCTTGTGAGCAGTGTCAGGTGTGACAGTCCATAGTATTACACTTTTATGGTGATAGGGCTCTGTGTGTTTTGGTTAACTATAATCTAATATAATCCGTGTTCCTTTGAAGCTTGTCAATGGTTTCCACTGTGCTGTTGAGTGGCACCAGTATAAAAGTATTATGAGAGAGAACTTCCATCTAGAGTAAACACATCCTGTTCTGGATCTCAGTGAATGTTTGAAGCAGACCCTGCCTCTGCCACTGAAGTTCTGTACAGCACATTGTCTGTCTCCTGTGTTCTCTGTGTATCTCTTTGAATATTCTCCCTCAGATGGACATGAGTGTTATCTGTGTGCACACACTCCTGTTTGTCCAAATCTGTCCTACTCAGACACAGCACTCAAGCTTCCTCTTAATGTGGAGTTTACAAGTTAGTTCTACTGGAAAGAAATTAAAAAGGATATTGTTTCTTTCAAATGGAAAAAAATAAACAAACCTGACCAAAATAATCCCTGAGATCAGACCTGCTCATTAGAAAGGAAGAACAACTTCGTATCAAAACTCTTCTGAAACATTACAGGTTCTGGGTGGATTTGTTTGCTTTGTGCAACACTGTTTTTTGATCAAATCACAAAGTAAGTTGATTAACTTTATCTTTTTAAGTAAAAACTATTGTTTGCTGTATATGTGTTGTTCAAGCAACACCAGGTGTCTTTTCTCTTGCAGATTCCCAATTCATTTTATGAAATGAGTAGACAAAGTTAGTTTTTGCCACTTTTCAGAATCACAAATTACTACAGAACAAGTTTTATGCTTTTAAAATATGTGAATACAATGTTCTTGGGCAAGTGCCTGCTTAGTAATGCAAGAGTAACTTAATGAGTCTTTTCCCAAGAATGCCATGGCTTTTAGCACACACTCACCTGGATGGAACAAACCTGCTCAGCTGCTGGGTGAGGAAAGGCAGATGTGCTTGGCCCGTGTTCTCTTGTCCGCGGGAGCTCTGGAAAGGATGACTGTGGTGAGAGAGTCACCGCAGAGAACAGGCAAGGCTTCCTCAAGAAGAGTCAGCAGCTGCAGACTCTGCTCTCACCTGTATCAGAGTGTCCCAGGGAGCTGGAATTGTCACAAATGCTTTTTAGGAGGGTGGGACAGGGATGTCAGACTGTCTTTTCTCTGCATCCCTCATGCTTTCTCTCACAAATATTTAATTAAACTCCAGGAAAGAATACACTAGAAATGCTTTTTCAGATGAGCTCACCAATTCACGCCTATTCTTGGAAAAATCTTAATTTTAGTTCTTATAATTTTATAATTCTTATAACTTTAATAGAAAGTTCTTTGCCAGACAGATACATCCTTTCAGTTCTTTGTCTTTTTTATGTGCTGTGGTGCTTCTTATTAGAAAATAGAAAACTTTTGGACTAAAAAGAAAAAAATCTGTGTCTGTGAGAGATAAGGGAAGCCTTTCATTTGCCTCTTCTTATGTTTATTTAGTTAACAGATACAAGTTCACTTTAGGACCAGTAAAACACAAGGGTGCACCTATTGGGGCTGAAATCTGAACTTGTAAACAGCCTAAAAGCTGTATAATTTTCAGTTAATAGAGAAAATGCTTTTCAGATTATTTTTATAGCCATGTTGTCTGATCTTGCCTTATCCTAGTTAATGACCTACATTTTGATCATGCCACCTTCCAATCACACAGCCTCTACGCTTGACAGAATACTAATCTGGAAGCCAATATTTTGAGAAAAAATGCAGTCTGGATAGAATTGTGCATATATTTCAGTATTCTTCCATTGCTATTACTCTCTCTAAGAATAAAGGGATAAGGTAAGGAAAAAGAAAAGAGACTGTTTCTTCCCCAGAAAAGACAAGGGTGTTCACAGTGTTAGCCTGGGACTTTGGAAATTTAGATTAATTTTCATTTTTAATGGCAGACTTGGGCATGGTGCAAAGCAATGTAATGTCATCATTAGATACTTCATTGTATTTACTCCTTTTGTGGAACTGATCTTCCGTGTCTCACAGGGCTTTTCTGAAGTTCAGTATTTTTACTGTGTAATCTCTTTTACAGTAGGAGGTGCCAGGTGAGTACCTAAACTGTCACTGCAAAGATAATCTTCCTCATTTAGATTGGCATTTTGGCTCATGAATGTTCTTGGGCACCCAAAGGGATCAAGTCTGCAAATATGAGATCTGCTGAAAAATATGCAGTGAGTATCTTCCCTGACTGGGACCTATGAACTTAATCAGAACACCAGATATACAATACAGGCTGTCAAATCTCTGCCTCCTACAGAATCCCCTATAGCCATTGTTACAGAACCATAGAATTGTTTAGGTCAGAGAAGACCTTTAAGGTCATTGAGTCCAACTGTTTACCCAGCACTGCTCAGCCCACTAAACCACGTCCCCAGGTGCCACATCTACACTTCCAGTGTACACCTCTAGTCTTTTAAGTGTCTCCAGAGGTGGTGACTCAACCACTTTCCTGGACAGCCTGTTCCAGTGCTTGACAACCCTTTTGGCTGTCCCAATTTAAGCCTCCCCTTGAGGTCGTTTCCTTTCCTATCACTCCTTACTTGAGAGCAGAGATCCCTCTCCATTCTTTTCAGTCTTATGCAAAGCACATACTCTCATGGAAATCTGGGCTCTTGTCTGGCATTTCCTTGTTTGCTTTTGTGACAGCTGCTTATTAGCCAGTAGATTTGCCAAGAGTGGCTTTTGTGAAATGAAGTTGACAGCTGGTTTTTTTCCTGCTGTCTTGTGTTGTAAGGATGGGAAGATCCAGCAAAAGCACCACTGCCACAGTGTCTTACCTCTCTTTTCTTCACTGTGCTGTGTGTAATTCCTTGTGGGTTGACCTGAGGTGTGTGTCATGAAATGCTTTCTGATACAGCATCTCTTGGGTTGCAAGACTGGGTCACACCTGGATCCCTGCTGCTGTCCAGAATGGCCACAAGTGTCGTCCTGTCTGTGGTGGGGCAATTCAGCTAAAATTCTGTCAGTGGGAGGCTGATCATGAGGCCAACAGCCTGACCTCACAGGGGAACTGCCAGCAGTTGTGCTAACAGGGCAACTCATGGGAGGTCAGGGTTAGCTCATGCTGGGATTTGGAATGCTCTGAAATCTTCTGTTCCGTGTTTCTCTTCAGCTGGTCCCCTACTCTGTGCAGTGGCCCTGTCTGCAGTGAGAATGGATTGCCATGTGTGCAGCAGCATTTGACCAGGGAGGCTGGAGGCCAAAATCACAACTGAGCACAAGAACTTTGCTGGCAAAGGGAGGAAGCAGAACAGGATTCTCATCCAGGTTAGATGTTGGGGGTATCTACCATGTTGCCAAGAACAGATCTTGCTGAAATGGCTTCCACCTCAGAGGAAATGAAGGGTGCTGAGCTAGGGAAGTGTCTCATGAGTAGCTCGGGATGAAGATATTGAAGGTGACACTTCAATAACCATAGTGGGGAGTAGCATTTGTGGGAATTAAAGTTTAGGCTTGGCCTGGCAAAATACCTGTCCTAGCAAACCCTCCACTGTAAACACATTTTTGTCAGCGTAGAAGTCTGTGGTTAGATGGCTCTCCTGATGGTACTTGAGGAGGTAATAATAGTTCACTTAAGGATAAAGTGCCTCTCAGTGCAGGCATTGGTCAACAGCTCTTCTGCTGTGTGACACAGGCCACTAATAGTGCCACAGGTCACGTGCTGTGCTGGGAAAGGCCTTGGAGTGTAGATGTGCCCTCACTATTTGTGTTGTTTTCTGCTCATCCTTATAAAAAAAGCAGATTCGCTTCTGCTTCCAATGGAAACAGTATCAACTAAAAGAGGCTCCATCACTGTTTCTGAGCTTTACACAGTGAAGCTCTTTAGTAACTATATAGCTGCTTTACTCCATGGTATAAAGAACTTATATGTTGTATGAAAAAGGAATTGAGTGTAACTGAATTATTGTTACCCATTTTCTCCCATGAATAATCAAGCTATTACTGGATTATTGTTGGACTTCCATTCTATCTCTTAGCAGCTACTTTCATGTTTGTTGTTTGTATCGCTGACATATTTACTACACACCTCTGATTAGTGGAGTACAGGGGGAAAGGACACACTGGGCAGTGTAATTCCCAATAAACCCTGTTCTACCTTCCTAAGGTTTCCAGTTCTATTTCTCATTGCCAATCTGGCAAAGGGTTACATGATTTGCGGAATAAAACCCTATAATCCAGTGGGGTTATAGAGAGGTACGTTTATTCTGGCCCAGGGCACATGGGGGATAACTCCTCCAAAACA
>JAWWEV010000018.1:15846573-15874059 GCA_035583235.1 Hafferia zeledoni | reverse complement strand
GAGAGAGTGCTCAGGCCTTGGAATGGGCTGCCCAGAGAGGGGGTGGATTCCCCATCCCTGGAGGATTTTAAACTGAGATTGGCTGTGGCACTGAGTGCCATGATCTGTTAAAGGGACTGGAGTTGGCCCAAGGGTTGGACTTGATGATCTCGGAGGTCTTTTCCAACCCAGTTGATTTTATGATTCTATGATTTGTTTTCCCTCTGTTGGTTGTTTTCCTTCTCTAACATCAGCAGAGAGATAAATATTGCTTTTTGGATCAGATGTAGTCTTTCAGCTTATGCTGAACTGCAGCAGGAGAGAACTTGGATATGTTGCTGTCCCTCTGTCTTTTCCTTTGTCTATCTGATTCTCAACCACCCTGAATACATCTTGTGTTTGTCCCACAAAACTGAGTAGTGAGATGTGAAGACTTGGTACATTTGTCCAGATTTTCAGTCTGCTGGTGGATCCTGGATGGAGCTGGAGCCTGGGCTGGGGCACATTTGGGAGTGTCACACATTCCAAATGTGCATGTGCAGGAAAGGCCTGTGGTTTGGAAAGCAGAGTCCCTGAGAAGCTTCTGGCCTCCTGAACACGTGTTCAGCAAAGTTCCATACATTGCAAACCCTGAAAGTGCTGCATGGGAGCTTTTCCTGCTGTCATTAATGCTGGACTGCTGTGTGGCACCACCCCTGTGTCCAGGGATTCCTGCTGTCATTAATGCTGGACTGCTGTGTGGCACCACCCCGTGCCCAGGGATTCCTCCTGTCATTAATCCTGGACTGCTGTGTGGCACCACCCCTGTGTCCAGGGATTCCTCCTGTCATTAATCCTGGACTGCTGAGTGACACCACCCCTGTGTCCAGGGATTCCTCCTGTCATTAATCCTGGACTGCTGTGTGGCACCACCCCTGTGTCCAGGGAGTGCTTGTTTGCTCACAAGTGTCACAGAATTATTGTGATGAGTCAGAGCCAAGTGTCCTGAGGTAAACTCCTGCCATGCAGTGCACTCTGTGCTCCCTTCAAACTGAGGAAACCACAACTCCAAATCAGCTGCATAAATGTGGTAACTGTAGAAAAGTCACTTCTTCAGAGCTTTAGAGGATAAAATCTTATCTCAGATTCACAGACCCTCTAGTGCTCTTAGTTTAGAATATCTGCATTATGTGGAAGAGCAAACTAGATGAGTTCCATGGTGTTATCATTAAACATTCCTTCTACCAGCAAACCTCTGATAGGACCTAACTCAGCTCTTTGCCTGGAGAGAGGCGGGAAAAAGCAATGATTTGATTAGGACTTCTGTACTCTCAGCCAAAGGTGGAATTTTTTCCCGAGGCTTTTGTCTAGGTAACACTTGCAGTAAGTTCTGTTGGCAGAAGCTGCCCACTATTGATGGTCTGCACATGTGGGCTGAGTTCTACTGGATTTGGCAGTGTTGGACAGTGGGAAACTGGCCTGACATGGGATGTGGCCAATGCTGGAGCATCTTTAGCTCAAACATATTCTGGGATTGCTTGTAGTCAGCATTTGGCCTGTTTCTGCTGGAGAAGAAAGGATTAAGAACTGAGAAATGTAAGAGCAGAAATAAAGACTAAGAATTTTCCCATTTAGAGTCCAGTTTCTGAACTTAACCAGCAAACTGGAGAGATGAGTCATTAATTTTTCAGCCTTGAGTAAACTCCACAGTAATGACTGGCCTTAGAAAGCATCCTGTCCTTTTGTGTGTTGAGATGAATGTCAGGGTTTTTTTTGAGAAACAGGTTTGCCTCCTTTGATATAAAGAACTTCCTGTTTGCTGTTCCTGTCCATAAAATCTCCCTTTCCTCCCCAGGGGTGAGTAACAGCTCTGAGCTGAGCCAAAGAATAAACACAGACTGGTAATCAAGGAGCTGTCAGTAACAAAGTACCAGCCTATTAACTGCCTCTTAGTACTAAGTTTTTTGTTTCCAATTTTTTATATATTTTTTCAATGTCTGGGAGCAGCAGGGGGGAGTGATGATTTTTATTTTCTGTTCTATATTGGGGGAAAGAACTGAGGAGGAATTTGGGTTGGCACCCTTTCCAATAGCTTTTAACTGGGCCAAAAGAGAAGCTAAACCATCCAAACCATCAGGTTGTGCCTTGCCAAATGGTAGTTCTCATGCCACTGCTTCTCTGGGCAGCAGAGAGATAATAAATTTCCCCAGATTCTTTTTAGTGATAATTCCTGGTTGTCAGGGTATCTCAGCTCCTTGTGATGTTTGTGAGCCCTCTAAAGGCTCTGAGGAGTTCAGGCTTCTCCTGTGTGAGGTGGCTCCTGTATTAGATGGCATTGATGTTCCCTGCAGAGATGAAGTTGTGGATGAGGTTCATCATGCACAGAATGACATTGCTCTTTGTATGCCTTTGCTCCCAAAGGCAGGTTTTCACTCCTCTTCTGTGCCAGGAATTCATGTATCAATGTGTGCTCTCACACTCTTCAGTGACTCAGTGTTGAAAACTTCCATTCCACCCATCCAGCATGAGAAATCAGTTAACCTTTTGGCAACAACGTTCACATAATTGGGCCAGCTTTCCTCTCAACATGTTTGGTAACCCCTTAATGTTGGTAGGAGTTACAGGTGCATCCAGGGAATGATGTTGTCCCCCACCCCTGTGACAACTGGGTGACAACTAATTCAGTGCTAATTCAGATGTGTCATTTCTGCTTCAGGCCTGAAGCAGCCCTTGGACCATTAATTTGGTCTTACAGCCATGGTCAGGCATTGCTGGGTTGCAAATTCAAATAGTGATGTAGGGAGTTTAGCAGGATTGTGTTTAATTGGTTAAGATGTTTTAGAAACAACCTAAGAAGGTAATAATAAAATGTTCAGAATTATGTTCCATTTGCTGCAATTGAATATGTAAACTGAGTATATTAATCTTAAACAACTAAAGATTGATCAAATGTCTAGCTTTTATGACTAGAGGCTGATGGAGACCTTTAAAGATTTCTTAGCAATGAAAACTTGCCTGTTTGAAGTTGTACCATAGAGAAGGCAGCACCTTTTATTAGACACTGAATTTTGGTGTGCTGGCCCAATGGGAGCAGGAAACTTTCTTGGCAGGAATAACCATAACCAGTCTTTTAACAGTTCATAGAGTTTTTCTTTTATGGGGGAGTGAAATAACTTCTCTTATGAGCCAATAGATTAAAATATTCCTCAGTAATTTTCTTCCTATGTACATTTTGGTGAGAATTGGGTACCTGCTGCCATTAGGCAATATTGAGAATTCCAGACCTGTCTGGTTGTCCAGGCTTTGTTTCAACCTCTTGCTCTCAGGTGTGTTGAGAATTTGAGTTCCACTGGCAGTTAATGCATTGAAAGGGAGAGGTAAATATTGTAATCTCAGTCACTGGGGTTGCTTTTCATAACATGTTCCTTTGGATTTCCACATTGAGGATAATAATAGAAGCCCACAACTGTTGTCTTATTAACTGGATGTCTTATCTAGAAGTCTTTCCTTTCTTTACATCTTTCTGAGCCTCTTCAGCTTCTGCTCTCAGATAGCATTCTCAGGCTGAACACAATAATCCAGAAGAAAATTTACCTTTCAGTAGGAAAATATTTGACATTACCACCACCCTTGAAAGACAGCGCTCTGTTTGCTCTTTCCAAAGCTCCTGCAGACTGAGCAGAATGTATTTCCCACTTCTAATTCTTCTGACTTTGTAAAAGCTTTATCAAAAGTCACAGTTTGTTCCTTTTCAAATCAATTGTCACAAACATGCTATTGATTCTGTGACTTTTGGAACAGCATTTGCATACATGCAAAAAATGTATTAGGAGCTTGCAATTCAGCAGAGGGTCAGGAATGCAGACAGGGACTCTTTCACTGCTGTTGGTTTATCTGGTACAGGAACAAGTCCCATCTCTCACAATAACAGGGTAATTCAGGGTTAATTCTCTGTTAAGAAAGCTGAGATGACCTTCATTGATTATTGTCCATATCCAGAACTGATTGTTCCAAGTTCTCTCTGTCCATACTGCACATAGGCAATTGTCTTCTTCCACAAGTTCTAAATTTTGTACTAAAAGACTCCTTTCTGTTCATCAAGATCCAGTGGATTAGCAAGTTTTGCTATGGCATTTTGAAAAACCTATTTACTCCTGAAATACCAGCCAAAAGTATGGTCACTGTCACAAAACTTTCCCTCTAGGGACCCCAATTATTTGTAACTCAGGAATGCTTATTGTGTTCCTTGTGCTGACTTCTTAGCCATTTAACTTGATTTAAAAATAAGAAATAAAATCTTTAAATTGGAATGTCACCTCCCCTTTGTCTGTGACAAGTGACTTCCAGACCCTCTCTGTGTGCCAGAAGGGTTGTTTAGAAATGGGAAACATTGTTCTCCACCACAGCTCTGTAAAGAGAGATCTAGGAAATATGTGCATGTTTTGGGAACACTTAGAGGTGCAGGCTCTCAGCAGCACCTTTGCAACATTCTGTAATGTCAGACCTTGTTAACACAAAGAGCATTTTGTTAATGAAGCTCCAGTCAGACTAGTGAGAGTGTCCTAAGTCAGACATCCCTGGGGATGTTGGAAGTGATCCCCTTTCTCTCCACTAAGCCACAGAGGCATTGCAGATTTTCCATGAGTTCCAGTGCACAAGTGTCATGTCACAGGGATTCTGTTCTCTGCCAGATTTTCCTGCAGAATTAACTCCAGAACATCTGTAGAACAAGGCTGCTTGCATGCTGTGTGAAAATATGTGTTGTTATTTGTATGGGTGGCGTTTGTCAGTCTGCTTGGGAGTGGCAGGAACCATACTGTATTATTTTTAAAGTCTCTCAAGGCTGATAACGATCTGTCTGTAACTGTAAAATAGTAATTTGATGCAATGACAGGAGAAATAAACTCCCCAGCTGACCTGACAGAAAAATGTGTTCCTGTTGAATAGATATTTCAAGAGTTAACAAGCAATAAAACCATTTGGCTGCCAAGAAATGCTGCTGATTTCAGTGACAATAATAGGAGGAGCTTTAAGTATCAAATTAATGAGGAAACAGCCAAGTTCTTCTGGGGCCCAGCCTCACAGGTCAGGAGGAGGAAAAGGTAACCAGCCTGATTTATTCCCTTGTCCCTGTTTGTTCTGGCCTGGTGTGTATAAGCCTTAAACAGAGCAGGATTCAGCAACAAAAATCCTGGTGATTTGTTCTGTAAAAACATAAAGAGGAGAAGCAGCAACTCACAGGAACCCTACTTTTAAGTACTATTAGCTACAATTACTCAAAACCAGTTGAAAAATAATCACCTCCCCTCCTTTCTAGCTCCAGTTAAGTCTTCCAAAATGTCCTTAACCTGAGTAGGTTCTTGCCTTTTCAACTGACCTCTGTTTGTGTAGAGCTTTATTTCTTTATTTCAACTCTCATTTACATCTACATCTTATCTGTATGTTAAATAGAATAATAATAAGAGGTTTTTCATCAGGAACTCTTTCAGGTGCTACAGAGACATCATCACAGTATCATTAAGAGCTGTTTCTCATGTGACAGTTTTAGAAGATTGACTAGAGGAGTTCTTCTTGGGGATAGTTGTGTCTTCACTTTGTTAGACAAAGAGAGTTCCTGAAAAGCTTTATGTTGGACTCTGAGCATAAATGCCTTATTACTTTAGTATGCAAGTTGCAACTGCTGCCTGTCCATTTGTATTTAGTCTCCAATGATCTTGCAGATTGACAATAATAAGAACAATGTAAGTTGTGCTTACCATTTATATTCAAGATCAGTCATAATTGAAATTTTTTTTTCTAAATGACATTTATTAGAAGGGATCCAATTTGCATTTCTGCTGTATATAGTTTAAATTGTGGTGCATGACTTCTTTTTCACAGCTTTGCCCCAGTTTCCATGTTTTCTGAAGTAGGAGTTTAAAGCAGATACCTCATTATATTAAGAACAAAAGACATGGAATAGAAATGAAGTTATTCTATAAAGTTTGATATATCAAACACAGACCAGTGAAGCCTGATTAGCTACTTTATTCCATAATTTGTTTTGCCATATATGTATGTGCATTTATAACTTTTTGTTGGCTTCAGGATGTCTGTGGTCCTCTGAAGAAATTGCTGCAATCAGTGAGGTACAGAAATGTGGACAGGCTGAAAGAAAAAGTATAATGGATGAAGAAAACATCAAAGCATGTCAAGGAGACATAGAGCAAATGCTGCAGAGGAAACCTCAATCCCAAAGTTAGGGATTCAGCTGATTTTCATTTAAGCTCATTTTATCCGCTCAGTTGTATGAATTCTGTGTTTTGATCATTTTCTACAAAATAGCTCTTTTCCATCAAAATTTGGAAGTAAGGATTTATGTCATCAGACACGACAGTGGGCAGGCCCTGGCACAGGTGCCCAGAGAAGCTGTAGCAGCCCCAGCCCTGGAAGTGTCCAAGGCCAGGTTGGGAGGGCTTTGAGGAGCCTGATCTAGTGGAAGGTGTCCCTGCCCATGGCAGGGGGGTTGGAACTAAGTGTCCTTTAAGGTCCCTTCCAACCCAAAGCAGTCTGTGATTCTGTGGTAGCAGACCATTTTCATCAGGACAGGAATCTCTCTGGTTATGGAGTTGTGTTATGCTGACAGCCAGGATTAATGAACAGTGTAGAACATCAGTTGTGAAGATGCCTCTTTCTTTTCTTCCCTGTGTGTCTCCATATCGTCATAGAAAAAGCCAATAGATTTTGCAGGAATGTCAGTCACATGCATGCTGTGAATAACTTTATGATCTCTGGGTTCCTGATCTTTGGGAACTACTGCATACCTGCTTTCTAATTTGAAGAAGGGCAAGATGTTCAGATGAGAGATTGCAGTATTTGTTGCATCTCTTTGAACTAAAGAATTTTGGTTCTTGAATCTGTTCAGACTGCTGTTTTTGGAGACTGGAGATACTACCACTTCCATGGAAGCAGAACATAATGTCCCCAAAGTATGCAAAGGCTTCACCTAGGTCCAGCATTACTGCATTTTCCCACTGCCTCTGGGATTTGACTGTTAGAAACACATTTTCCTGTAATGATGGCATAAAAGAAAGTTTAGCTAGTAGCAAGAAAAGATGAAGAATGAGGGAACTTCAGACCACAAAGAACAGCCTCTCCCTGCTGATCCTGTGGATCTGGCCACCCTTTCCTTTGCTAAGCCCTTCAGACTTTGCTGGCATATCTGGCTTTGCCTGAAAAAAGGGGAACTGGACACCTCCTTTGCAGTGACTATTTAAATGGGTCCCTGGCTCTGTATTGCCAGTTGGAGCCTTCAGATGAAACTGTGGTTGGATCTCTAGGACTATGCAGCTTCTCTGACTCCTTGTAGAGCATCTTCAGTCCTGAGGGCTCTAGAGCAGCCACCTCAAAGTCACATATCCCCAAATGAATTTCCTTTGCAAGGCAAATGCACCAGAGCTGCCAGCAAAACTCTGCCAAACGGTTCAGTCTTTTACAGGACTCTCACGATCTCGGGGTCACCTGCAGGGCAATCTGTACTGACAATTGCATCAAGGAAAAGATAAAAGTATGTCTTCCAGTAATTGTGGTTCTTTTGGAGTGTGTTATCCATCCATTTCACAGTTTATTTTCCTTTGCCACAGTTAAAGAGCGCTGGATTCTGGAGGAGAAACCAAGGAACACTTCTGCTCATGACTTTTGCTTTTGTGAGGAACTTGAGAGCACAGCAGAGAATGCTGCTTGCCTAAGGAATTTTCAGTCATGAGCATGAAGAATTTCTCTAAGGGGAATAGAGGATGGGAGGGGCAAAAAACAAGAGTTCATTTTATTCAGGTCTAAAACAGCATTGGACAAAACTGTTTTGTTTTTTGCCTGTCACGGTTTGTCAAGAGCTAATAGGTCAATGCATTTACAACAAAAGGTTCTATATGGAGCAGTTGGAAAGCTTTTCAAATATTTTCTTTTTTGCCCACCACATTAGCTGTAAAAGGAAATGTTTTGTAAAGATATGAGATTCTTTTGGGGGTTTCAACAATATTATTAACAGATGTTGGGGTTCTATCAGAGAACTAGAATGTAAGTAACTGATCTGGTTTTCTTCCCTAACCATCAACCCTCACTTGCTTATGATATGAAAATGCCTATCTGCAAAACTGTCTTCATGTGTCACCAGATATACTTCTCCAGATGTTGTGTTGGTGCAAAACGTATAATGTTTTGTTTACATTTACTGTTTCCTTAAGGATTTGGTGTTGCTTTATTTGTCATTGCTTGGGTGTCACCTGTAATAGGCTGATTGCAGATGAGAGTGCTTAGTGTTTTGGATAAGGACACCTTCCTTGAAGAGGTACTCCTGCACCTGTGATTTTTTTCCCCTTCTATTCCACATATTTTGCTTAGTTCTTGGTCTTGCATGACAGTAAGTGGAAAAAGGGAATACTCAGTTCTAGAGGTGTGTTCCTTACTCCGTTTCCTTTTCAGTTCTAGTGTTGGTGGAAGAGTGGAAGGGAAAGGCTGCTTTGGTGTGGGAGAAGCAGTTTTAACAGGGTGAGACAGAAAACACCTGTGTGTGTACTGAGGGAGCTGCCCCCAGGTTATTTGAGAGGTTACTGTAGGCTGTAGCAGAGTCTACTGACCTCTCTGGCCAAACAGGAGGCACACAAAAAGCAGCAACGTGGGATAACAGACCCACCTCGCAGTGGGCAAAACTGAATACCGTCCTTTCCAGAACGATGGATACAGGGAGGAGGCCGCGCTTACGATCTCCCCCTCCCGCGGGACCATCCTGGGGCGGGGGAGCGCTCGCGGTGCAGGGCGGGCTGCGGGGCCGCTCCCGGGCCGTGCGGGGCCTCCCGCACCGTCCGGCAGCACCGCGGCCGAGTCCGCACATCGCCCTTCGCGCACCGCACATCGCGCACCGCACACCCCGGCCGGGCCCGCACACCACACCTCGCACACCGCGGCCAGGCTCGCCCATAACACACCGCACACCACACACCGCACACCGCACATCGCGCACCGCGGCCGGGCTCGCCCAGGGCCGTCGCGGCGCCGGGGGCGGCCCCGGGGGTGGGCGCGTGCGGAGCGGGGCGGAGCGCGGCTCCGGCTCTGCGGGCAGCCGGGGAGGGCCGGCCCTGCGGCCGGTGACTTCATGGGAAGGAGGCGGCGGGAGGTGGGTGTCGCTCTCCGTGTGCCGGTGCCGCTGCAGGGCGGGCGAGGGGCGGCCGCTCGGCCGGGCGGGGGGACAGCGCTGACGGAAAGCGGCAGCTAGGGGGGCGGCAGCGCCGGGTTCACTCCCCCCTTCCCCCCTCCCCGGCCGGAGGAAGATGGAGCTCGGTTAGGAAGGGCTTGCGGGAGGAGCAGCGGGAGCAGGTAAGAGCTGTTCTCCCTTCTCCTCCTCTCCTCCTCCTCCTGCTGCTGCTGCCGTGCCCGGCCGGGCCGTGTCGCCGCGGCAGGTGGCACAGGTGGGCCGGGCCGTGCCCTTGCCCGCGGGCTCCGCGCCGCCCCGGCTGCAGAAGTTCCCGCTGTGCGGAGCTCGGACACCCGGAGGGCAAAGCCCTCGGCCGAGCCGAGGAGGGCAAAGCCGGGACTCAGAATCGCCTCCCACCCCGTGCCTCGGGTTTTCTTGCCGGGGATGCGGGAGCTGTGCCGGCTCTGCCCCCGCCCCGTCTCCCCCAGCTCATTGATGAGCTCCGGGAAG
The DNA here is from genome assembly GCA_035583235.1 of Hafferia zeledoni. Taxonomy (NCBI): domain Eukaryota; kingdom Metazoa; phylum Chordata; class Aves; order Passeriformes; family Thamnophilidae; genus Hafferia; species Hafferia zeledoni. The sequence goes on along the minus strand of JAWWEV010000018.1, from coordinate 15,864,422 downwards.
GGCTTCTGCATTGCAGACTCGCCGGAGCTTCGCTCCTGCATTCGCGGCGTCCTCCTCCACAAGGAGCCTGTTCCCGGCCGGCTGGTTCGGGGCTGCTCGGGCCAAGAGCCCGATTTGGGCAGGTGGGATGTCCTTCTGTGTTTCTTGGACCATGTCCGGACATTTGGGGGATTGACCTCATTCCGATAACTATTAGATGTGCGTATAATATTTGTTCTCTTTCTGAAAGAGCTACAGAAGGGTATCTGTCTGGATTTGTGTGATTAACGATCATTTGAAGTTCACGGGGTGCAGTGAGATATAATGTGCATATAAAACATAATGCAGTGAGCCACACGACCTTACATAATCTAAATTTAAAAAGCTCCCTACCCCTACGCTTACCCCGGAGGTTGTAAGAATATGCCGGTTCTAAGCTCGTTTAGTACCTTTCTGACATAAAGATGCAGAGCCCCACTGTGAGCCAGTGCTGAAAATAAAAGAATAAATTGTTAGCTACTTTTGCTGTAGTTGAGTCACAGTAAGTTCCCCCTCGCTGGGCAGTGTCACGCACACACAGTGATATTCACTGGGCACACACAGCTCCGACAGCAAAGGGGAATGGCCTCCTCTGCTGTCCCCTGGACGTGCCTTTAAACTGACCAGCTATAACATAACAGTGCCATATTTTAATAACCTCGAGGCTTCTCTGCCTTGGCCTGAGGAGTGCTGCAATTTCTAGCATATAGATATAAATTTAATGTAAACGAAAAGAAACCTTTCACACTTTTCGTTTGACCTTCAGCGTCTCAGACAAATACTTGAAACTGATAATCAGGGCAAGTGTTTTGAAATGGGCTGGTTTAAAATATGTTGGTGGGTGCAACATATACAACTCATATCACATCGAGGGTGACGCACAGTCAGTGTACCGAGCTCTGTATCCGAAGGAAACTGATGTCTGGTAAATTTGGCCCACATTTTATTTTAACTCAGTCCTTACAGATGACATTGACTTTAATAAAGGTTGCTATGGCACAGATTTAAAGCGAAGTACATTAAGCTTCTGGAATTGGAACTGCTGTTGGTGGGAAAAGTGTTGTTATTTACAATCTGTGATTAAATATGAGTGTGTTAGCTGTTGAGGCTGCATCTGGCTCCGTTTTCTGCTGGTGGTGTGAATTGACTAAATGGTCTCCTTTCTATGGATGGAGGCCAGATTTTTCCCTGGTATGACTGTGCTGCTCACACAGGAACAAGCTAGACTTTTCCCATTTGAACCTGGAATATAAGTGAATGTCAATGCCTGCCATCCCTGGGAAACTTTCTTTTGCAAGCCTGGATGCTTTAGCTAAGGCTGGAACACTGAGGGTGGTGTGGAGCACAGAACCAGTGTGGGCTGTGCTGCCCACACAGCCGTAATCATCGTGTGACTTGGGGTAGAAATGACGCTTTAGTGAATCCTGTTCTTTTGTGATACGCTATGTTTTTACGTCGGTACTTTTACAAGAAGCTCAGTCATCTATGGGACAGCTTAATTCATGTACCATAGAACAACAGTTGAAGAGTATGAGCCTGGGTAGGGATCAGGTCTAATAGACTCATTTTGGTGTGTGTATAATGCAAAAATAACTGATTGTTTGCTTAATCATAGTGTATCTGTTTTTAAAAAGGGTATTTTTCTGTAAACGGATTCTAGAAGATTTTAGTCTTGGTTCATCAATACAAATTCATGTAGTGGTGATGGTGGCTGGATGTTTCAGCCTCCAAGTAGGAGTGCAGTGAGCAGGGAAGGTACTTAGTCCTTCCCTGGTGAACCTCCCTCTGCATCTTCCGTTGTCCCTGGCACATCTCCCTTATTGGCACGTTGGCAGACTCAGCAAAAAGGCCACTGAGTGAATGGGAGTCCAGGTAAGGAATTTTGTAGAGCTCTGTACCTGCAGGCTACGAGCACTGGCTCTGATGCTGCCAGTGCAACATTGTGCTAATCGTTGCCATAGTTGCTCTTTATGTTACTTTAAAAAAAATTAGGGACTGTATGTTTTAGAACATCTCATTAAAATTAAAAACATAAGTTTTAAATATATGTTGTGTCACAGTGAGTTCCACCTTGCTGGGCAGTGTCACAGACACACAGTGATGTTCAGCTGGGCACACACAAATCCCTGTGGTGTTTTCAGGCCACTTGGAGTCTTGTATGAGTTTATCAGTGTCATATCTGTGTTAGTTTGGGAAAAACTGGGGGTTTTTTTATTAAATTTGTTATATACTGCATGGTCACATAGGAACTTTAAAAACGTGTAGACCATCTTGTTGTCACATATTGTTGTTTAGCTTGTTATTGCCTTTAAACGCAGTAACCCTTGTTGGTCTTCATAGGAGGAGAACAACACTGGCAAAACATTCCCTCATAGGGATGTGGAGGAAAGGACTAAGGGAACTAGCAGAATATTTGTTTCCAGGCAGTCTAGACCTCATATCTTGCAGTGTTTAATGAACCCTCCTTCTGTTTAATGTATTCTGTGTTCTGAAAACATAATGAAATCTGAATGTCCTTTTGACTTGAATTTCGTAAGATATCTTGGGATTCATATTAAGCAAAAATTAAACATAAACTTTTAATTAAGCAAAGGGCAAGCTGAAAATATCAAGTGCAACTGTTATTAAATTGAGGACTGAAAGCAGAAAAGGCTTTGTTGTTGTTGTTGTTGTTGAGGATCTTGTATTCTACTGGTTCATTTATCTTTGATATGCCCTGCACAGGCATGCAAATACTTTCAGAGATATTTAGACAAAAGCCTGGAGCTAAATTGTGTGTGAGCCTTCTGATCAAATGAATCAGGTTGTCCCAATGAAAAAGCTGGGAGGTGTTAACCTGCCTGCTTAGGTGGTCTGAAAATTCAGCTGTGTGGTCTTCTGCAAGGGTGGAAGTTCCCCAGTTGAGGTGTGATACAATATTGCAGAGCTGTTACATTGCATCTTCCTGTATTTCTGTGTCATTGAGGTCCTAAGGCAAAGATGGCACAAAACTGAGAAGTCAGGTGTCCCCAGATAAGGTGGCAGAACTGTCCTCAAATCCTTGACAGTAATTGATTGGTTTTATTTTAAAGGCAGGTTAATTAGTATATACTTGTAAATGTAACAGTACAACTGTTTCACTGTCAAATATTTTCCAGACTCCTTCTTTAGTTGTCCTTCCTCAATTACTGACCCAAGGGAGGAAAAACTGTAAATCTAACAGAGATGGAGGTCCCAGAGATGTGAAAGACTTGAGTTACAGTTCTGTTTTCATGGTTTCCCAACATAACTGCTTTTGCCATCGTTTCAGAGTATTTCTAATTTTAAATAGTTAAGAAGGCAAAGGTAGTCTCAGTCTCATTTTACTTAAGTTTCTTGTTGCTCTTCTATTTGAGGCCAGTGCTGTGCACTCCAGGATACTGTTATACCAGGGATTTTTAGTCATAGAGCTTTACTGTAGTGTTTTACTGCCAAATATATTATTGACATGATCTTTATTTATTTATTGTCTCTTGGATGCACCCTGGGAAAACTTTAAACATGAAATAGAGAACTTGTTCAACTTGCTTATTAGAGTTCATTATAAGGGTTTATAAATTCATAAGTTATTTCAGAGTTATTTCAGCCTTTTGAAATATACTTTCATTTAAAAAAATCAGAAATCTCAAGACAAGATTATGAATTTGCCCTAAGATAGTTTGAAAATGTATTTTCTTATGTATTTTATAGACAACGTGAAGGATTGCTATTGCTGGAAATATTTTTCAATACTCACTGGGATTTTTTTCAGCATGAGCATATCTGCAAATACTTCATGGTACATTTAGTAAAATTAGGGTGCTTTCCCTTGTATGATGAAAATTTCATAGTTCTGAACACTGAGTTATGCTGCTCTCTGGTCATGATTTCAGTCTTGTATGTGATGCTTCAATTTTGCCTGTACAGAGAGCAAAGTGTGGGGTTTTTGTCCAAAGTAGCTATTTTTATCTGTCAGTGTTTTGCAGATAGTTCTCTACAGTGATTGTGGTGGGGTTTTTGGTTTTTTTGCTTGCACATTCCTTTAGGATCTGCTGAGTAATCACTTGCATTGAGCAGTTCATCAAAGAAGGGGCAAACCCCATGTAGAAATGGAGCAAGCTGTGAAAGAATCTTGATTCTCATTTTGGTCACAATGGTTATATTTCCACTATTGTGTTCAGAATGAGAGTAAGGAACACTGAGAACTTGTTCTTTAATTATAGGCCTGAAATGTGGCCTTTCTAACCCTGATGTGTGCTGCCATTCTGGCCTCTGTCATACGGAAGTTACCGATGGATCCTGCTGTGTGTGCCCAGGAGATGGAATACTGGGATGGTGTCACAAATGTGCTCTAATGCCTTTGATTAAAATGGCAAGCTGCCATGGTGATAGTGCCATAGAAACTGGGGAAATAATCATTGCCTATTAGCAGATCTGAATCAAAAAATTCTTCCCTATTTTTCTACCTTTTATGTTTCAGGACTTTAGCAGGAATGAAACTGCTGATGTTATATTCCTGACTGAAAAAAAAACACAAACCAAAACATGGAACAAATTCCTTTGCTGTGTGTTCCAGAGCAGCCCAGGCTAAGGTTATTGTATTGGTATTGCTGAAACATTAAATGCATGGATGACTTCTATCCTCAAGGGCATTGGAGCAGAGACCTTCCTTACAGCATTGATATTTGTTGTTAAGTCACTTTACTCTCTTCTACTGTAATTACTTTCTAAATAGTGCAGTAAGTATAATTTCCTTCAAAAGCACTTCAGCAAAGAAGGGCTCTGACTGTGTCCCTCTCCACAGATCCAGCACAGTAATGGAAGAACTTTAATTTGGGAGCCTGGCATTGCAAAGGGTTTTGTCTGTCTCAAACTGCACAAATCATGAGGACAAGAATGCCAAATAAGATCATATACAGTAATATCTTCACTGGCTTAGCTCTTCCCCTCTGAGATCTGTTCAACAAAAAACAAAGTGCAAGACAGTCCCTCACTTGGATTGCTCTGTCTCTTGGTTGGAATGAGTCATTTCCCTATTACTGGTTAGTGACTCTATAGGGTATTTACACCCCACTGGAAATTGCTGAGCAAGGACATGGAGGGTGTGAACCCCGATATATCTGTCTGGTATTTACTCCCTGCATTTCTGTGCAAACACTTACATTGCCTTCTGAGTTTCTGAGGTGGTGCAAAGGAGCTTTTATCCTGTATTAAACAGTTGCTCTGCTAGCACTGAGATCCCTGTAAAGGACAGTGTTTAATGGTGGTAAACTTGAGTTTGTTAATTAGATTCACCCTGTATTAAGCAGGAGACAGTAGAAGTAAACACAGATATCAAACTGTGCACTTAGACACAGATATGCCAGCACAGTTTCTCTGATCAGAATAGCTTATCTGAGAACAGAACCCAGACCAAAGCACTGCAGATGGATGTGTCAGGAACACTCAGTCTCACATCTGCCATCCCTTAACAGAGACCTGCCCAGCTCTTACCTGAGAATATTAAATATTCCAGTAGCTCTTGGAGCTGTTACATTGTGAATTCCAGAGAAGAAGACCTACAGGTGTATTAAATAACATTGTGGTAATGGGAAAAGATTGTTCTAGTGTAAAGAATGTATTGATTTAGCAAACTATAATTAAGTGTGAAGCCATGAAATCACCTCCATGTCTCTCTAAATTACTCATTACATCTTTGTCTCTGCAAGAGTACGAGTGATTTAAGGGAAAGGCAGAGTATAAAGGGAAGGCATATTTATGAAATTCCAACAGAAAGAATGACAGACTATACAACCCATCAATAAAGTTCACATGTGGGAAAGATTTCAGGGAGTATGGTAACCTCAGTTCTGCAGGGGCAGCTGAGTAAGAGCTGGCGACAAACTTCCCTTCATCCAAATGAACAGAAGTAACATATAATGGAATAACCTCCTACAGAAAGCCAGAGTGATAATTGTAAATAAAGTGTTTGCACTTTATTAAATTGGGGATGTTTGCTGTTAAGAAATTGCCATTGAAAAGTAGGATCCTTTTTCATTAAACCTGAGTGTTAGTAATGTCTGAGCTTTTACAAGCTCAGGATTAAATTCAGGGATTATGAGGTTAATCTGAAAATTCAGAATTGAAATGAACAATCACAACTGCTGAGACGCTTTATATCAATTTTGGTGTTTCGTGTTTGGTTTTCCAATAACCATAAAAAGGCCAAGTCATTTAGGGGGGAAGCTCCAGGTCTGGGTGACAGTTTGCCACAAAGGTCTGAGGGACTATGAGTTACTCTCACAGCTTCTTATCATGCATGTTTTGATATCACAGCAGGCAAGGGGAGAAATCAGATATTCTAATATTGGGCTTTATTTAGTGCTGAAAGAGCTAGCTGTGTGAGGGAATGAACTTTTGTGGCTGGGAACAGTGCAGGAGCTCAGAGTTCCTTAGCAAAAGACAGGAATACCTTCAAGTTTCTTTACTAAGTGCACACAAACCTCAGATATACAGAACTCCCACCTATGTTTGTAACTGGAGGTTTCTTAGATGTTTGAGTTGTGGTTCTGCTCATTGCTAAATATTCCAAGACAGAGTTTCAGGTAAGGTAGGAAAAGTCATTTGCACTCATATAAATAATCCTCGTCTTTACTAATCTGCTTTTCCTCTCATATTCTTCTCTGTTCATACTTGTATCTCTCTGCTCTAGCATTCTAACCTGAGGATACTTAGTAGATAAGGACTGTGTAGTAATTTGGGGCAGGAAATACAAAGAAAGGTACTCATTAGTGGATAGTCAGACTGTAAGTTCTCAAAGCAGAATTTAATTGGGATTAATAACAGGATGCATCTTCTTGGCAAGGATAGGAGGAAACTAAGGCTGTGAAAAGACATCTTACATGAAGGTTCTCTTGAAGAAGCCCCATGTAGAGGTCTGTAATGTCTCCTGGGCAACACAGTTTACATTTTTCTCATTCTGCATTGTTCAAAATTTATTCTGACATCGAGAGATAAAAGCATGTGCAGAAGAAAGAGTAGCATCATAAAGCTGTGTTGTTTGTAACATCACTATGTTGTCTCTCGGGGCTGCATCATCTTTGTGATGGGAAATAACTCCTTTCTGTTGCTTAATCCATCCCAAGTACTTTTCTCAGTTGCTTTACCTTTCAAATGGAAAATCCCTGTAACTGTCACAGGAGGGTGGGTCAAGCAGTGGCTTTCAGCAGCAGGTTGGAAATTGCACCTCGGGATTTGTGCCTGGCAGAATTAATCAGAGTTTTGCAGTGGGCTCCAGGTCTGTTTGAACTGACTTTGCTTGGGACTATAAACACATGCTGCAGGCTATTAATTCCTTACTGCACATGAGGGAATCTTCTTGAAAGCAAGCTGTAGTAGTGATTTCCTGGCACGTGCTCCTCCCTGCAGTGATGGGTTGGTTTGTGCAGGCCTGAAGCCTGATGGGCTCATTTCTGCAGATAAGGGAGATGTGGTCGCAGTGGGAGCCCTGAGGGATGTGCATCCATGGAGGTGTTGCTGCCCTGGCTGTTTTCCCTCTCTGCCAATGCAGAGCAAGTGCTTGAGGTGAGCTCTGAGGAGCACAGGAGTGGCACTAGTAAAGTCAATTAGCAGGGAGGTACAAATTACTGAGTATTGGTACCACCAGGGAGGAACAGTCATGCCTGGGCAGCAAAGCTGGGAGTACCTGGAGCTGGTGAGATGGTTGCACCCAGCTGATAATCTCCTGACTTCCTTTGATACAGAGTTTATGAAACAGAACCATTATGACCCTGAGATGAGCTCAGTTGGTTAAAACTTGGTTGTAATAATGCCAAGGTCATGGGTTCAATCCCCTGTGTGGGCCATTGACTTAAGAGTTGGACTCAATGATCCTTGTGGGTCCCTTCCAACTCAGAATAGTCTGGGATTCTGTGATCATTTTCCTTCCTTCAATTTTGTCTCCTAAAATAAGCTTAACATGAAAATGGGAGAAATAGTTCCTTCAAGAGCTGTTCAGTTGTTGGGTTTCCTTTCACATGCCTCTCTTATTTAATATAATGTATTTTCCTATCCAGTATAAATAGAGAGATATGTACTCATGAGGGAAGATATCTCTAAAGCCTTTTGGTTGTCATTAAATGTATCTTTACAGCTATCAAAGAAAAATATTAAATATCTGTCTTTGGATTTCATAATGAAGTTTATTTGTATTAAAAAATGCTGCCTTTTTTTTTTTTTTTTTTTTTTGAGGAAAGCTTGGAAGAGCACATAATTGTGCATTTTGGGTAGAAATAGTTCTGTGACTGGTCTAACCCCAGTTTTTGTCTTACAGAATTTACAATAACATGTATACATATATTTTCTGTGGACCATTTTTCTTCTATGAGTCTGGGGCTTATCAATGGAGGAAAAAAATTATTCTGTAAAAAATTCCTTGGGGGAAAAAGGGGAAAAGAAGGTCTAGAGCTTTAAAAACACAAACCCAATTCATCTCCTCCAGACCACTGACATGGGCCTTCTCTGCTAGCAAAATAATGACAGAAAACAGCCTTTGAGCTGTGGAGTTCTGAGCATCTGAGATGAGCTCAGAGGGAATCACTGTGGCAGTAAAATACATTTTGAGCTGAAGTGCTAAAAGAGTAGATGGCCAGCAAGTGGGTTTAGTTCTCTGCTATTTCTGTTACTCTGTTCTTAGCCACAAAACAGTCTTTTGCTGTTAGAGAGTTTCAGATGAAGTCCCAGATGTTTTAAAACAAGTCTTATGACTAATATCTGTGGAAAAAGAATCTATTTTGAGCTGCTTGAAACGATGCCATGTCAGTGCATCCACTTTCCAAGTGGGGCAAAATGTAACTATGAAATAACTTGCCATATAGGTGTGATTTCTGGTCATTTTTTATCTTCAAGTCATATCTTCCTTGGATATGGTATGGAAAACGTGTTAGGTTTAAGGAGAGGAAATAAAAAGATTTCCATGAAACCTGTAAACTCACCAGTATTTTGTATTTCACAGTCTTAAGAAGAGATAATTGTCTAACTGATCAATGCTGTACAGTAAAATCCTGAGAACTAGATGCAAAAATCTCTCATAAATGAAGCTCAAGTTATGGTAGCTTGTGGTTGCCTTATTTGTTTTTATCACTGCACCATGATAAATTTGACCTGGTGCTAATTATAATTTGAGATAATGAGCACTACAGACAACAGTTCTCTCAGTGCTGGGAAGGTGAAAAGGCCAGAGCGGATCTTGGGTGTCTGTGCAGGTGTTTATGCAAAATGTGACCTTTGTTTGATCTCTCTGCTGAAGTGACAGAGCAGAGGAAACACAGTAGCTGTTTATATAAAGCCATGGATATAGTTATAAGGGGCTATCAGCGGTTTTGAGAGATGAGGTTGTTGAAAATGTAGCTGGAGATTTACAGACACTGTTGTGAAATTGTGAAAATATTTACTAAGAACCTGTAGACATCTTTAAACCTTGTAAAATGATTTGAAAGTAGGGAAGTAGCTAATCCTGCAGCAGTTTGCCAGGAAAGTTGGATGCTTTTTGTCTTTGGTGATTTGTGGTTCTCTTTTGTTTTAATTTTTGGAAATATTGAAGCAGGCAAGTAAGAAAAAAACTTACTTATATTTAATAAATATCTGGATAGAGAGTTACTGATAATTTGCAGTGCTCCTTCTGTGCTGCTTCTTCCTGTTGCCAGTGTTTGGCTGCAGTGTGTGCTGTTACATATTTGTGGGTCTCACAGCTCCTCTTCAAGCCTTGCACTGTTCAATTGGGTCACTGCATGGAACGCACGTTCAGTGAGACAGGAGGGTTGTTGTATTTACAGCAAAGTTAGCAGAGGATTTCACAGCATTACAGGAAGCATGTTGTGGGTAAGAATAAGCACATTTCCTTCAAACACGTTGCTAGGCATTCACAAACCAAGCAATGTGCTCTTCTGGAATACATTTTTCTATGTATGCAAATGGCACAGGATTTGGTAAAGCTGACCAAGTGTAACAGAAATCAGAGTGTAGCTCTGAGGGCCAGGGGCTTGCTTAGATCTTTGGTTACTCTTTTGCAAGAGAACATTTAAGGTTTTTGTGTTAATAGTTGAAATAAATATTTTTTGAGGGGTGGGACAGAGAGACTAAAGTTAATTATTTTATATCATAGCCTGTGCAGAGAGAACTGTTCTGAATGTCTCCAATGCTCCTTGCCTCAGTTGAAAAGCTGACTACAGATCTTTAAGAGATCACATGACTTCTTTTAATGGGATTTAGGCTTCTAGGTCATATGAAGTATTTTTTAGAAGTTTATTCTTGTCCTGATGATCTAACTTCCAGATAAAGTTGTGACTTCATTAGTAGTCAAGCTGTAAAACCCCAGTTTAAAACATTGATTCTATATCTGAAAAAGTAGAGCTGCATATTAGTACCAAACCCTTGTGTGTTCTCTGTACTTACAAAAAGAGTTTCCTGGCCCTCAGATGTGTCTGTTTAAAACTGACCCTGCAGTTGTTGTCTCATAAGCTTTGGCAGATACTGCACCTCCAGAGTTCCCTTCCAGCTTTTCCCACTCTGTGATCCTGTGATGTTGTAGAACTGCTCAAAATACATGTTGTCTATTAAATCCATGCTGGCCAATCATAGAGTTTATACTTTGTGAATAATGATCAGTAATGAAACAAAGTTTCTAAAACATTTGTTTTCAGTACCTCTTAAGAAAAATTCCAAATTAAACTGCCCAAAGAATGGGCAAATGTATTACTACTACTACCAAAATTTGTCTCAGTGTTCAGGGGAGTAGGGCTTCAAGGTTACCCTTTTTTATTCCAGAGTGCAGTTTCTGTGTATTAATGGATAAATTCTTCAGAGACTTTGCTTCTGTTGTGGTCTGCAGTGGATATTTAGTATTTTGATGGATGGATGCCTGGGATGGGATTCAGGAGATCTCCAAGGCTGGTGAGACATTTATGAGGTTCTTTGGTCTGATCTCCTGGTACCACTCAAGCTACAGAACTGGGTGGTGGAATTTCTTAAAAATCTATAGATCTTTTTCAACTATAGCATCCTTTTCAGAAAGAAACTCACTCCTAATTTAGAGACTCATAATTCATTAGAGGAATATCATGAATACATAAAAAACAGCACCTTTGGTCACACGGGTTGTACCTTTGTGGTTCAAAGCACCTCTTGTATTACCTTTCTTGTGACAGAGTGAGGTTGAATGAACTACCTGGGTTTAAAACACAACTAATAGGAAGGGATTTGCTTTTATATGATAGCTCAGCTTGTGTCTCAGTTAAGCAATAAGTTTATGCAGGTTTTAGAGTTGTCATGACTTAAAACATACAAAATAAACATCCTTTATTTGTAAAGGTGATCATAGAGTGGGAAATGTCGAAGTATCTACATATTTATTTTGATAGAACTTGCTTTCTGTCTCCATTTTATGAGTCCATCCTGTGACAGAAGCTCCTGTTGATGTCTGCTGAGGCTGTAGGAGCCTTCAGGGGCCTGTGTGTGCAGCTCAGGCCACAGAGTCGAGGCCAGGATGGAGAAGCTGCTGCTGCCATTGTACAAACTGGCACTTTCAGCATTTCACACATCCAGCGTTACCAAGTGTTTGGGGAGAAAAGTCATCTCTGTTTGCAGCAGAAGCCAAGGCAGTTGTTAAATGTCCTGATTAGTGCAGAGCTTGTGTGTGACCACTGGAGATGAGGACCTGCCTTGACTGGAGGAGCAGCTCGTTAATCTTGGGAGAGCTTTCAGGCAACTTTGCCAATGCAGGGGATATCCTTGAGGATGCCACACCTGCAGCAGCAGCACCTGCTGGCTCTGTGTGGGAGGGTGCTGTTCACTGGAAGAGGATGTTTTCTACCTCAATTGTCACCAATCTCTTTCAGATATTTCAGTTGCCTCTCTCAGATCTTTACTGTTAAGGAAATTATCTCCTAAGGTTTTGTGTATCTGAAAAGAGGCAATAACAGTGCCAGAATGAAATTAATATGCCATGGGAGCTTTCCTAATGAAATTAATATTGTATTTATAACCTTTTTCAAGAGGCTTTTCACCAGTTACAGCATAAAGTGAACTCCCAGGAGACCAAGATGCTCTTTCTTTGTCCAAGCTTTTATACTTCTGTCTGCTTCTTTTCATGATACTTGAAATTGAAATTGTGAAATAGAAATTAATTTTTTGAGCCCCTGCCATGGATTCATAACTTTTTTATTATTAATAGTGAAGTTTAATGTTTAATTTTTTAATTTGATAGGCTGTGTTTTTTCATGAAGTAGCAGCATGAAATTCACTTTTCTTTTGACAGTGTTTTTCCATTTTCTACCAAAATATTTCTGCAAAAGCAAAACTTCAGTTTCAGACCTGCAGTTATAAAGTTGAATTGTGTAAATGTTTTCTGATTTGGGGGAGTCCGATTATTTTTCCTTTTCTTTCCATGTTTTTATTTTGTAAATGGTAAATAAAATGTGCTTAAACTTCTTCAAGTAGGTAGTGCTCATCATAAGGTGGGGTTGGCCACAACATACTGAGGAGAACTAACAAGGAACTGTCTTACCACTGTCAAAGGGGGGACAGAGCTCAAACATGAATTAGGCTTTTATCACACTTGATTCCGTTTTGCCCATCACTTCCCTGTTCTGCTGCCAGAACTACCTTCTGTGGGTCTTGAATTCCCTTCCCAGCAGGTCAGTCAGTGCTGCTTTGGGAAGCTCGGCTAGAAAGTTGTGTTGATTTGGGCTGTGCAACTCCTTGTTGTTACCAATCTTGGAAAACATGGGCCAGGATCCTTGGGCATCCCCTGGCATTCAGTTGTCTCCAGGCATCTCTGATCTCTGGGATTTTCCCTTCTTGCCAGAGTCTGTTCTCCAGTCATGACCTTTCTACCTTCTGCTCTGGCCCCTTTTCCATTCTGACTAATACTGCTTTCAGGGAACCCTTATTTTCAACATCCAAACTCCTGTTTTTCCCCAATAAAACAGTCCATGTGCAGAAACCCGGCGTGTGAGCAGCCCCGAACAAACCCAAACCCGGCGTGTGAGCAGCCCCGAACAAACACAGACCCGGTGCGTAAGCAGCCCCAAACCCAGTGCGTGAGCAGCCCCAAACAAACCCAAACCCGGTGTGTGAGCAGCCCCGAACACAAACCCGGTGTGTGAGCAGCCCCAAACAAACCCAAACCCGGTGTGTGAGCAGCCCCGAACACAAACCCGGTGTGTGAGCAGCCCCGAACACAAACCCGGTGTGTGAGCAGCCCCAAGCACGAATACGGTGTGTGAGCAGCCCTTCAGTGGCAGGTTCTGCCTCTGTGCTGAAGGGACTCAGAATGTTCCCCCACTGCTCAGTCCAGGTGCCACCAGAGCCTACAAAGCAACCTCAGGGATAGCAGAGAGCAAGCCCCAGGCTGCTGCTTGGGCATTCCAAACTCAGTGTCCCTGGCCCCCAGACCCACACACAGCCCTAGTTCTCTGTTGCCTATTGGCATTCACAGTTAAAGCTGTGCTTTTCACTGTGGCAGCAAATCCTGTACTTACACCATGTTTGGTGCCATTAGGAGGACCTTCCTTCATCTTGCCACAGTCTCTGGGCTTGACTGCCATGAATATGTAGCCTTTGCAGGGCACTTTCATACAGGATTTCTAAGTTAACTTGGTAGAAAAGGAATCCAAGCATGGATTGGTGCTAAAACAGGAGGGACAGAGATGACTGTGAGTTTATATCTTGTATGACAATGTCAAGGTTTACTCTCCACAGAGGCCTTACATAATGGGAGGACTTGTACATGCTGCAGAACTTGACCTGATGGATTTCAGGTTGCTTTGCAGTCCTTTAATGGTGCAGAAGACTCTCCTATTGACTGTGTGTAGGAACATACAGGTAAAATCTTTAAAGCACGAAGGTGACCTTGTAGTAGCAGGAGAACGTCTTGGTTCTTACTGTGAATTTTGATTATTTCTTTTAAACTTTTCATCTGACTTTTGTTGATGACCTTTTCTTTGGTGCTTCCTCCATGGCTAATGTGAGGGTGTCCCTTTGCTGGGCTGGGGAAGGGTCAGGTTTCTCCTCCTTGTTAGTCAGGAGTGGTTTCTGTGGCTGGTTCTTATGCCATGTCTGGAGGGAACTGACCCAGAAACATGTGGGGAGGTGCAAGGTCCAAAAGCATCACTTGAGCATCTCACTATTAGCATTCCAAAACGTTTTTCAATTATTAAAACACATGTATATTTAAAGGAGTTGTTAATGAACTTTCTTAGGTTGCACTGTAGAAGCAACAGAGTGTTTTCTCTGGCTGTTATTTCTGTGTTTCAGGATATATTGAGGAGAAAGCATTTGGAATATGAAGAACAGGTTCAGACATAAGGAAACATCTTTATTTTCTCATGCCAGAGGCCCTTCAAAGAGCAGATATTCCTCTCTTGCTCTTTGCTTGCACTGTTTCTGTAGCTTCTGACTCTGCTGATCTGTTTGAATCAGTGGGTTATCTGCACATCCAGTGTTCCCAAGAGAAAACAGTATGGAATGGGATTGTCTCTTCTGTTGGTTTAACATCTTTTCTGCTGCTGAGTATCACATTTTATTGAGAATATTTCAGCCAGCCCCAAAAACTGTGCTGCTGACTGACACCAATGGAATAGTAGCAAAATGTGTGCTTGCCACAGTTCTGATCAAAAGCTTTTCTGCTGCTGGATTTGGAAGGAAACTCATGCAGTGCTTCTCAGGCAGTTTGCTCTACTTCCATGGCAGAACCAAAAGAGATGTCCTAATATTTTTTTTTAATTTTATAAATTACAAAAAAAAGGTCAGGAACACTTAGAGGAGTAAAATATCACCCTTAATGGAAAGATAAAAGACATTTCAGATAAGCCTTCCTTGTATTTATGGCAGAGAAAGATGTTTGACACAGGAGAATATGCACTGTTAGGGTAGAATAATATATTTACATATGTGTGTTTATACATGGACTTGTATCTAGGTGTGCATGTACCCCTGGAACAGGACAGCTTGCTGGTCCTGGTGCTCAGTGCAGACTTTTCCCTCTCCCTCCCTTTCTCTCCCAGCTGTCTGTCCCAGTCTTGCAGCAGGGAATGCCAAGGCAATGTAGTGTATAGTGAAGCTCTGGCCATGCTGACCTCCAGAGGGAGAACATTTGGGGGGCAGTGAGGTTTTTAGGGAGTGAGTGATGTGGAATTATGCTCTTCAATATGGGTTTTCTTTGAACTGCGACTTGTTCCAATGTTGTACTCTGGGTGGGGAGTTTTTGTTTCATTTTTTTCTCTCACATATGTTGTTTGATATAGGAAGGATTTGCTGTGTAATTGATAAAAAAACCCCACCTCATTATTTTGTTCATATATGACCTGGGATGAAAATAATCCCAGAGTTACAAGAGGTGACTGAACTGTCACAGTCTCTGTTCCTACAAGACAGTGAATGTTACACAGAACTGTCACATTTCTTGATGAAAACCTGGCACTGAAAGAAGAATCAGGTTGCTGCTGAGTGGCCTTGTGGTTATTGGCTTATCATCTCAGATCTCTTCTTATTAAAACATTTCCTGCCCCACAAAGAACATTTGCAGGATGGTGTTGTGATAACCCCCATCCTGAGTGGTGTCTCAGGTGCTGAGGGGCAGACCTGCCACACCAACAGCATCTCTCTCCTCAGCTTGGGGTGCAGTCAGGACCTGTGATAGCTCCACACCTCCTAAAATCAGGTGAACCACCTGGGGAGCCAGTGGGTTGTGTTTGTATGTGTGTAGCAGAAAAAGAAAAGAAATTAAGCCCCCAGTAGATTTCTTATCTAGTCATGAGTGTCATCTTTCTAGTCTGTCTCCAGGTCTGTTTCTTCCTGCTCAGGAAAGGCAAAAAAATGTATGTATTTTATGGTTCTCTTAAAAACAACTCAAAGGATTTAAAAAAAGGAGGGTAAAAAACCCCCAAACAAACCTCTTTAAAATCCAGTGCTTTTCAGCTCCTTGGGACTGGAAGTTTTTTAGGTGTCCACATCCCATTAACCTGCCTTTGCATCTCCCAGCACCAGGATTCTACAACCACCTGTAGCTTACTAAATATTTGGAGGATTAACACTCAGGTTCAGAATTGTACCTTCTTCTTTCCTTGATAGATCATTTAACTGGGAGTAAGGGAGTGTTCAGAGGGTAATTGCCAAATCTGTACAAACTGGAGGGAACAGCTGCTGAATACATGTGTTAATCAGCTGTATTACTGCCCATGGCAAGGGAAGAATCTGACTTGATTAGCCTGAATAAACATGCCCTGATATTTATGGAAGGAGGGGTTTGATTTTGAGAATACTGGGAGTAAAAAGACTCCTGGGTCTGAGGCAAAATTATTAACTTTAGGGAAAATGGATGCATAGAATCCAGGATTGTATGTCAAACCTGTGCCCTTAAACTTAGGACATGGGTTCTATATGTGAACACTTGGTTAATTTTGGTTTTCTCACACAATTGAGTAACTACCCAGTTTCTTTAATAAACTGGAAGATACAGATGGTTGAACCCTTAGGCCATTTTAATTTTAGTTACCTATATTTAGAGTTTGGACTCTTATTTAGAGCACTGGGTTTGAAAGGTTTGTCCTGGAACCCAAGAGCTTCACCCTGTCCCCACTTACATTACTGTCACCTCTCTGAACCTCTCTGTCCTACTGAAATTAATAGCACTTCTTTCTGGTTTGAGACCTTCAAAATGGATGAGTAGATAAAGCTTGTGGGGGAAATGGGTAAGAGAAAACATGAACGGGACATTTTGAATGTGACTGAAAATCCACTGGAATTCTCTCAGTTCAGGAAAACTAAACCACTTTGTTAGTATTGATTATTTTAATTTAAAAATTTACTCTCCCAAGTGGCATGATCTTTTTTTCCCAACTTGTTGATGAAATCTAAGTCTTGGCATGCAGAATTATTGTGTGATGGCCATTGTTGAGACTTGGAAGGAAATTGGTTAAAGGGCTGCAGCTGTGTCTGAGGGGACACTGTATAAAAGCCATAAAGTCAAAAAATCAACCAAATGGAACCATCTTTAGATGGGGCAGCTTATTGGGTATGTCAGTCTAGATGTTGTTGAAGGGAATTTGAGGTAAAAGAACAGTGTCTGACAGAATAAGATTTTAATTTTTTTTTTATCAGAAAGAGCATGGTTAATAGAAGTTACAACATTATAGATGTCATTGCTGATGTCCCCCAAAATTTTGAAATTATGCAAAGAAACGTTGCTCATTATGTTTTTTTTTTTGTTTTTTTTGGTTTTTTTTGAGTTAACTTATGTGTTCCCATCACTGCCTGGATTGTAAAGTAAAAGTTACAATATAGGGTGAATCTTAGATTTCATAATCAAGAAAACATCTTCAAATAAAAGAAAGCTGTTCCATCTGTGGAGAGGAGAGCCTGACAGACAGAGCTGCCTGAGTTTTGGAAGGGAGAAGGGTCTTTGATGTACCCAGTGTTACCTGAGAGCTCAACACAACCTGGTACTGCAGTTCAGCACTGGAACTCAGAGCCAGCACATTCCATACTGGAGGGCATTAAAACCAGAGCAGTGCAGTTTTAGATGGAACCAGTGGCCTCAACTATGGACAGATGTGGGGTGAGGCGTGTGGGGCAGCTCTGTGGGCTGGGCTGTCCTGCACACTATGGACAAATGTGGGGTGAGGCGTGTGGGGTGAGGCGTGTGGGGCAGCTCTGTGAGCTGGGCTGTCCTGCACACTATGGACAAATGTGGGGTGAGGCGTGTGGGGTGAGGCATGTGGGGCAGCTCTGTGAGCTGGGCTGTCCTGCACACTCGGGAGAAATGTGGGGGGAGGCGTGTGGGGCAGCTCTGTGAGCTG
>JAWWEV010000018.1:15814818-15837835 GCA_035583235.1 Hafferia zeledoni | reverse complement strand
TGCAGAGCCCTCCTGCCTTCCAGCAGGTCGACACTCCCTCCCAACTTGGTGTCATCAGCAAATTTGCTGATGATGGATTCAGTCCCCTCACAGAACTGAAACTGTGCTTTCTTTTTAATGTCTCAGATGGAATATGCAATTATAGACGCCCAATTTTCTTTTCCTGTGACACTGACAGTATTCATGTAGTCTGTAGTACACAGATGTACACCCATAAGCTGATCTATACAACAGATTCCTTATGGAAGATGTCCGGGTTTTTTCTCCTTCTCCATCAAGAAATTCCTTCCTGTGGTTAAGAAATGTTCTTAGAAGGGAAATGGAGATAATCTGAGCAGGGAGCTCACTGGTGGAATATTGGCCAATATCTGCTTCAGCAATAAAAAACATTTGTCTAGAGTAAGAATTTCCAAAGGATCTGGAGAATATTGACTGGATTGCATTATTTATATGTGAGGATGAAGCTACGTGGGAAAAGTGAGTTTATTTTCTGCTGATTAGTAAACACACACAAAAGCTTTTAAGTTTTAGGTAAATTAAAGCCTAATAAAGGTAGCATTATAATGTATCCAATTTTTCCATCTTTGTTATTTGAAGACTTTGAAGTCCTTACAGCAGCAATTCCCTCCTGAATTCAGTATCAGAATGCCCAATGCTGAGGAAGCTCAGCCTCCACCTCAGCAGGGCTTTCTGTCCTGCCCAGCCTCAGCGGTTTGTCCCTGGCAGCCCATGGTTTGTGTCCCTGGCAGTTGTGTGGGGCTGCTGCTTGTCTGGGCGCTTTGGGAGGCCTTTGGATCATTGCCTGGGAATTGCTGGAGTGACTCTGCCCAAGCCCTGGGACATTCAGTTGGAGTCACAGTTCCTCTGGAGCCAGAGATGCACAGAAATCCGGGATGGTTTGCCAGCCTGTGTTCAGATCAGGTGTTCATGGATGTGCTGGGGGAGGGATTTGCACATGGCTGATAAATGCAGCTTGCATGAGACAGACCTTGGCACCCATCTGACCTCAACACTGGCTTTGTTTTCTCTCAGGAAAATTGTAAATGGCATGTAAGACACAATGAAAGGTTTCTTCCCAATCTCAATTCCCAGTGCAGCAGCTTCCAGAGAACCTCAGCAGAAATCCTGGGGGTGGGAAGGGACTGTACTGCAGCAGATGGACCAAGGCAGGATTCTGCTTTACCCTGTTCCATGAGTAATTGCAGAGATGTGATTTCAGAGATGGGAAAAAGGACATGTTAATCTAGAAACCTGTTTTATCTGGAGAAGCTTCCACAGATTCTCGAGAAGCACAATTTGGGATTCTTGTTCCTGTTTTTTTGTTCTGAAATACTTGGTCTGCCCTGAGCAGCACCATCAGGAACATCTGACTGTCCTATACAAAGCACACCTGGCTCTTTGCTGAAGCTGTTCATGACTTTTGTAAATGCTCTCAGTGATGACCTCCAGAGTGCCCTGAAGTCTGCCCGAGTGTTAATCAGTTTATTGTTTTGCACAGTGTATTAGAAGCTTTTCTGTTCCATTTAAAGTCTGAGCTGTGGTTCAGTCCTTAGGATGCCCCACCTGTAAGGCAGAGTCACAAAGCAGCAGGTGAGGATGTGACTGCCCTTTCCTGCTGTGTTGCTGCCCTGGCATATCATGTTTGACATCTTTGGTAGATCAGTATCTGAAAAGGGAGAGTGAAAGGCAACACAGAGATTTTGTTTTCTCACCTTCTGTATAAGGCACCTCATCCTCCTCTTCTGGTGGGTTTTCTGTGTTAGTTTGTGTCTCAGCAGGAAATATTCCAATTAATTTACGTCACAGATGTACCCAGTGGCAGCTGAGGGCTCATTTTGCCAGGCACTGCTAATGGGTTGTTACATGAAGTTTTCTTAAAACAGCAGTGCAGTTTGGCATAATAACACTGTAACTCTGGAGTACTTGAAATTCTGTTTTGCTCAGTTGCCCTGTGTTGTCTCCAGCCTAGAACTTAATTCCCTTCCCAGTTGTAACCCCCATTATATTTTCTGACTGCTAAAATCAGGTCTGGTTTTTAATGTGCTGCCCAGTGGCCTTCCAGGCAGTAACACAATTGCTCCATTGGAGATTTGAGGCAGAGACAGTTCTATTCTTGACTTGAACAGGTTTTTGCTTCTGCAGAAGGACAATCTTTCCATTGAATGTTGGTCTCTGTGCACTCTGGATGCATTTTTGTTTTATTCATAGGTAAGGATGCTCTGCCAGTATCACTATGGAACATCTTTGTCTTTTCTGGAAGGATGGTATATTTTTCTGAGGCTATTAAACATGATATTTAAATTGCTGTATATGTGATTCTTCATTACCTGACAACATAAAGGGTCAATCTTCTAACTAATGTGCAAGATTATTTTTCTTTCAATGAAAGGTAGTGCTTATGAAACTTTGCCAAATAAACTTTAGAAATACTTTATTCTTGAGCAGAGTTCAGTCACTTGTAGTCAGGATAAAGATACTGGTTTTTTAATGATAATAATATCTGTATTATCAGGCAATAGTAGTTTTATATCACACTTTTTGTTCTTTCTGAACAGCCCCTAACTCATCCCTCCCCAGCTGTCTTGCTTACACTGTGCACTTCAGACTAAATGCAATCCTCAGCAAACAGAAGTGCACAAAGAGCTTAAATACTTACCCTTAAAGTTAATCCTAACCAGCATACTCAGTTGAGTTTCTGATAGATTTCTGCTGTTCACCAAGCTGTTACATTGACAAGTGGAGCTTCCTTGAATTACAGGTTGTTTATATCCTCTCACTGGCTTTGCATCACTTTGATCTGTATTTCACCAGCTTTCTGAGGGTTTTGTTGGCTGCTTTGACCCTTTTCCAGCAGCTCATTGCTCTGTCTGAGGCAGGTGACTGTGTTTGGAGGTGTTGTATCTGGTTATTTGAAAGCCTTCACTGGTGCAGTCCCAGGCACTTCAGAAGTCTTTCTGTTTGTAAAAAAACCCTCTTTACAGTTTCTCAAGATATTACAGGTTAAGCCAAGACCTGAAGTGACTGTTTCTGGAAGGCTTGTGCAATGAAATGGAACATAATTACCTTGCAATGCATTTTAGGGATTATTATAATCTTTCCTAGTTGCATTTCATTATATTCTGCTTAATTCATGTGGCATGGAACTAGAAAGGGATAAATGTCTTCTGTTGCAGTTTGACTTCTTTCTGTCAAATGGATATGTTGATAAGTTTAGGGGGATAATATGGAATGTCCTCTAGAAAATACCACAGTGGCTGCTGCCACACATGGTGCCTTAGCACACATATTGGAAAAAAAAGATCCAAGCAAGGTAATCAGCAAGAATGCTTTGCTACTTATGTTTTTGTTTTTAAAAATTAATGCCTCTTAATTTTTATTTTTTTTTTCAGAAATTAATAAAGCAAGGGACATTCTTGTAAACAAATTTCCCATCCCCCACGCTAAAAATGTGGAACATCTTTCTCTTCCTTTTGCTAAAACATCTGGGGCTCAGTGGAATAAGCCTATGGAGAAATGAAATGAAATGTTGCAGTTCTGTGTTGTCAGATGTCTGTCAGCTGCAAGTAAGAAGAATATTAAATAAATCCTTTAGGCTCTTACTGCATGGCTTACAGAAGGGTTAAGGGCAGATGTATATCAAGTTCTGTGTTTTAAATTGACAGCTTCTCCCAAATGGAAAAAAAAAAGTCATGTGAGTTTAGAAATCTATATTATCTAGAGGTGAAAGTGGGTATATTTATATCTGTGTAAATATATCCATAATATACAGACATGTAGATAACAAAGATGCAGTATAAATATAATATACCTATAAATTACATATAAATTCTATAAATGTGTAATATCTATATACATTTCAACATGTACATAACATTTTCTGTCCATAAAAACACACTTGTATTTTTTATATTTATAATATCTTTATTCTAATGCATTTGATTTCTGGTTATTCAGATGTTTGCTCATTTCTTTGCACATTACTTGGGAAGCGGCTCAAAAATCATAGCAGATGTGGGGGGATTGTGCTCCTTTTTACTAATGGGAAGGACAGTTGGCAGATAAAAATCATGTGTTCTGGGGATTTGGAGCAGGCAATTCAGCTACAGAGAATAATTTTTTTATTGTCTACATTTTATAATGGAAAATATGGAAATTATTTATCTGACTTCAACTGAAGAATATATGAATTGGGTAACAAGAACTCTGTGATAATCTGATGTGCATAACTGTCTAGCATGAAATTTAATTTTTTTCAGTCTATGGCAAGGTTGCTTTAAGGGTAGTGTAGGTGCTCCAAAATGTTGCCTTGCAAAGGATATAATTCAGTGAAAAACGTCAAAAAAAAAATCACGATCTAGAGATCTGAGTATCTAAGACTATTTTCTCATTATTAGTGTCTCCTAATAGTTTAAGACATAGAGAAAGTGGAGATGGGGGGATTGTTTGGTTAATAAGTTTGTTGGTTTGCTGGTGGGTATTTTTGCCTCTGTTTGGCTGAGTTTTGCCAGCAGCTGCTGTGCAATGTGTGTGTGTGTGCTGGAGAGCAGAGCAGACCCAAGGCAGCCTCAGCAGGAGACTTAGAGTGTCCTCTGTGTGCACTGGGAGCTTCAGGAACACTTCTCCTGTGTTACTGAGCTTTGCAGAGTTTGCCATGTGCAAATACATCTTCCTTAATGTATTCTGGCCTGGACGGTGTGTCTCAGATGAGGGCATGAATTAAATGGGGAATCCCAGGGCTGGATTGTGTCAACCAAAAGTGAATCAACTTCTCTTCAGGAAGTTCTCTTTTAGATTAGTATCATCCCTCTGGCTTTGCAGGCAGAGAACCTGATGCAGAGAAGCAGAGTTACTTGCCTAGGTTGGTGGGGGCCTCTGAACCAGCCATGGTGCTGAGCAAACCTGGGTGCTGGGAGCCCCTCGTGGGTGTCTGCATGGGGGCAGTGCCAGCTGAGCATCTCCCAGCCTGGCAGGCAAACAGCTCCCTAAGCTCTCCAGGTCAGCTCTGGGCATGGAGGAGTATCTGCCCCACTAAATTACAGCTGGTACTGGAATGGTGGGGGTTCCAGTGTGTAAATTTTGTCCCACTTTACCCTGTTTAGGTGCACTCAGTTAAACTCCTGAGATTTCTCTTTCTCCTGTTTCCTCTTTCTCAAGGCAAGTTTTGATGTTTGTGATAGCTGGAAACATTGAGAGCAGGAAATGTGAGCTAAGTGGTGTTTTGTGACCCACTGAAGTGGGACTTAGGAAAGTGGAGTCCTCCTCTTGTGCATCCTGACACATCAAGAGAGAAGGAAAAGAATGGAGAAGTGTGTGAGCAGAGGTGAGGAACTGTCAGTGCCCTCCACCACTGAATAGGCAGAGTGGGCTGATGTCATTGTGGCCATAGGAACAAAAAAACCCCAGAGAGATGCTGGGCTTGATTACATCAGTTCATCAAATTGGCTTTGCTTCCCTCTTTGCACTACCAGCTTTGATGCAAACACTGATGTAATGCAAGCATACTCAGTAAAAGTGCAAAACAACCACATTGCCTTTTTTTAGCTTCAGAGAGCATTCTTTGTAATTGAAGAAATGGTGATTGTGCCACTCATTCCAGTAAGTACCTTCTATAACAGTTGCTAGATGACATTCAGCTGGACTGGCAGACACATTTTCCTCTCTTGATGCTGTTTGTAGAACAATCCATAGTTTGAAATAGAAAATTTTACTTCTTCATCCTCTTTTACATATACACAGGAACTTGAATAGAGAAGAATGGAAGTCCTGCATTATATTAATGCATTGAAATGTGCAAATATGTTTCCTTTTTTTGTTACTGAATTTCCTGCTTATTCTGCCAGGGTATATGAGAATTTGAATGGGTCCCACTAAGAATGTTTACTGAAATGGAATTCCCAGGTTGCTTCAGTGGGGGACTTTGGCTCAGTTACAACACCTACAAGTGGGAACATGGCTAAAAAAAGGTGCACCCTTGCAGAGCTATTTGCAAAATGAGACCTTGGATCTGTTTTGATGTGGGGTAATGAAATATGAACATAGAGATACTATAGTTAAATTATCTTGGGGTTTTCTGAACATATATTTGTGTTGCAGAATTTTCTGTCTCTGTTAAATGGTAGCTATCAACATAACTTGGGTTATCCTGGACATTGAGACTTGACCAGCACAGTTTGAGAAATGTTTCCAGTGTGGTTTTGGTAAGCACTGAACAGGTGCATGCTGAGTAATGCTCTTAATAAAAGTGAACCATTAAGAGTGTTGGAAAGAGGATGTGGATTTAGCACATGAGAAAGGACAGGAACTATTCCCTTATGGTAAGTTATTTATTTAGCATAATGACAGATGTGGAGGAGGAGAAGGAGGGTAATTTTTGGAGAAGTGAATGCATGCTGGGTCATTTTACCACTGTAAGTCTGTAAGCATAAACCATCCATTTGGCTCTCTTAGTCTGAATTGCTGGGCATTTCTCCTTTAAAACTCTGTCTTGCCTGCTTTCAAAAAAGTACAGTTAGGCAGTTAAAATTTCCATGCCTTATGCTGTAAAAATAGTTAAGAACCTTCTTTTAATATCATACTAAAATCATCAGACAGCTCTGTTGTTTACAATAGGAAATAATTTTGTGATGTATCTCATTCTCAAATTAGGAAAAAAACACAGCTGCCCACAAAACTCAGTTTTCCAAAATATATGGAAAAAATACATTAAAAAAGAAGAGGAAAAGGAGAAGGCAAGCATTCCAATTTCCATGGCAGCTCTGTGTTTATGTAAAGTGCAGCAGCTGCACTGCAAACTCCCCTCTCTGGATGACCTCAGTCCTGAACAAGACAGACTGTTCCGGGTGCAGGTGTGATCACTGAATTATTTGTTCTGTTTTGGTGTCAGACAGTTACAGAGAAGTATTATGGGTAAAATTTGTATCCACTGAATAAAGTGAATTGGTAGATTTGGTATTCCACAGTTCACTGTGTGCCTTCCTGCTATGGCAGAAATAGTTTATTTTATTCTCTTGAATTACATTAGTTAAATAGGACAGACAAGAGGAAGTGACTCCAGCAACAACCTCTGAATGCATCAGGCAGGCAGAAAGGCAGAATTGCACTGAAGATGGGGCATAACAGATAGTTTTGACAGCTGAATTGTGATATTTTTTGAAGGTGTTTGTATATGCTGTTGACATTGGGAGTTTCAAGTTTCTTCTCCATGCTTCAGAAGAAACAGAGCTGGGGAAAATGCCCATGTGTGTATCCAGTCAGCCTTGGTCTGAATGTGATCACCCCCTGAACCTGGCAGAGGTTATCCCAGCTACTCTACACCACCCTGGCCTTTGTCAGCTGCCAGAACTTGTGTTCTGTGTGCCTTTTATCTCTTACCACTTTATGAAGTCTGATAGAAAGCTCCTTTTCCTTCCTTTGGGTTTGGTGTAGACTGACAGAGAGCAGAAAAACGTGGCTCATTTTCTCTCTCTTGTTTCCAACCAAACAAGTCCAGTTGGTCTGTGGGGAACCCAAGTTCTTGATGTGTGTGGAATTGGCTTTTCAGTGTCCTGGAAGAATCAGTTCTAGAACAGAATCAGATCTAAAACACATAAAAACAAGTCTTTATAGAAAGATGGGTGTAGTTTTCTCCAAATAATTAGCAAATTCAGTGTCTGTTTTGGCAACCATTAAAGAGATAACTATGTAAGACTTCAACAGCCAAGGCCAACTTCCAATTTTAGGAGATTCTCCCTTTTACCACTCAAAGTGCAATAACAGGACACAGCATTTCAGATGAGTGGCAATCCTGTAAGGTTTTCAGGGAGTGATGGCAGTATTGTCTGCTCTGCAGCCACTGTTCTGTTCCTTCTGTGTAATAACATGGTAGTGCCATGACTGGCTTCATTTAAGTCACAGAGCATTAGCACAGAAATGTGCCTGAGATTTGGTAAAATTTATTTTCAAAGGGAAGTGGAGGGACATTGATTTCTATGCAAATAGAATGTACTCATAAACACTTTTGTGTTGTATTTGAAGAGCTTGTAGTAGAACCATAGAATCAATTGGATTGTAAACGACCTCCGAGATCATCAAGTCCAACCCTTGGTCCAAGTCCAGTCCCTTTACCAGATCATGGCACTCAGTGCCACGGCCAAGCTCACCTTAAAAACCTCCAGGGATGGGGAATCCACCCCCTCTCTGGGCAGCCTATTCCAATGCCTGAGCACTCTCTCTGCAAAGAATTTTTTTCTGATATCCAACTTGTCATTGCACTGTGTGCTTTATTAAGTAAAAAATGAATGGAAAATGGGAGGAAGTTGGCTGAAACTGAGTGATTTTAAATACTTGTTTCTGATCCAGTGCAGTTTCTCTAAATGATCTGACTCTAATTGAAGATGTAAAGGGAAATACATCAGATATCTGTGAGGATCTAACAAGGGCTTTAGGAGCTGTGAATGATAAATTCCCTTGATGGACTGGCACAGGTCAAAGGACTGTGTCATCCTGTGTGCTCATAGCATGATTCTCCTGGGCATAAGAATTGTCTGCTACCTATTCTTCTTTTAAACCACCTGAAGCACATGGATCTTCCTCATGACATTGGGAATGCATTCATGGAAAGACATCAGCATTTCTAGTGGTGGGAAGTAGCTGAGGAGGGAGTTGGCAGGGTCAAGGACAGCTCGAACACCACCCACTGCTGTTGGTGTTGGGAGGAGTGAGACACTGTGGGAAACAGCTGGTATTTCTGAGTCACTCATTCTGCTGTTCCCACCTCACTGCTCTGTCTGGTGTGTGGGTGGCCAGGTACGTTTCTAGGCAGGGAACTCATTAAAATTGATGTCACATATCGCAGTCACGTTATGGGGGAGAAGGGACGTGGCTGAATCTTCCTCTTACCCCTTTTAAAGCCTTTTTGCACTTACCTACCTGACTTCTGTGGCCATCAGTGGAAGGGTAGAGGAGCAAAAAAGGGATGGCCAGTTGCTGTGCCACACAAGGGTGTGAGAGCTTGGACCCTCAGCCTCCCCTGTCTGGGGCATGCCAAGCACTGGGCTACAAACCCTGCTAAGGGCCTTTCTCAGAAACAGAACTAGGTATTTGTGTGTTCATTTGCCTGTCTGCTCTCTGGAGGGTGCATGGTGGGTTTAGGTTCCTGGTAGTTGATCTGATGTCTCGAGGATGTAAAGCTGAGGTGTGATAGTTGAATTCAGTGAGTGCTTGTGCACGTTGGACTTTATGGCTCACTTCTGCCTCCTGCTGAGCAGAAGGGGTGCAGTGATGCTGCATCAGGGCTGCATCTCCTGGAGCCTGGCAAAGGCCACAAGTGAGCTGAGAGTCCACGGTGTGCTCCCTGTCCTGCACTAACAGCTCATGTGTGCACGTTGTTCACACCAGGGTTGGACATTTTGCTGCAGAAAAGGCACCTCCATGAAGAAACTCAGGGCAAGGCTCCCACCTCAGCATGGAGTTACAGCAACCTGGAACAGTGTTTTGTCCTTATGTCCTCCTGTTAGGTTGAGTCAGGTGGAGCAGGGAGTCACCTGCTTGTTTTAATTACAAAATCTGACACACCTGAGACCAGAATGACCAGCTGAAAACAGACACCAAAATACCCCAGTAAATGAGGCAGTGCCACTCAGTCCTCTGACAAGTTTCATGTAACTTGAGATACATCAGAATTGCTTCTTTATGATCTTTGAACCTGATTGCATGTTTTTCTTATGTTCTTTCAGGTAAGACAGTGAGGTCTTTAACTGCTCCAGAAGAGTGTCTGGGAAGAAAATGTCTCTGGCAAATACATATCAGGTAACCCTGGTTAGTGGGGGAGCTTCTTCACTTTAAAGATAATTAACTGAGCCAGCCTTGATGAACTGAGTAACACCTGAACTTGAAGTTACAGATTCAGAGGAAGGAAATCTTGAGCTCTTAGTCACAGAAACCAGAAAAGTGCTTGCTTTTCATTTTTATGTAAAGTGCTGCTGCTTTTGATATGCAAATGGTGCACTGCACCCTCTGACCTCGGCCTTCTAGAAAGCAAAAGGAAGGGCAGAGAAAAAAAGAGTGTGGGGCAGGAATCCAAATGCTATGGAGGAAACAGGGGTCCTACTCTCTTTCACAATTCAGTCCTAAATTGCCATAAAGCTAAAAGAGATCAAATCAGCTTGGACTCTGAGGGCAGGGGTTGCCCTGTGTCATACGGGGCTTTGGAGAATTTCTGCATGTAATGACTCTGCAAGGTGAGGAGCTGAGTGAATGTGAGAGGAGCTGGAGCAAGCACTAATAGAACTGAGTGGGTTGGAGCCCAGCGACAGCTCATCATATAATCATCATGTTTTCCACTTAGAGTATCTCTGAAAAACAAGAGAGATGGTTTCATTCTTTTTGGTCTTCCTCTAACAAGAGATTTTGAGTAATTGTTTTTGTGGAAAACCTTCATTGACATCTGAGCTGTAGATACCTATTTTGAGTGATAGGAGAGTTATTGCCTGTGGTTCAAAATATTCCCTCCCCCTCACAGCTCATGAAATCACGGAGAGAATTTCCCTTAGTCATTTTTCTTTTTCCTTAATTGCCTTCCCTTGTCCAGAGGTGAGGTTTGCTCTGCTGGCATTTCACGATGCAGAGCTGATCACTTAGCTAAGCCCAAGCTTTGCATGTTCTGGTGTCCTGGCTCTGCTCTCTTTTCCTGCCACCCCTCACACAGGAGGACCCAGAGTCTGTCTCTGAGCTCAGCCCAGTGGCCCTGCCCTGGCTCAGCCATGCCATGGGGACAGGGAAGGCTTTGGGCCACCTTCCTCATCCCTCAGTCCTGAGGAGCTGAGTGGGGTCAAACAGGGGTTCCATGATTGCATAAAGCAGTGGCAGGTTCTCAGTTCTTACAGGAAGCTCTCACTAACCTCCAACTCAATCTTCTTTTTTGTTGGTTTTGGGGGTTTTTTTGTTTGTTTTTTGAGGTATTTTTGGTGGTGGTGGTTTTTTTGGTTGGGTTGGGTTGGGGGTTTTTTTCATTATCAGGAGAGTGGCAACTGGAAAATAGCTTTACTGGGTGAAATAGGATTTAAAGGAAAATAGATTTTATCAGATGAAGCTAAAATCAGTAGGAAATCACACTTTGCACTGTTAGCCTTTAGACATCCACACATACTGTGTGCTCTAGTTTGGGGTTATATTTTGTCATCCAGTAGTGACCAGAGAGGTCCTATCACACCTGATCAGGCACTTTGCCATATGATCTAGTACCACTCTTCCTTAGTGGGCTTCAGAGCTTGTCAGGTTTTGTATCCAGAGTTATGTTTTATAGTTAATAAAGTATTTTGCTTTTAGAAGTGAAATTGCTTTTATGATTTGTAAAGGTGAAGCTGTCCCTGTGAAGTTGCTGAAGTGTTGTAAAGATGTTTTTGAAGGGTGAAACTGTGGCTGTGCTTTTCCTGTGAAGTCAACAAATTGGGTGTAGAGTGTAAAAGAGTAACCTGAATTTCTTGGTACTCTTTTAGAGGAAGGTCCTTCCGTTGGCAACAGTGCATTCCACTTAATTGCTGCAGTTTGTACAGCTCTCCAACAGTGGGTTTTCCTCATGAAGCCCACCCTGAAGTTGTTTTGCTGGTGCTTTTCAGAGACAGTTCACAATGTAGCTTTGATCACTTACTGTTTGGGGGGTTTTGCACTTTTATAAATTTTTAAAATAGCTTTTTCTCAGCAATTTATGAAAGATGAGTTAATTGGAAATCATCAGAAATTAAGAAGATAGATTTCAAATAAAAGTCATTCATCTTTCTGCCTGGGAATGGCAGAAGGAATGAATGAATAACATGCCTGTAATGGAGCATGATAGAAGAGTTGTGATTAGAAACTTTGATTAGTGAAAAGAACCATGATTAGGCAGCAGTTCAAGATCTGTCTTGTACCAAAGTCTGAGAGGCTCATGGGAAATGACAATGAACAAGCAAGGCAGATTTTTATATATATAGATATATGCACATGCATATATAGACATATTTTTATATCTATATTTTAAACTGAAACACATTTTAATATGAAAATTTTCAAACTAGGTGAAAAAAAGTAAAAAGAGAATCCCCAGGTAAAAGTCAGTTACTGTCAACATTGTTTAAAGATGAGATTTATTGATTACCTTACCCTGAGATTTGGGGGTGTTTGCTTAGTTACAGAGCTCACAATATTTAGAGGATATTTAGTAGGTGAAGCTCCAGGAAAAGCTTCTTGGGCTTCAATGAAATTAGGATTTTGTCCTGTGTGTTCCAGAAGATCTCAGAACCACCCTGTCATGTGTGTTTGCTTTTGTATGAATGGTCTGATGGGGTCAGTAAAACTGGATTTGTGTGGGTTTAAACTCTGCCAAACTCAGGACAAAATCAATGAAAATGTGCTGCTAAAAAAACTCTTTCATCTGTAAAGCCAAATGATAATTATTTTGAAATGCACTTGCTGACTTTGTATTGTTCACAAAGAAATTTGTACTTTACCATCAGTACTAACATAAAATATTAACATGAGAGAGAGAAAAAAACCCCTTAGAATTTGAATTTAATGTCTGTGGTACAGGGCACAGCACAATTCTTGAGAGTTTGTAAGAAAGCAGTGAATTCCCATGCTGACAAAAAGCCAGGGCCCACCACACTAAATACTCTTTACCAGATTTGTATTTTATCTTACAGATAACCTTTATTTGGTCATTTTATGTGGCTTTTGCTTCAATATTCTGGCTATAAAAGGGGAAAATTTCACAAAGGAATTTGCAAATCCCGTCACTGGTTTACAAAAAAAAACCTTAAAAAAACCCCCCTTAAACCCTTAAAATTTGAATCATGTCTTTGGGGCTTTTGCATGTGCAGAAATGTGACATAATTTTTATTCCCTGGAACTTACTGCTTTAAAGAAAGTAAGGCAACAAAATGAACATTTTTTGAGTTAATAGGTGGAATCAGACACATCAGTATTTAAAAACCAAAGCCATTTTCTTCATGAAGTTCAACACAAGTGGTATGAGTTTCTCAGGGTTGGCACTGGAAGTATAAAATGTAGCCTTTTTTTTTTTCCCAAAGTCTTTTCTCATTATTGGAGTTCCTCTGATTCCGAATTTCTGAGGTGTTTTAATGCAAGTGCACAGACAGATGCATAGGCAAGACCAACCTTTGGAGTTCAATCTAGATCCATTCAGTTTTTATATTTAAAAGAACCCCTTAGGATTCATTTAATTACAAATTCTGAGCTTTCAATGGCTAGAGGAAAAAAATGAGCTACTTCTTTGATAAGGTTTAAAAAAATGAGTTTGTTCAATAAAGTGTGGGTGTTCACAGTACTGGGGAGATAAACCCAAGTTTTATGATGCTGTATTCATTCCTCAGTGCTGTTTACAGAGGCTTGATGGGAGCAGCTGCCTGCAGTCCTGCCAGCACAGAAGAGTCAGATTAATTTAATGATGTGTAACTAGAAGGGAAATCATTTAGCCTTTCTTACTCTTGGTGGCACAAAGAAGGAGGAGGAATCCACCTTTTAAGGCCTTCTGGGTTTTAGCATCAGCTTTGAGTCAGTGCAGACAATCTTGGGAATGGTCAAAGCTGCAGGAAAGGAAGAAATTCTTTTTCTATAACAGTGGTACAATGAGTGTTCCAGGGTCAAGGTGGGTATTGGGTATGACAGAGGGACGCAGAACAGGAGTTCACAATGGCACTTTTGGAGTAAAACATGTTCTGGTCTTGTCTCCATCCCCACAGGCACATGGTACTGCCAAGCTCCAAAATCAGAAGTAAATCAGCTGGCCAGTTGCCTCCTGCCCTTCCTAAAAAGGCAAAGATATTAGAAACTGAAAAAGGGGCCTCCCTACCTCATTCCTGTGAGTAGCTCCAAACATCCCCTCCACCCCCCAAACCAGCAGCTGCCATTTAGTTGTTTTGAAATTCTGATGGTGAAGAAAATGAAAATTTTGGTTGGTTTTCTGGTTGACAACAACTAAGTGTAGCCAAACAAAGAAACCAACTAAAATTATTACCAGGCTACCTGTGGCAACACAGAGCTGAGCTGATGGGTGATGCAGTGGCCCTCACTAAATGAACCTTTCTCTGTGCTTCCTAAAGCTTGGATGCTGTGGGAGTTCCTGAACCATCCACCCCATTGCCCTGGGAAGCTGCTGCAGCAGGAGCTCTGCTTGGGGCTCAGCCCTTGCCTTTTGGGTGAATGAGCAGTTCATTGTGTGATAACATGGTGTGACCCACTGGAGACTGAAATGGGAGCTCCCCAGAGTCAGAGCCTTGGGCGGGACAGGGAACAGAGCAGTTTAAGAGCTGGTGTTGAGCTGCTCTCAGCTGCTGGGAATGGCCATTCACATGCTGCTTTCTCTGCCCATTCCCCAGGGAGAAGGTGGGTTCACCAGCCTGGATGCCTGCCCCGTTTGCTTCACCCAAATGAGTTAGGGCATGCAGGAGAGAAGGGAGATTTCTGCAAGTAGAACCTATCATGGTAAGTCAGATTTTGTCCCTGCTTTTGCTATAGAGTTTCTCAGTGATGATGAATACATTGCTTAACCCAAACTTTTCCCACCAAAGTCTCTCCTCCCTGGAAGCACATCACACAAAGCACCTCCTTGGCAGCAGTGCTGGCGTGAGACATCCTTCCCTACTGCTCTTTCCTCCTGCCACCTGAGGTCCACAGAAGTGCTGGAAGGGGGCCTTCAGCAAATCAAAGCAGGAAACTACACAGAGCTGAAAATAATTACTCTTTACCATGTACACCAGAAAAGTAACTGTGGTCTGGAGTTTTGATTTGGCACCACGGCATCTGTAATGAACATTACACTAAATTTAAGTACATGGGAATTATATTTGTCATTTTGAATTGCTAAATACTCTAAAATGCAGGTACTCAAAATTAATAATGTTTTTGAAACTAATCTGTCCTCCTTGACTATGCTTTTATAGTAGTATAATTGCAGTCCTTGCTGGCACATTCTAAGCTCATTAATGTTTTTGTGAGACATGTATGTACTGAACAGATGAGCATGGGAAGAAAAGAGCCCTGAACTTCCCTTCCAAAGGTTCAAAAGCTTCCAGTCAAATTGTGGAACCACTTGCATGGTTGTGTTCACATGAACGTTTGAAAAAATGCTGCTTTAGTGAGCCCTGTTAATTCTGCAAAATGTTTAACATCAATGTCTAAAATGAAGGAAAATACCAGATTGAGGATATCATTAAAGATTGTATTATAATGCTTGTGCACGTTAGAACTGAATGAAAATTTTGTGTTCTGGCATTGACTAACTTTGACCTACAGGGAGTTATGGCCAGGATATTGTTCTGTGCTTGCCACTGAGGGAGCCACGGCCTCGAGGCCTTGCACTGTTCAAATTTCCCTCTGTCTGCTGCTTTTGCTGCACTGACCAATGTGTTCTGACAGCCTCACACAGGGATAGAAGATTCCTGTGATATTTGTGGCTTTGGAAGCTGTAGCTGTTCCTGGGATGTTGTTACTCTGCCATGAATTGTGCTGTGACAGACAGAAGTGCATCAGCACTGCCAGGGGGAGGTGCCATGTCCTCCCTCTCTCATCTTGGAGACTGGGTCCTTTTTTTATCTTTTGTTTTACACTGTTATTAAGCCTAATAATGTTTTGATCATAAAATGAAAAGTTCAGTGCTTAGGAATGTGAGGACAACAAAATACCTTGTAGAGATTAATTTTAATTACTGCAAGTGTAAGTTCCCTGTTGTTGTTCACTGGGATTGGGAAGGAGTCCCAGCAGAACTTCTGCCAGTCCATAGTAGTGCAGCACAGAAACTGTATCTGCCTTGGTATCTTAATTTCATGTATTCCATTCAATTCTGATTTTGAAGCTTAACCTGGGGTTAGAAATTCCCTATTGTGGACACCTATAAACAACTTTTCCAACAGCAAGAGTGACTGACCAAACATAGTTTACTATAGATGCACTGCCCTTCTCCCCACTCCTCAGGATAATAATTCTGTCTACCTCATTGTCTTGACACTCATGTGCTCCCTCCTTTGTTGCCTTCATTTCATCAGGTTTTTCTAGGCTCCCACTTTTCTGTTATCTCAGTTCTCACATTCCCAGTGCCAGGTAAGGATGCACCAGGTTGAGCTTCTGGGCAGAGGTTTCCCCCCACACTGCACTCAGAGGGGCCTGAGCACTTGCATTTCTACAAATATGACACTTCTGGATTAATTCAGAATTAATTTAAACTAAAGCAAATGCAATATCTTTTCAAAAATGTTTCCTTACAAGCAAACCTTCAGACCAAATTCACGTAAACAGACTGGATTGGGTGTGGATAAAGTTAAGCAAAAACCAAAGTTAAAATTCACAAATCTTTCTCTCCTACTTTCAAGAATGAATTTTATCCTTTTCCTGTGTTGTTTTTGGGGGATTTTTTTGTTTTGCTCTTTGCATTTCTTTGTCTCTGACTGCCAAAGGTCTCTTCTTGAACATAAATTCTATGTCTGTCTCTGCTTGAACATAGATTCTTTGTCTCTTCCTTTCAGAGGTGGGACCTGATGTCCCAAACTATCTTAAGGCTCCTGAACTGTTGCTGAGCTCCTCAGTTTTCTCTACAGCTGATGCACAAATTTTTTCAAAGCTCCTCCCTCCTCTGTGGGTACTGGTTTATATTTAAGCTGTTGAGCATTAAGAATGGTGTTAGTAAAACCTTTGGGATTGTTGCTGAGAATTGTCAAAGCATCCACTTTGATCATGAAGAAAAAGCTGTGTCCAAGTGTTGCATATGGAACTCTTGCCTTGCATCCATTGTCACTTCAGAAGTCCTTGGAAGTCTCTGGGCACTGCACTCAACACCCCCAGGTCTCTGCTGCTCTGCTTGGGTGTCAGACTGATTTTATTTGTCCTTGCCAGAGCTCCAGCACTGCACAGATTGCAGTGGCAAAGGCAATCCATGTTAATGGCTTCTTTAATCTTTGAAAAGTAATTATTTTATTTGGGGCAGTGACTCCAGCCAGTTCCAGTCTCTTGTTAGTGATAGTGGTCAGACAGATAAGCAGTGCCTGCATAAGGCAAGTGAGGCTCCAATCTTTTGTCATTTTGTGCCTAAGTTAACTGAAAAAATTTCCAAAGTTGGTTCTCAAGAGTCATAACATTGTCTGTTTACCTTCTCCAACTTTTACTCCAGATAATACCACTCAGCACTGTATATATGATTAACTCTTCTGTATCTAATTGAAGCCAAATACATCCAATGTGTCTTGTTTGTGCATCTGAAGTGTCTAATTCTACTGAACACTTTTTTTAAGTCTTATTTTTCAAACTCCAGAAGAGTAGAAAATCAGAGTTAGACCAGGGAACCTGCAGATTTGAAGAGAAAGGAGGAAAGTAAATAACCTGTGATTCCAGCCTGCATCTAATATTTCTTTTGATGGCAAAAATCACTTCTAAGCTTTTAGTTATTTCCTGCAAAAACCAGATCCTTCATGGGTATTCCTTTTACCATCTTCACAGGACATAGTTCTCAGTGTGTTCCCTGGGCATAGTGTGGAAAGCAAAACCCTGGCTTAGCTGGCTAAAGCCAAGTCACAGATGCTGTGGTGTTGCTGCCCTGAGGCTGCAGCTTGTCCTGTGGGAGCCATTCAGGCCCTCCTGAGCTCCATGGCAGCTTGGACAAGGCAGGTTCTGGCTTCTCAATGAGCCCAAGTGTCTCTCAGCCTCCCTCCCTCCCCGTGCCTGCCCTGGGCTCTTCCTTGGCAAAGGGGCATCTGCTGTTTCCTGCAGGGCTGGGGATGGTACCACCCAAAGCACAACAAACTGCTGCCCACAAGTTGTGAGGAAACTGCCCCCTTTGGGGTGTGGACAATGCCCAGCACTTTTCCCTGGAGAGGACATGGTTGTCAATAGGAAACAAAGCTCACTTTGCATTTTCTGATGCAGTTTCTATAACTTGTAGTCAGACTGACAAGGCAGAAATGTTATCCCATTTTATTGAAGTGACATCTTGGTTATTGCTGTGGTGATATTTTTTCAGAACTGTGTTAGTTTAGTGTAGAGCTGTGACATTTGGGTTGGCAAATAACTGGGACACATCACCTGTCACTATGGGCAGCTCACTCTTGACCTCATCATTTGGCAGTTACTGTTCATTTTAGGCTAATTTAGGATGATGTACCACTTGATTGTACTCTGAATTTCTATGCTGAATGTGTCCTAGGACTCCTCATTAAGACACAATTAATAAAGACTAACTGCTGTATT
The DNA here is from genome assembly GCA_035583235.1 of Hafferia zeledoni. Taxonomy (NCBI): domain Eukaryota; kingdom Metazoa; phylum Chordata; class Aves; order Passeriformes; family Thamnophilidae; genus Hafferia; species Hafferia zeledoni. Next base: position 15,819,628 of record JAWWEV010000018.1, on the reverse strand, counting down.
AGGATAGTTGGGCTGCTCTGCCTAACGTGGGTGGAAGTGTGTTGTAATTACAGGCAATGCTCTGTCATTTTGAGATTTAATTGCTAGTTGGATTGATTATTTTAATAACTGTCTATTATGAGGTAATTTTATTATATAATAGCAGCAATATTGTTATTGCATGAGGTACATACTGTCAGTGAGTGCAAACACACATAGATTTGCTTTTTCAAACATAGAAAACAAACATTTTAGTTCATACTCTTTACCTCTGGTGCCTGCCTTCCCAGGGTTCATCACTTGGCTTCTCAGTGTGCACTAGACCAGTTTTGTTTGTCCTCAGGAAATGGGAATCCTTTTGCTAATTACCAGAAAGAGAGTAAAATACTTCTAAGTGAGTCCTGTTCCACAGTGGGAAATGAGATTCATTCTCTTTTGCACAAACTGTATCAATTGTGGTTTTACTGTAACTGAATCCGTGTCTCTAAAGCAGCAACTTCAGAGAGCTATTCAGGCCAGTGTATTAAAAAAAATAATTAATATCTTAGCCACTATTGTCCAAGGTAGTTTGTCATGGAATTTCAGGAAATTTTTGTCTTGAAGATTCCTTCTCAACAGTAAAACTATTTTTCCAAGGTTGGTAGTTTAAGACATGGGTGAAAAGATAAAATGTATCCTTTAAAATAATGTTCTCTCTGGACAGTCTCATCATTAAGATGTAATTTAAGAAAAGAATATTGACTGTGTCAGTTTAGAGCAAGAAATACATCTCAATCTAAGAAGCCCTTAATATATTACCACATGAAAATTGCCAATATAGGGCAGTAGAAGGACACAGTTTAAATACTTCCTGCAGTGCATTTACAGTATTTAAACGCTCCTATTATAGTTATTTAGCATGAAGTCCATGAGACTTTCTGTTCCATTGTTTTTACTGTTAGTAACATGATGTGCAATGAGCAGTGTCCACAGACTGAGCTACAGACTCGGGCTATGAGGTGAAAATATGATCTGTGTCTCTCTGCAAGTATTACTGGTTTAGATAAGGTGATGAGAAATCTGAAATTTCTAATGTGTTAAACCTTTAAACTCAGAGCAGTTCAAAACAAGTATGTCCCTCTGTCGCAGATGCTGCCTGGGCTCTGTAGGACAGTTTGAGCCCAGCCTGAGTTACCCAGTCACCTGCTTATGGGTAAATTCAGGTAGTTTGGAATGAACCCTCTTGAAAAGACTAAAAGAATTTCAGTCAAATGAAACAAAACCTGATCTCTCAGTGTCATTAATGTATGTAAGGACAGAGAGCATCTGGATGGAGGAGCTGGGACTGCCTGTAGAGCTAAAAGAACAGTTGATGAGTTGGTAGAGAAGACAGGGAGGAACTCCATTCCAAGTAAATCATCTTCTCTCTCGTTTATTTTGAGCTGCCTTCCTATAGTTAAAGCATGAAAACCTGACATTTTTTGTTTCACATGGATATTAAAAGTCTTTGGAAACTTCACCCAGAGAGAATAAAGTCTTGAGTAGCTAAAGTAAGTGTAAATCAGACCAGTAAGATTCTAAAAAGATGTGTTTGTGGAGCAGTTAATTCTTCACAGAGGATTAGAGGAGGAGCTTTAACACTTACAAGCTGAAATGATGTTTGGCAAATAGGAGGTTTCCAGAGGGAAAAGGGTCAAACAAGCACTATGGTTAAGTTCCAGACACTTATTTCCTGGTCACATTTTGCTAAATTTGGAACTGAGTCTCCATCCTTTGCAAAATGTGGACTGCATGTAATTAAGTTCCAAATCCCGTTTCACTGGAGACCATGAGATTTGGCTGTTTCATTTGTGATTTATTGTGGCTGTGTCATAAAAATGAATTGTGCACTGGTGGTGTAATAAACCAACAAATGTCTTATTTGTTTTATTGAACAGGCAGGGATTAAAAGGATGTGAAAAAGTTGTGTAAGTAATTGCATAATTTTTTATGGTGAGGTATTTTATTTTGTGAGGGAATGAGTTTTCCCCTTATGCAGAAATTAAGAAAGATTTACACTCCTTTCAACAACTGTTGTTAACAGATTCTGATGTGTACAAGAAGCCATTTCAATATTTTTTCATTGATTCTGAAAGCATCTGCTGAACTGCTTGATACTGTGATGAAATGAGACAAGTTTTAGACACAATTTAATGCTTGTGATGATTAAAACATCAATGAGGGGAGATGCCACCCAAGTTCAGATTTTAAAAGCCCAGCAGCTGAAAAAAAAGAGATTATAAGTGATTAAAATGGTTTGATAAACAGTATTGTAGTAAAAACTGAGATACACTGTGCCTGTTAATTTCCAGGCCTGGTTCCTGAACCAGAAAGTCTCCTATTTCTCTTGCATAAATAGGTGTAACAGTCAGCTTCTTCAAGGAAAGAAAAGGGGTAAAATTACTTCTGTTGCACAGGAAAAGAAGATAATGGTATCTCCCTGTCCTGCAGAATAAGGAAACACTAATATATGTATATTTAGCATTTAACTCTTGGTACAACTATTTAAAAATTAAGGAAACACTTCTTGTGGTGTCTGAATTAACCCAAAATGTTGAAAAATATTGATTGCTATTTTTAAGCAATACATATAGCAGAGGGTTTATATGATATAACCTTAACCATGTGCCTGGAATTAAGACCCCAGAATCCCCAAGCAGTTAATGGAGACTCCGAAGCACAACTGGAGCTCTTTGGGAGGGCCTGTCTCTGTTAACTGTGCAGGGAGAACCTCAGGGCTCCATTTGCAGCCTCACTTGTTTTCCTACAGACTGAGGAGTCTGAAATTCCTGCACTGGGTGGTTTTCATCTCTTGGCAAGAAGAAAGGCTGATGAAATGGGAAACCTTCAGCTCTGCCACTGGGATTTGTGTCAGGGTTATACTGGGCTGGAAATGAAGATTTGAGTGGGATATAACTGGATAATACACACTCCAGGCTGCAGGCTGGAGCTGATCCCACGTGCCATGGAGAAGAGAATGCACTTTCAGCCTGTTTTTCTAAGACTTTAGTGAGACTTATTCCCATCCACCCACGTATCACTCTCCCCAGTGCCACTGAAACCATTGTACAGTGTGAAAAACTGAACTGTCCAAGCTAATAAAATTCTTACAAAATTTGTGAAAGCTTGGCTAGTGGATTAAAAAATTCCTGAAACTAGAATGGTGCTTGTTTTCTGAGCTGTTTGAGAGCAGTTGTGTGGACAGCACAGCACACCATGGCTCTGGGCTGGCTCTGCCATGTGCTGGTGGCTACCCAGAAATTCAGGGTATTAAAGGACACAAATGCAAAGAAAACGAGGCTCCCTTCTTTTTTTTGCTTGCAGCATGATTTCCTGCAAAGCTGATAGGACTTTCCAACTAAGTTTGCTGCATATGGAATTGATTTATTGATTCTGTGAGTTTGTAGATGCCAACTGTGCCTCAGAGCATGCTGAGCTTTGTGTGTTGTCTTTAACTAAGGTGGCTGGATGGGTCCAGACAAAATTTAGAAATCAGCACCTTCAGCACTGAGATCTGCCTTCTATTTCTGACAAATGTTGGTGCTCTTCGTGCATTTGGAAGATCACAGGACTGAGTGGTGCTTATGCTTGTTAGCTCAGCCTCTGATGTGCTGTTGTAATTAACTTCACTCCTTGCTTGCACACTCACAGTGCTGTTTTTTCTATTTTTAAGGCCTTGTGAGAGAATACTGGATGTTTTATCTTCACTGAGGCAGTGCAGCACCTTGCAAATGATGTATAAAGCTCAAGTATTACTCTTTACTATTCCTTTTCAGAGAAAATGTTATAAATTGTGCTGTTTGGTGTGATAGTCAGCTTAGTAACCTCCTTAGTGTTATGGGAAAGCTTCCTGCTCGTGTCTAAGTAACAATGGCAATTAGAATGTCAATTTTCGGAATGTCTTTCTCTTTGACAGCTTAAATTCTGTCATGTGAATTACGAGGAAGTACAGAGTCAGATTTTCAGCCTCCTGCTGGAGGTTGTTTACATAATTTTGGGCCTTTTGGCTGTGCCTTTACTTTGTGAGACTGACAGGATTTGTGTGTGTGGAGTAGATGTTCAGTCACATAAGCAATGTGAAAATTCACAGGTCACATTCAGGACTGTTTGAAGATGCCCGAGAAGTTGCAACTAAATCCCTTTGGGGCAAAATTTATTTATAAAAGTGGTATTTTTTTCTTCTTTTTAGTTAGTCTTTAGACCTCATCATCATAGAAAACATTAATGATATACATAAGAAAATAGTAGCTGCTGTGTAGTTTCTAGTTGCATATATTATGTTGCACAAACAGATCCATTGCTGTCTTAATTAAATACAAATACTGGTGGCATGAACTTAGTTCTGATCCAAGTTTAAATATTTGACTGGTTGGTGGTAGTGACCTTCTTTTCCTGACACCATCAGTTTTGCTTTGAAGGTAGTGCTTGAAAAACCAAATTATTATCATCTTGATAAAGTTCAGCTTGTACCTTTTCATACTTCCCAGTATTATGAACTCCCCATAGGTGGTTTGTTTTTAAATCTCTGCAGCTCCAAGAAATGAGCTCGTTCTGTCATGAAATAGAAAATACTGCTGGTTAATTCTCTGCTTCAGCAAAGGGAAAATTTGCAAGAGGTTTTTCAAAAGCATTGGTAAATGAGAGAAAAGCTGACTCAAATGAGTGAATTCAGCTGGTTTGGGCTGGGGTGGAGTTAATTTTCTGCCCATGGCTGGTGTGGGGCTGTGGTTGTGTTCGTGCTGAACCTGGGGATGATCCCAGAGATGGTTTGGTTCTTGCTGGGCTTGCACAGAGCCAAGGCCTTTCCTGATGG
>JAWWEV010000018.1:15789935-15801438 GCA_035583235.1 Hafferia zeledoni | reverse complement strand
GCACTGAGTGCCATGATCTGGTAAAGGGACTGGAGTTGGACCAAGGGTTGGACCTGATGATCTTGGAGGTCTTTTCCGACCCAATCCATTCTATGATTCTATGATTTTGCGTCCCACAAACTTTTAGTTTGTTGGAGCAGGTTGGGTTTAGTGGCCAGTCCTCATGGATGAGGCAGCTGAGAAGGACTTCACCCTCCTGGGGCAGAAGTTTTGCATTCCAGCAGGGATTGGTACTTGCAGAAAAGGCAATTTCTAAGAAAGCAAAGGCATTCTCTTTTTACGGCTAAATATTACCAGGTAATTGCATGTCAGGTAGGAAAGGACTGGGATTCATGTGGGGCACAGTGACATCAACTGGTTTCCAATTCCTTTCACAGTTTATTTCTCTGTAGCTGTGGTGCAATCAGGAGCCAACCAACATCATCTGCTGCCAGTAGAAAATCTCCATGCCCATCCTTACCCTTGGCACAGGGTAAAGTGGCAACTGAGCCTGTGAGGAGGAATTAACAGGAAAACTCCAATTCATGTTCAAAGGTAAACTTTGACCAATGATGAATAACAAGCATGAAAGTAAAACATAAGCTTTGCTTTATGCCGTGTATTGTTGAACCTCATCCTGATTGCTTTGCTTTGCACTATTTCTGCAGCAGTGCAGGCAGAGGAGAAATACAGAAATACCTTTAGGATACCTTTAGGATTTAGCTGTCTTAATAGCTTGCCTGGCATCAGCTACTCTAGGAGTGCCTGCTTTAAGTTTTATTTGATATTTTTAGGGAGCATTGCCTAGAAATAGGGGTTTCCTGTTTCCAGGAACAAAAAAGTGGGTACAAAATGCAGGAGACTAGATGTACTTTTGTTATTTATGCATTTGGCAAGAAAAATTCCCATGCCAGACATTGTGTCACTCTTCACTTGGGGCAAAGCATGATGTGCTTCCTAACAGGGTGATGGTGCCCAGGAAGTGCCCTGGTGGGATTGTCCCCCACAGACTGCTCAGAAACACAGTCACAACTTTCAGCAGCAACAGCATTTCATCAGTGAAAGAAAAGAAAACAAAATAATAAAGCAAAGAAACCTTGTAATTCACTGTAATATCAGCTGTGCCCCCTGCCAGCCTCCTGCCCACTTCTGCCCCTCACTGTGGGGCACTGAGAAGGCTGTGGCTGTGTGAGCACTGCCCACCAGTGAATAAATTATTGATGTGGTATCAATGCTCTTTGAGCCACAGCTCTAGGAAAGGAATGAAGAAAATGAACTCCATCCCAGCCAGACCCAACACAGTATCTATAAATTACACAAGTTATATTGGCAAGGCAAATAAAAGAGTGAATAGTAAGCTCTGGTGGATATGTGTTAGTATTATTAAGGCAAAAGAGCTCTAGGCTGGCCAGCCATTGAAATACTTGCTAAAACTGCAGTTTATGAGCAGTGACAATGAAATGGTGATGGTGGTTTTAATGAGCACCCCCTGGGGGTGGCTGAATTGGAGGCTTCAAGTTGCAGCATTATTTACAAGGTGCACATAAGAAAAATCAATAAAAATATGAGATGTTAAGATAGAGAAAACCTTCCAGTATAAGTGATCAGCATCTTCTAGGCTAAGACAGAGATGCATGACAAATGCTGTTTGTTTTACTGTGCTGTAACTTGAATGTTTTAGCATTTTTAATAGTCTTGTGTGGAGAAGAGAGCAAAAATGTGGTTTGCATCACTTTGGAATGCATTCTAAAGCCCTGTTTCTCCTTGGCAGATGGACACCTTGTAGCCAACCAGTGAATCCCACTGCAGCTGCATGTCTGGCAGCATCTCTGAATGATCACATGACTCTTGATATGGATGCAGTCCTGTCAGACTTTGTTCGGTCCACAGGGGCAGAACCAGGTCTGGCAAGAGACTTACTGGAAGGTAAGTTTGGGGGGACAGCCATTTCACTGCTCAAAGCAAGAACCCCAGTCATAGAAAGAGAACTCTGGTCTATAAGAACAGAGATTTCTTAGCATTCTTGCTCAGTCAACTCTTGTAATAAGCTGGCCACAGATGATACTAAGGCAGGGGTTTCCAACAAAAGCCTTAAAAACTCCTCAGTGTTAAATTGCTGTGTTTTAAGTTGTTGAGAGTCATGTGCACAGTGGACTTTGTGCCAAAAAAACCTGCTTGTGTAGACCCTGATTTCCGTGTAACAAGAAGTTTTGGTCAGTTCTGCTATGGCCCCATAGCCCTTTGCTCTTTCCGTCCCTCTGTTTTCAGAACTTGCTCAGAGTGGATGTTCACATCGTGCTCCTGTGGAGTAGCACCTCTTTTTCAGAGCCATTGCTGATACTGTTTCTTCTATTCATGTTTTGGGGGAATTTCTTCAATGTCACTGCCCTATAGATAATCAAGGGTACCAGTTTCTGCTTCCCTATCCAGTGATTTTAGCATATTAATTGTTTTGCTTTGGGCTGTGGCTGTAGCAGGACATTATTGTGCACAGTGTGTGTTCTTCCTCCTGGCAACTCATGGGTGAGTTAAACACACACTGTTGTACAAATATAGCTGAAAAATCTATACATTCCTTGGAGACTTTCTACCCTGCCACAAGCTGTCCTAAATGTTGGCTCAGTTGATGTTTCTATACTCTGCCTATCCTGCTGGTAAAATCCCTGCTGTTTTCTTCCACTGAGCTTTTTATTGAGCACAGCTTCTTGTCTCACTGAAACATTCCCCTGGTTGTGCTTGACATGGATCTTTCAGTAAGTGTCCATTCCAGATTTGAAATGAAGAGGCAAAGAGATTTTAAAAAATAATATGTATATACACACAGGTGTGTTAATTCCAGTTTATTTGTGTCAGGTTGGTTTTACCAGCTATTAGTATCTTAAAATCTTTTTTTATTGCTTGTTTTTGAACATCCCAGTAACTGCATGCCCACATCTAGGGTGGGAAGCCAAGGTAGCTGAGCTCATGAGAAGGATCCCCTCCTGGGGACCATGCACAGCCAACTCAAACAGCTCAGGGGGCTCCCTTCTCCCCTTCTCTGTGCTGGTGAGTTTGTCTGGTGCCCAGGGTGAGCCTGCATGCCTGAGCAATAGCTGAGTGAGCTATTTCTGAGCTGAATTCTTCACAGCTGAGCTGTGCACATCAGAATCTGCCTTCCATCAGAAGCTGTAGCACTCTGCTTGCTCTGTTAGTGACTGGCAGTGTCTTGTGCCCAGAACACTTCATGCCTGGGTTTGGTCACTTGTTTCTCTTGGTGCCTCTGTGTCCATTTTATACTGAAGGACTTTGGCCTCCTCTGGTCAGCACTCCTTGCTTTCTCCATCTGAATGCTGTCCTGGACCACCCAGGCTGCTTCCATCATCCTCTTCAGCTCAAAGAAAGCTTCCTACCAACCCTGCCACAGTTTTCAGCTGCTATTACAGCTGAATTATTAAAATGGGAAGGGCAATTCTTTCAGCCTGGTTATGATTGCAAGACTTTGCAATTCTCATCCTTCTTGTTTAGTACTCCAGGGAGGACACTTGGTTGACAGCTGTTTACACCTTTCTCTCTCATCCTGTAGAGACTTTTAAAGTAAACACCCAGCAGGAATTACTCTGAAAGACAGATGAATGTCCTCAAATTCATGGCATCTCCAAGATATAAATCCTGATGTTTTTATCTTAATAATTAAAGATCAGCCAAAGAATGATGAGTATGTCCCTACACAAAGAAAAGGACACCAAAAGCTATTTGCTGACTGTACCAGATAATAGAATCATGGGTTGGGGGAATCTCTGAGCTCCACATATGTCAGCAAATCCCAGAGTGGAGAGTGACTGGGACAGTTGCTTTGGCTCTCAGCAGCATTTGACTCGTTGGGAAACTGGATCTGACATTACACTGTGATGGTTCAGGAATCAGATGTGCTTAAGGCAGATCACTTTGTATCAAAAGCATCTGCTGCAGACCCGAGATCCTGTCTCAGTGCACTCCAATTTAGGAGGAAAGAAGACTGTAGAAAAAAACATAGACTGTAGACTTCCCCAAACCCCACAATTCCATCAACTTGCCTGAAAACAAGAGCATTCCCATCAGTATAAATCTAACAACCTTTCATATGGTTCCTTGAGAAAAAGGCTTCATTTTGAGCTTGATCTTGTGCTCCAAGAGCAGTGTGAGCTTCTGTATCTTTTCCTAAGTTTAAAAAAACTTCTAAAAATTGTTTTTAAATCTTACATTGAATGTTATGCACCAGAACAGGATTATTACTGATTCTTTTCCCCTATGTGTTCTTCAGAAATATATAACCCCCTGTTTTTAAGACTTAGGGTTGTGTTAGTATCCTGTCTTTCATGATGAACTCTTACTAGCTATAGGAAAATAAGTGGTTGAAAGGCAATCAAACAAACGAGCTAATTTTTAAAAAGGACACAGTTTGGGGTATAGAAGAACACATTCTGTATTGTTTTCAAAGAGTTTTTCCATTAAATGTGAAAGCATTTTGTGTTTTCATTAGGTTAGCCTAATTTCTGAAAATAGGAACTCCAGAAAAGCAAAAAAAAAATTGGAATTCACTTATCTATTTAAGGTTATGGCAAAACTCCCCATCAAAATGAGCTGGCCTGTTCTAATCAGTCATCCCTGCCTGTGTTCAGTAGTGATTTTAGTAGCCAACATTTTCACTTGGTATGTCTAGTGCAGCACAGACATGATTTATGGGGCAATTTAATGTGCATGTATGAATGAGTAAAAAATAAGAACGAAAAGTATGTGAAAAAATTTAATTTCAGTTCCCCTCTTGATTCCAATTAAAAAAATCAAAACCAGTGATCTGAAATATTTTTACTTCCAATAAAGGCCAGGAACATTCCCTTCCTCCTGCTGTTACATTTGTGAAAAAAGAGCAACTTAAAACATTTTCATGGCTATGTGAGATAAAAGTCTAGTATTTGACTTCTATATTTATTAAGATGCTTAGAGCTATTCCAAATTAATTGTAAATTAATATCCCTAAATTTCAGCTATATATCGTTAGCTGTGCTAGTTCTGTGTTAGTGGATTCCACACATGGGCTAAACAATTTATTTCTTAAAAATGTTATTTTCCAGCTTTACTTTCATTTTTGGATGGGTACTTCCCAAATTAAAAAATAATATATTTAACTGAAAAATTGCCCTTTAACTTGTATAAATGGTTTCATTTATTCATATAAATGACGTAGCATTTCACCATTATATGAAACATTTGCTGTCCAGCTTCAAACAGCACTTGGTTGAGGTATCCATAGCTGAACATCAAGGCAGAAATTGGGAGAGTGGTTTTCCAGGCAGGATGTGAGAGCAGTAAATAAAGGAGATTGAGCCCATGAACAGTACAAGGATGCAGCTGATGGGCATCTCCTCAAAGAACAGTGACTATAAGCAGAATTCAAAGGAAAGCAGGGAATTGACAGAGAGGGAGAGAGAAACCTACAGTGCTGTCATGTGACTGAGTGTGCAAAACAACTCCCCCAAAATAGGCTCTTATTCTCCTCTCCCTCAGCCTGTTCCTTTTTTAGTTCTCTTGTGGAAGGCTTGGCAAAGGGAAGAGGAAGCTGAGCTGCCACCAATGTCTCATTAGGCAGAGATCAGAGCTGTCGTTTCCAGCTGCCTGTTCAGCTCTGAGTGACTTGGCATTCTAGCAGAAAATGAGGCAAATACTAATAAAATGGCACTGCTGTATTATTTTCCTTTGAGAGCAGGAACCAAAATTAAATCCTGTTTTAAAACCTATGGTCTAGTTTTATTCTAGTTTTGCATATGAGTTTTTTGGAAGAAATAAAGCTGATCTTGAGTTCCTTTTCTTGCCTTGTGCTTGGTAATATTTGTTCATCTACTTCATTTCAAAGAGGAAGAAGGGACTGCATTTAAACTGAACTTGTGGATTGTTTTATCAGCAGTTGGTTTGGGTGTTTCTGTGTTGCCCTAATTGCACTTAGAGGTTCATTTCAGAGCTAATGTCTTTATATCCAGTGCCTTCCTTTGATTATTCTCTACCTGAAAATTGGCTTGTTGCCCTCTCAGTTTATGCTGTCCCATAATGGCTGTAATTCCACTGCATCAGTGGGTACTGTTTTGCTTTAGGCAGCATTTCTGGCCCCTCTGAACATTTCCTTTGCTGAAGTCCTGTATTTATGTATGTGTGTGTGTACATACATACATATATATATTTATTTATTTATTTTTTATTTATTTATATATGTGTGTGTGTGTGTGTTATTGCTGCAAGTTCCCCTTCATTGTTGTTCTTATTATTTACATATTTCCTAGTTGTATCCTTTCAAACATTTTGTTTATCATTAAAACAAGAGTTGCTGGTGACCTTTCAATGTTCTTTTTAACATATTGGAGTAGGTGGATATTTGAAAGCTTGCTGGGGGGGCTGGGTTAGAGTTGCATGCTTGCTTTTTCGACTAATTAATTAGAAATGTTCTCTATTTTTTTTATTGTATGTGGTTTAAGAAGTGTAAGACAATAGATTTATTAACTGTTACAGCCCTGCTAAATGATACAGTTTTAGCCAAAACAATACAAAGCCAAAAACCCAAAGGCTAAATAATAGAGTGTTGCTCTGGGATTACAGCTCTGGAGGATGAGGGAGGAATGACTGACATTATTTACCTGGAGTTGTGCAAAGCATTTGACACTGTCCCTCATGCCATCCTTGTCTCTGAACTGGAGAGACAGATTTGATGGATGGGCCACTCTGTGGGTACCGAATGGGCTGGAGGGTCACACCCAAAGGGTTGGGGTCAGTGGCTCCATGTCCAAGTGGAGACCAGTGATGAGTGGTGCCCTCGGGGTTGGCATGGGCACTGGTGCTGACATCTCTGACTGTGCCATGGGCAGTGGGACTGAGGCACCCCCAGCGAGTTCTCTGCCAACACTGAGCTGTGTGGAGCAGGTGGCAGCCTGGAGGGAAGGGATCCATCCAGGGGGAAGGGATCCATCCAGAGGGAAGGGATCCCTCCTAAGGGACAGAGCTGGGCCTGTGGGAAGCAGAAGCCCATTCAGAACTGTGTCTGTGTGAAATTAGGATGTTGTGACAAGGGTCAAAGTCCTGCCTCTGGGTACACAAATGTTTTTCTTGCATTTCGATGCTTGGAGGCTCCAGCAAATCTGGAGAAAGTGAGTCCAATAATCATTTCCTGTGTTGGTTCTGTGAAGTTTGAGGCTTTGGTGTTGAATTGGTGCTTTTGTTCAGGAGATGGGGACGACTCCAGGGAGATGGAGAGATTTGAAAATAAAATTTTTCTATGTAAGACATATTTAGATGTAGAAATTTTAATTGAAGTTTGTTTTAGAAGTTCAGTTTCTACAATGTACCATGGAGTATAACTCAAGTCACTGTGCAATGTAGTTTTAAGTGCAGCACACTGTGAGCCTGGTTTTTGAAGGCTGAATGCAATTTTTTTTTTGATAGAGGTTTTATATAAGATGATTGCAATTGGCTTAAAACTGAGGGCAGTGGGGTTTCTGTTGGTCTGCTGATTTTCTGCTTTCCTGTTACCTACATCAAAGCCTGTCACACAGCAGTCACAGCACATGAACAGGGAGTTTTTCTTAGCTTCAGAATTTAAACATGGACAAATCTTGAGCAAGAGATTGGTAGGGAATGCCCTGACACAAGAGAAATGCTGTTTGTGTTCCACTGGTGTGGGTCTGTCACTCACAGGTCTGTACTGAATAAATCCAGGCTGCTGTTGGGGGGTCACACAGCACTGCACTTGTAGCATTGCCAGTACTCAGATAACACTATTTTGCTGAAAACTACATTTCCTATAATTATATTTATTGTCAATTCCACTTTTTTAAGAAAAAAAAAGTTTTGCTTTATTGTTCTCATGGTTGAGAAGAAGAATTTAAAAAATGTGTTTTAAGTGCCTTCTAAAACTGGAAGCAAAGAAAAGCAATCCCTGCTCCAAACCCTGCTAAGTGATCACATCAGTTGGGAGCACACTCACAATTCCTCTGTGCTTGGGTTGTGCAATGGGATTGAGATGGGATATGAAGTTAGGGCAGAGCCCTGATTGCACTACAAGCATTTAATCTACATGGGATTCATAGGGAAAAAGTGTTGGCAATAACTCAGGAGCTAATTCCAGGATCTCTGACAGTTTTCACTCAATTTACACTTTGTCCTCCAGACTTTCCAACAGGAGATTCCAGCATAACAGATACAACAGTCTGTACTGCTCAAGGTGTATGTAATGTTCTTGCTCCATGGTACCAGTTCTCCTCTCACTATTTTGTTCAGTACCTCAAAGCCTGGGATAGTTTAGCTCAACCCTGTAGGTAACAGCTGTTTGTGTCTTTTTTTTTCCTTCTTCAATTAGGTTTCTTTTCTTCACAGATATGACTGTAATAGGAAAAGACTTTTGTCTGTTTGAAACTGCTTTGTACTATATTTAGCTTACCTTCTTTGTGTAAGCACAGAAGTTTTCTTTAACTGCTACTCAGGTAATGGAGCCTCTCAAAGTACCTCAGATGACAACCATGATTTGTGGTGTCATAAATCATGTATTAGTCAGAATCAGATTACCTTTGAAAAAGCACTTGTGGTATGCTGTGAAAGTCTCATATAATTTATAAGATCTCTTTCTTGTTAGTAAATATTTCCAATTAGAAACAAGTACTTGGAGAATGGTGAACATCCATGTACTTTAATTTAGCAAGATTGTTTTGAAACAGCATGCACACACCTCAATATTTATTTTTGAGAGTGACAAGTATCATTACACCCCCTGCCCTAAACAGACTTCTGTCTCTCTGGCCATTGGCCTCATTCTGGGAGTGCTGCTCAGAGCAATCTGCTGAAGGGGAAGCTTGGAAGCAAATCTTGGGGAGGATTCTGTGTTGGCAGGTTCCAAGAGCAGCTCACACAGACCACACTCCCTGAGTCTTCTCACTGCATGTTTGGTTACTGAGCACTGTCCTATATTATCTGCTACCTAAAAGGCTTTTAAAGTCTCTGAGACGCTGAGTTCTCTCTGATGTGTGAGACAAGGGACCTAAAGTATTTTGTGTTTGCAGTCTGTTGTTCTGTGAGTAGAAGGATAAGAAAGTTTCTCACTCTTTTGTGCTATAACACTATCACTTGTCTTTCCATCATTGCTTCTAATTATTTATTATTAATACAGCTGCACAGATGTGAAGGATTGCTCCCTCTCAGTGGGATTTAGTGTTCATCTTAAATTGCTAATTTCTGGAGCCTTTTGTTTGGAATCTGAGCAAGGGAAGTCCTGGCCTTGATTGCCTTGTGTGACAAAAAGTCACAGATTTTGGATTTCATAGAATCATAGAATCGATTGGGTTGGAAAAGACCTCCGAGATCATCAAGCCCAACCCTTGGGACAACTCCAGTCCCTTTACCAGATCATGGCACTCAGTGCCACGGCCAAGCTCAGTTTAAAATCCTTCAGGGATGGGGAATCCACCCCCTCTCTGGGCAGGCCATTACTGATTACTCTCCAAGCCAGCAGGCCCTGACACTGTTCCCCACAGCACTGCCCTGTTCAGCTGAGGCTGTTCCAGCCTGCACAGCTGTACCTGCTCCCCACAGCGCTGGGAGCCCCTTGGCTTTCTCTGTTTTGCAGGCAAGAACTGGGACCTGACGGCGGCTTTGAACGACTATGAGCAGCTCCGGCAGGTGCACACGGCCAACCTGCCCCAGGTGTTCAACGAGGGCAGGTACTACCGGCAGCAGGAGCCCGAGCCTGCCCAGGTGACCAAGGCTGAGAGGCCCTGCCTGCAGAGGCAGGATGACATTGCCCAAGGTAAGACTCTTCTCCAGGCCCTCAGGGCACCGGCACATCTCTGGCTGTTCTGCAGAGTGTGGGGAGTCATCCCATCAGCCTGGGAACTGTCATTGTCACAGGGCTCACAGAGATGCTGCTGCACCCTGGTTTTCATGTTTTTGTGGTTCTGAGCTTTGCCTCAGTTCTGCAAGTTGATTTTAATGTCTTGTTAAAGTACAGAACACATTGTTCCCCAAGCAGTCCTGGGGTACTTCTAAAAGGAATTAATTAGAGGGTGTCACAGTCCATCTATGCTTAGTGAAACAAACAAACAAACAGGTTTAAAAATCCCTATTTCACTCTTTTCATTCTTACTTACAGTGTGTAAATAGGGTATATGAAATCTGTGAATAACTTTCAGCTTTAAAATGTCCCTCTTTTTCAGTTCCACAGAACTAAGGACTGCCTCCTATCCCCTGCTGAATAGAAATTGAAACCTTAAGAAAAATCGAGCAGTTATTTTCCAGTACAGGATGATAAGCATTAGAATTTGCTTTTTTGTTTGCAGACCTTTTATGGGTTTTATTTCATCTCTCTCTCAGACTGTTGGATTGCATTTTATTCTATTAATTTCTCAAGGAACTGTAGTTTGCACCAAAATAAATCTCCAGGTCTGACAGCTTGTCATGTAGGGAGGTAATAGCACTGGCCTGGTGATGGCTTTCTGTGCAGTCATTAAAAGGAACAGAAGGTTTTCCCTTCTCCTGCTGGCTCTCCCCTTCTATTAAACATGAAATAGCACCAGTACTTAAGAGTTTCAGCAAAGCTTTTTAAAATTGCTAACTTCCATCAGAGGGAAAGGAACTGTAGTGCTTCTTATGACTCCTTAAAAACACTGAGTACAAAAAGGGAGGAGGAGCAGCACACTGTGGTTGATAAAAGTGTGTCCCTTCATCCTCACTGGGATATAGTTTACCCTGAAATGCCCATTTGGTGTTTAGTAGGTGGTGTGGGGCTTTAACTGCCTGGTCTGACAGTAACTTGGCTGCCAACCCAGTGCATAACTGAGGACTTCATGGCCAGAGAGCCACCTCTGGCTGACATGTGGAACCAGAGTGAGGAGCAGAGAGGGGAAATGAGGGTTTGTTATGGACTGAGGAGTGGAGGAGGCAGCTGCAGGTGAGGGCTGGGCTGGGCTGGGAGGGGGTGATGGAAGGGTAGTCAAAAATGTAAGAATGTCAGAAACTCCATACACCTGGTGTCAACTCACCAATAAATTCAGTAGAATGCCCAGGAGACTTTCTAGTACTAATTTTGGCCAATGCCCATTGCAGAGGTGCCCAGAGGGAGCCCAGCTCGGTGCAGACTGAGCCCAGCCTGGCCGAGGCACAGGAAGGTGCTGTGGTTCTGAGCTGTGGCCCTTGTGGGGTGCAGACAGAAACTTTCTGCTGAATGTTAAACTTCTGAGAGCAAAGACTTATAATGTTTGCTGTATGTCCATTTTAAGCAGCTACAAAGCATTTATTTCAGTTTTAAAAAACATAAACAGGAGTACAGGGCAGAAACTAAACTGAGGGAAAACACCTCCATCAGTTTTGACTGAACAAAGAGTATTTGTTACCCACTTATTGGTGACAGAACTGAAGCTGTTTAGGAAAGTGAAATGATACAATAGTGGTGTTTTTTTCCCTTTCTTAACACTCAAATACTTATTGTGTTTGCTGTTCCCTATATAGCATTTGTCCATAGAGATATTCAGTATGGTAT
>JAWWEV010000018.1:15749173-15780716 GCA_035583235.1 Hafferia zeledoni | reverse complement strand
ACACTGCATCCCTAGGGAAGGATGGGAACTGCTTCCTGCACACTGCATCCCTAGGGAAGGGCCAGGCTGCATCCCTAGGGAAGGATAGAAACTGCTTCCTGCACACTGCTTCCTAGGAAAGGGCCAGCTGCATCCCTAGGTAAGGGTGGAAATTGCCTCCTGCACGCTGCATCTCTCGGGAAGGGTCAGGCTGCATCTCTAGGGAAGGGCCAGGCTGCATCCCTAGGGAAGGATGGGAACTGCCTCCTGCACACTGCATCCCTAGGGAAGGGCAGGGCAGGCTGCATCCCTAGGGAGGGAAGGGAACTGCCTCCTGCACACTGCACCCCTAGGTAAGGATGGGAACTGCTTCCTGCACGCTGCATCCCTAGGGAAGGGAAGGGCCAGGCTGTATCCCTAGGGAAGGGAAGCGCCAGGCTGCACCTGGCACCTGCTGCCACAAACCTTTGCTGCTCCCTCTGACCCCAGCAAAGCTCAGAAACACACGAGGTGCAAATGTGGAACAACATATTCTTCTAATTTCCCTGAAGTGTTGTTTCCCTCAAGCATGCCTAAAGCAGGGAAGTAAAGCTTTTATTGGGTTATATCATGAACACCAGGGATTTGCATTTTCCTTGTGGAATTTTCCTTCTATTTTTCCTGTTCCCAGCCTAACAGCTCTGAAACAGGCAAATTCCAGGTGCTTTTGCAGGATTATCTTCATTGTGCATTAGAAATTGCATTCATTCCCTGTATTGGATTCTGTTAGACAGTTCTCTGGCTGTCCTCAAGAATGCAATATCCAGCTATTATCTGTTAGTTCTTTGTGGAGTTTCAGCATATGGGAAACAGCATTTGGGGGTCTTTGAAGCCTGTCTGCAAATCAGTAGAAACCTGTGAAGCTGGAAGTCTCTGATATGCTTTCTCTATCCTAACCTGTTATGGGGAAACTTCATTCTTTGTTGCAGTTGCTAAAATCTTCTACCAGCAGAACTCTAAAAGGTGACTTTTTAGAAACACTGGGATTTTTAATATTTTGAAGAGACTTTTCTAGAACAGAGGGTTTTGCTGTTTCCAAGCTTTGTCCATTTTTAATTAGGAGGAATGGTATGTTATTTACAGCAAATGTTTGGAGTATTCAGACTTGAAAACAGCAGCTGGCAATATGGTTACTGAAACATGGCAGGCTGTGGGCACGTGGCCTGGGGAGAGCTCTGCTCTCTTGGTGTAGGTTGCTATTCCCAACTACATAAAGATGTTTTCTTATCTTAAAGTTATATTAAAAGCCTGTGGCTGGTTGTATTTTTAGACTTTGTACCACCTTGATTGCTGGTCTCTTCACTTGGGTGTTGGAGCCAAGGGAGATTTCCCCTCATGCTGTGTAAGAGTTGGAGCCTTTGGGTGTTGGTGCTGTCTGTGACTCACAGAAGTGCCTGCAGTGCTCATTGACATTCCTGTGCCTGCAAACCCTGTTGGCAACTGCAGCCAAAACCAACCTGGGCATTGAATATTCCATGGCTTGCAGCAAAGCTGAAGGTGCCTGCAGGCAAACCCTGAACCTACTCAAGTCCTTAGTCATTCCTTAATCAAAGTTTAAAATGTATTGGAATCCCCTCTTTTGTTCATTACCTTATTTATATTGCCTATTTCTTTCGGAAACCTTAAAACTGGTGAGGGAATTCTTTGCCAAGGAGAATATTAAATTATATATTAGCTCTTTCTCTTTCACTGTAGCTTCTTTCAGACTGAATGTCCTGTGTTGCTTTAGGGATGTGGGGATTTCATGACCGGGACCTGGTTTTACGTAAAGCACTTTACACCATGATGAGAAGTGGAGCTGAAAGGGAAGCACTGAAAAGAAGATGGAGATGGCAGCAGACCCAGCAGAACAAGGAGGTCTGTATGGCCTGAGGACAGTCTTGGTAATCATCATGGGTTAAAATCACAGTGTGAAAGTTTTCCTGGTTATTAAATTCCTTGTCCTTCCATCTTGCATAGGGAAAAAAATACTTGAAATTTTCATATCAGAAAGTCAATGTGTTTGTAGCTTTGTGGGTACAACTATGCACAGTTTTGTCCCTCAAAGGGCCTAAGGTAAGTTTAGAACCTGTAGAAAATGTTGGGCTGCTAAATTAAATGTATAATTTAGCTGTCACAAGAGTGATAAAATGAGTGCATGCAATCCACGTGAAAGAGAAAAGCCCGTTTAGGAAAGATTTCCCAGAATGGGAATTAGGATTCTCAGAGCTGTGACCAAATATTGAGGGGATGGTTCCTAACTAAAATCATTTGGTTGATTAAAAGTTGTGCTTCAACATGTTATTATTTTCTAAAGATGTCTGTGCCTAAACAGGGGCTAGAAAAGCCCTTTTCAGGACTAATCCTGATGCAAACAAGTGAAAATACTTAAACGTTTGTATTTTTTGTGGTCTGGTTTTGGTTGGCAGCAGTCAGCTGAGCTGTGACTGACTCAGCTGCTTCAGCCCACCTGAAAATACAGGCACAGAAGCATTTCTACACCCTCTGCTCTTGAGCAGAAAGAGCCAAGGAGGGCATTCATGGTAGTTGCAGATACTGGGAAGAAAGCAAACCTCCAGAAATGGGCAGTAAAGCTCCCTGTGGCTGCAAGGAACTCCCATGGGTAGATCTATTCCTATGGAATAACTGGCTGTCAGCAGTGGAGCACTGTGTTAGCAGCAGCAGAGCCACATCCACAAATACAACCCACTCTGCAGTGAATAGCTGAGATCTTTCCTTAATAAATCAGTGTTCCCTCACCTGAAATGTTGAACTGTTAATGGTCCAAGATATTAAATGGTGTCATGTGTGAAACTCAGGTTGGTCCTAAGCCCTTGCACTGTGTGGCAGCCCAAAGCAGAGCCCTTCCTTGTGTCCCCAGTCAGGTCTGGTGTACACGGAGGAGGAGTGGGAGCGGGAGTGGAACGAGCTGCTCAAACTGGCCTCGAGCGAGCCCCGGACACACCTCAGCAAGAACGGGGGCACCGGCGGGGGGTAAGTGCAGAGCGTGGCAACACCTTCAGCTTCACACACAGCACAACTGAGGGGAGGGGTTTACAGCACCATCAAACTGCCTTTTCAACTGCTGTGCTTCTTTAGCCTGCTAGAATGCAATTATCTGAATATTTCCTTCTAATATTTAGCATTTTCGCTAAGTTTTCCTGTGCAGTTACCACACTAACTTTGGGTTACTTTGTATCCAACGAGCCTGGGTTTAATAAATCCTAATTGCTTTGTAGAACAAGCATGTTGGCAGTCTCCTTTAGCTCCAAGGAGATGAGTGGCTCAGCTCCCTGCAGATGTGTAGCTTTTTCCTTGAGCAGGAAGGTGGTCACTGTTTGGGAATAACTTCCCATTTTCTGATGGCATTCTACAAGGAAAGAGTTTGTGCCTGGCTATCACCTTCTCTGTGCTTTAGCACAGCCATCCTCTCATATTCAAACATTTATTTCAGTCCTTTTTGGCTTTGTAGTTCAAACACAAAATCTTCAATGATACCTTGTTTGAGGGCAAGTCATCCAACTAACTCTTCACATTTTCCATTTCAAAATGCTAACAATCCTAAACATGCAGGAGGGAAAAAACTGAATGATTTTGGTATTAGAGATTAAATATTTGGATGCAGAACCTTTGTAAACAGAAGGTAGAATACTGAGTTATAGTTTGTAGTCTCATTAAGCCATTCTGAAAAATCAATGTGCTGCTTCAGTCTTTGAACAGTTATAAAAAACCTTAACTAAAAATTGTGATAATTAATATTGCACTGATAGGAACACTTGCACTTTCTTTGACTGTTCAAGCCTCTCTTAAACCCACGTGGCACCCACAGTGCCCTCACACACATGAAGTATTTAAGAACTGTTTCTTTTGAATTAAACTGATTCCCTGTAAAGTTGGATGTTGCTGAAGGATCTGCACAAGGTATGTCTGTATTCCTAAGACCTACATGAGATTCTTTTCTTCCCCAGTTTCCTCGTTGTTTCTCCCCCCAGATTCCATGGGCAGGCTGGTTGCAGCTGCTCTGATTGCTCTGCAGAGCTGCAGTGACTGTTACTCCCCAGCCAGCAGCAAAGCAAGCAGGGAGTGGTTTGTCTTGACCAGCTTAGGATGCAGTTTAATCTTTCTATGATACTCAATTAGTAGCATTTTAGTCAATTAGCTTATGATAAACAGAACCAGCCAAACTGATGGTCTGAGGGAAAACTCCAGTCCTGCCTCTGCATTTAGTTTAGGTGTTGAGAAGCTATTGGAAAAAATACAGAAATACATTTATAAAAATGTTTGGGATGAAACAGTATCTACAACATTTAAATACCCCTGATCCACATAGAGAATCTGCTTTAAATGGGTGCTGTGATAACCCACCCCTCACTTTCAGTGCACTTATTCCCAAACAAGAGCATTATTGATCAGCCTTAAGAATGCAGAAACTTTAGTTTTTGTGTCTAGTGTTTATCACTGAAACTATTTAGTGTTTGTTTACTTGATGCATAATTTTCTTCAGGTTCTGTTTCCCCTCCAGAAAATTGCATGTGATGATAAGTAAACTGACAAAATAAGGCAGAAAACGCAATGAGAGTAACAAAGTCCTTAGGAAATATTCTCTGGGCTTTGAAAGAGTATTATATTTTCCTTTTGACTCTCAGATGTTAAAGACAGGTAATTGTACAAACGCAGGAGGACATTGCTTAGAAAATGGTCAGCTGTAATGTCTCATTTTCTACTGTTTTGAAGTAAAAAAAAAAAAAAAATTCATTTTAACCTCTAGTTTGTTTTCTGTGTTTGTAGGTATTTTCCTGCTGATATGGTTTGGTTTTCTAATGCAGTTCAGTTTATATTTCTATTAAATTTGGTCATTCAGCCCCAGTTTTCTCTGGCCTTATTCCATCTGTCTAATACCATGTAGTTTCAGGACCTACTGGTCAGAGATGCCCTCAAATGCTGCATTTGCCAGGCAGTCAATCATCTTTGCCTTTAATTCCCAGGTACTTACACAGAGAGTAGTACTCTTACATAAAGAACTGATTTAAGTTGGTTTTAATGTGCTCATCATGGCTTGCATTTATCATTTTGCAAATCAAAATACAGTAAGTATAAATAGGGAACAGTTATTTTTTCATTTGAAATGGTGAAAGAGGAATCAGGCAAGAAACTCAGCCTATTAAACATGTGAGTATGGGATTCTCTTTACATTCATTCCAAAGACAGAATGAATGTGGCAGAATGAATTATTTTCTGGATTTAATGATCCCATGTTCAAAGTAGGGCCCTAGATAAAGAAAAGGAATATCAAAATAGTATTTTTGAGAGGGGGTATATTCTGTCCTCTGGTTAGGTGCTATATTAAGAAAGCTTGCACATCAGTCTTTGAACTGTAGGTGAGATGAATTTTCCTTTGGTGTCAGAATTAGCTAAAGCATCAGAAGTTGTATCTGCTTCAAAAGAACTCAGTGACAAACCTGAGTGTGGAATTGTGCTATCTCATTCACCTGCAAGCTCCTTTCAGTTATTTTTCAGAGGGAACTACATGCAAAGGAGATCAGCAATTGCCAGTGATCTCCAAAGATCCTTCCTTTGAGAGCACTCTCCTTCTGAGTCTGGGAAGTTGGAGAGAAGCAAAAAGGGAACACAGAAAAACCTGGTTCATGAGTTCTCATTTCCAACATGTGAAATCCTCTGAGCACTAAAGCACATGAATTAATTAGGAAGCAGATTCTTGTTTTGAAACAGATTTGCACATCTTTCTCCAAAGGTAAAAAACTAATTCCAGGTTAATGTAACTGCTTCATTTATCCCCATTAACAAGCAAAACTGGGGGTACTGAATTGAAGTTCCTTTTTCCTACTTTGAAAAAAGGAAAATGACCTGTAGCCTGTTTTATATTAAGAACTCAACTATTGTTATCCTATTCAAGAGAAAATTCCAGCCCCTTCCTTCCCTGTACAGACTCTTGTCAGTCAGAGGCTGTTCTGGTGCCAGATTGAATGGCACTGTTTTCAGTCACTTGTTGCAAACCTGAGTGTTGAGTTGTGGGGTGAACTAATAAAGGTTTTGGAAGTAGAGAATTTAGTTTAGACCATTTAACATTCCTTTAAACATATTTTTATTTGATCTGATGTCTGTAATAGCAGGAATATTTATTTTGTTTGGTATATGCAGCAGTTACAGGCTGTAGATAGAAAATGGTTCATTATAACAGTGTATTTCTGATTATTATCTGAAGTTTCTATGGCTAATACATCTTTTCATCTGGCCTATTTTCAGTTCATGTCACTTGTACTGAAGCCAAACACAGGCAGCAAATTCTCAGACTGCTGTGGTGATTCAAATATGGGACTCAAAGCATTCCCATTCTGTGTCTCCTTTAGTCAAGGCAATGTACCCTTTTTTTATCCTGCAGAAGGAAGGGCAATGTCCCAGCACTGGGCAGTTCTCTGTGTCTGAGCTGGGGCTCATTGCTGACCACACTGTGAGGGAATCAGTGGAGAGGTTCCTGCCCCTGCAGCAGAAATTGCACTTGCTGTTGAGCTACAGCTGGGCCTTATGTTGGTTTTTATTTGGGGATTGCTGATCAAATGGTGGCAAATAGAGACATAAATTGTCATTCTGATCTCCTGCTTCTAACAAAGCACCAGGCTGGAGACCTTTGTGCCTGCCTTGCTTTCTCAGTCCCTCCCAGCTGTCTGTGGGCATTGCTCTTGCTCTGGGTGAATCCCAAAACTCAGCCCAAACTTGGAACAAACAATCAGTCTGTTGGACTAACTGAGCACCTGGAGGCTCTGGATGGGGCAGAAAAACAAGGCTACCATAGGGAGCTGTTAGAAGGAAATCCAAGGACAGGAAAAGAGATGTTGCTCAGGGTTTACAGGCAGGAGGGGAACAGGCAGCACACAGCCAGGTGGAACTGCAGGGGGTGTGACTTTCCCAGCCCAGCCTTCTGGAAAAGGTTTGCTTTCCTTGCTGGCTGCAGTACAAATTGGATTTTCCATAAGAGAGAGTCTCTTTGGAGTGCTTCTTATGTGTCCACTGTGTTTGGGCTGGAGGTATCAGTGGTCCTGTAAGTCCAACTGAGATTTTGGTTTTATCTCGGTTCTTTTTTTCTGTTAATTTGTTCTTACAATCAAGAGAAATTATTTAGTCAGTGTGCTCTGGTTAAGCAGAATTCTGCAGTGCAGATCTGTGTATAAGTGGATTTCATTATTTTAAGTTAGCTTTAAATGAACAGAGGAATTAATTTCAGTTTCTTAAATTTTCTTTGCTTTGTTATATTGACAAAATTATTTTGTCCACCATTTTCATGGCCATGTAACTAGCATAAATAAAGATCCAGGAAAAAAATGGGATGAGAAGTGGATCAAAGGATGTGGCAGATTGCCATGGACACTTGTTAATGATGATTTTTCATTCTCATTAATCTTTAGGAAAATTCATACTGAATCCTCAGCAGTGGCACTGAAATGATGTAAAGCTGCCACATGAATTACTGGCAATGATGGTATAAAACTGGGCACTGGGAAGGTTTCCCAGAGAGGCTGTAAAGTCTTTCTCAAAGCTGTTTGGACACAGGCTGGGGCAGGGCTTGGACAAGGGACCTCCAGAGCTCCCTTGCAACCTCAGCCCCTGAGATTCTGTGAAAATGAGGGATGGAACACGATGTGTAATAGAAGAGAAGGATTTGAAATGGCTGAATATGGTCATAGATATGAGTCAAGTGAGTTGGTGATGTGATATTGAAGAGTAAAAAGCCCAGTGAAATTCTGGAGTTTGTGCAGCCAGGCACGACACCAGCTGAGCAAAGGGATGAAGATCCTTCTGATACAGCAGCATCTGGAACATGCCTTTCACTTCTAGAAACCTCATCAACTAGGAGATGAGGAATAATTGGAGGACTTGAAAAAAAAGTAGGACTGCTAGTCAGGAAATATTAAGATGAGAAAATAGCTGGAAATCTTTCTGGCACATTGTCCTGCCAATGACATGATGCTCCTGACTTCTTTTGGCTAAAAAATTGCTCTGAGGGTGACATAAGGGACTGCAATGCCGAAAAGTTGTCACAGGCAACCACAGAGAAGAGTTCAGTAAGGAATAGGAGAAGAGATTGCAAAATGGGGAACTTGGTTTGAACATCAGGGAAAATTCCCTGATGAGTTTGGGTAATGGGAGGAAGGATATGGGGAAGGAGAGGTGTCTCAGTGCTTGATCAGCCTCCCTGAAAGCAGGAAAATCTCACAGGACACTGAATCTCCAGTTCCTCACACAGGTACCCCTCCCCATCTTACCAAAAAGTTTTGGTAATAATCAAAGGATAAAGCTGACAACTTTGTCAGATAAATTGCTCCTACTCAAGTTGCTCTCAGTGTTTCTTGCACTGCCAAGGTAAGCTGGCCTGAACTAGGAAAACTATGTAGGGTCTGTGTGCCAAGGGTGTCCAGTGAATTTTTTGTGACAAAAGTAGATTTACTCCAAAAGCTTGGCTAAAAATCACCTTTCTACTCCTGCTGGGCTACCACACAATATCAGACAGCAATGAATTTTGCTGACTGCTGAAGTAGTGTGGAGTCTGCAAGTGAAAACATTCTCTGTTGCTGTTATTTGATTTCCTCGAATGCGTTTTCTTTCCCTGTTTCTTATGCTACCTATTTCAATAATTGGAATGTGTGTTTCACAAGAGCAGAGACACAAGTGACATGAAGAAGAAGGAGGTGCTGGGATGTGTTGACTCACTGGTGTTTCAGTGCTTGGTCCAGATTGGCTCTCAGCAGCCTCAATGCTGTGTCTTCCAGAGTGGACAACGCAGAAGATCCGGTGTATGAGAGCCTGGAAGAATTCCATGTGTTTGTCTTAGCCCATATTTTGAGAAGACCCATCGTGGTAGTGGCAGACACGATGCTGAGAGACTCAGGGGGAGAAGGTAAGAGCTTTAGTAGCATCTCTGCACCTCTGGGAACTGAATCAATCCTAAATGCCACACCCAGAAGGGCCAGAGTCACATGTCTGGGTGTCTCTGGCAGAGCTGCTGCCTCTTCCTGCAAGAAAAGAACAGAAAGCACACAATGATAATCCATTTTTGTTAGATAATAGTATTTTTTACTATAATTTTGTAAGTCCTGCTGAAAATCTTTTTATCCTAGATATTGGCTATTAACTTAATAACCCCCAAATTACAGACCCCCCAATGCCTTTCTGACTGGTCTGGGTTAACAAGGTTCTAACTTTGCTGTGTTATTTTGCTGCAGAAATCAATCTAACCTGACTTTGAAAAATTGAATTTTGAATGTGTATATCCTGCATTTTTGTTTTTAATGACTCCTTTGCAGCTTCTCATTCAAAAGTTTGCAGAATGTTTGACTCAGTTTGCACATGTGAGCACACAGATATTGTGGCCAGCTGGGCACTGTCTGAGCAGGACTTGGAGGATTAAATTCATTTTACTCACTTTTACCATGAACTAACAGAATACTAATTCATGGCAGTATGTTGCTTAATTAAAGGGGGATGTTAAACAGGTAATGGAGTTTACAGAAATTTCCTTCCACAAGAAAATGATGAGTAATTTCAGTTTTCATTCACATTATGAATTACAACCAGTGGTTTTAGATTATTCTGAGTTTTTGAAAAGACAGTGCAGCCACTGGTCACAGCCAGCAAGGGTTAACAAGGGGAACTCCTCTGGAAATATTTCAGCAATATTCATATTTTTGTAGCAAAAGGAAAAATAATTGGTCAGAAGCAAACACACTGAGGGAATTTTCCTGGCCAAACTTGCTGTTCCCCACAGTTGTAGAGAGAAACAAGTGTAGAATCTTTCAAAGCAAGATTTTGCCCCTACAGGTGGAGCAGCCCATTCATCCACTTCTGGGATTTTTTGAGTGTTTCCTTAACATTATCATACCTACGTAGTTATGCACATTCATATACATATATATATAATGTGTGTGATGAAATGTGTGCATTATAAACACGTTTGTGAAGTTTCTTACAGAACTCTGTTAATGGAAGGCACGAGCAGAGCTTGTTGCCAAGAGAGCTGAGAGTGTATTTACTGAGGATTATTAGAAAACACCCTTCTACTTAGAAGCCTTACAGGAAGGTGTAAATCTGGGAAATTTTGTTATAAGACTTTAATAACTTTACCAGTAAACAATTAGAGCAAGGAAAATTCTGACAGAGCAGATTTTCATTATTGTTCATAGTGGTTTTGTAATGAATTTTTACCTGTTGTTATTACTCTTTTCTGCACTGATTACTCTGCTTTAGGCTGCTGTCCTGGAGCTCTGAGAACACTTCAGAACAAGTGTTACATACATAATTATTGTCTGTTCCTTCACACAGTTAAAAGATCTCCTTTCCCCTTGCAGCGTTTGCACCGATACCTTTTGGAGGAATTTATTTGCCCCTGGAAGTTCTCCCCAACAGATGCCATTGCTCCCCTCTTGTGCTGGCCTATGATCAGGCCCATTTCTCTGCTCTTGTTTCCATGGAACAAAAAGACCAACAGAGAGAACAAGGTATGCTATAAACACAGCAACACCAGGATGTGTGGTGAATACAATGCACAAAGTACTCTCTTCTACCTGTAGGTGTATTTACCTATCAGAAAGGAGAAAATATTCACTAAATTTTATTGTTGCACATTCAGTAGTCTAATCCCAAGCCTGGGAGACACAAACTCCTCAGTCCTGACCCATGTGCTGTCATTGTGGCACCTACACCTTCTCTGTCAGTAGTGCCATGTGTGGACAGGTAGAACCATAATTACCTACTGTGCCTCTGGGACCTTGAAGGCCTTTGTTAGTTTGGGTTAGTAACATGTTTAGAAGCTTAAGTGTGAGTCAGATTATTATTAAAAACTCATGACATGGGGGGGAAAAAAAAAAAATCTTTCATAGTGTGCCAAATGCACTTTTCTCATTTAAAAACATTTAGGTTGAATGTTTTTACTTTGCTGTTTTCTGTTTTGCTTTGGAGCAGTGACAACAAAGCCTGACCAGATACTTCTGTGTCAAGTTGGAGCTTCCTGGATATGGGATTGGGAATGAAAAAAGCTTCAGGACTAGATCTGTTCCTGCATCAGTGGCGCAGGAGCCCTTATTTGTTAGACCTGTTAGCTTCAAAGTAGAAAGCTGTGAGATGAACTCCTATCTGTCTTTGCTCTTTTTGTGGGGAAGGGAAAAGTGTTTTGCCAAAAACATGGTGAAGCTTTAGAAAAATTCTTTCAAGTTTTGCTTTTAGTCATGAGTCTTTTTTTTTTCCTGATGATACTTCAGAGGTGTTTTAAATCCCTTATAAATGCACACAGCTCTAAAGTAAATAGGAATGTGTGCTGGTTGTTGAGATCTTCTGAGGGAATTTCACTTCATCCTCCTTCCTAGAGAGTAGCCTAGAGGTCCCTAAATGTCTGTCACTTGCTTCCCTATCCCTGTGTGCATTCCATCTGATTTTGGATGTGCTTATTGCCCACACTCATGAGACAGTCAGCAGTGCTGCAGCTCTGCAGAGCAGAGAGAAAGGTGTTCACTAAAATAATGCAAAGGAGAAGAAAGGAACTCCTGAGCAGCAGATGTTGCTGTAGCATCTTCATGCAAGAATCTGACATCTAGTTTAAGGCATCCTTCTTGGGAGGAGTGAGAGCTTTTTGCATGAGGTTGTGTGAGATGGGAAACCCTACCAAGGATTGCGTGTGGTATGTGCAAACTTGTGCTGATCAAGGGGAGGCTGAGCCATAAGGCAAAAATGAAGAAAAAGGTTGTTCCAGATGTCAGGTATTCAATGAGAAAGTCAGTCCAGTGCAGCTCTTCAGCCTTCCCTGGCACATCACTGTTTCAGGGATTTGTAGGCAGGTGCTGGGCAATAGGTCTGGCCTTGGCATTGTGTGCTGGGACACTGGAACTGCCTCCCAGCCCTCAGTGTGGCAAAGAACAGCCCTTAGGAAAATGCTTTCACATCAGAAAGCACTGGGGGGATGATGTGAAATACCTTGTGAGAAATTAAACTCTGCAAAGCAAATTCATCTCCTTTTGGTGCAATAATGTGATATGGATGTTGACAGGGCATGGTCTGGTTGGTGGTTGCTGATGATACACTGTAGAGCTGTCTTGTTGTAGAACATACCTCCATGTTTTTGGTCTCGATCCTTTTTAGGTCTGAGCTCTGTTGGTGGTGAAACAAGACGATTTCTGGAGTAGGTGGAGTCCATTTCTTCCTTCCTAACAGTTGGGATCAGAATACTATCAGCAGAGTGACAGAAACCTCATTTATTTCAGGCACATCTATCTGCCCTCATACAAGACCTCATTATCACAGGTCTCACAAGAGCCTCTGTGTGTAAATAGTTAAATACACAAAACTGAACTCTCTTCAGTAACTCTGCAGACAGGGAGACTGCCACCCACCCAACCTTTTGCTATGGTGCCCTCTGAGTGATGGGATTGACAAAAGGTACTGGGTGAAACTCCTGTTCAGCTGCTCTGCCCCTCCCTCTCAGTGTCTGCTACTCACCTTGGGGTCATCCACTGAAATATAATTCATTTCTTACAAACTCTTTATTCCTGTTAATTGCACACTGCAAGATCTTGGGTTTGATAACAGGTCACATTTTTGACTTCTCCCACAAGTACTAGGAACAATGTTAAATATCCTTAATCCTGTAGGATTTTCCTATACCTGCATTCCCACAGGAAAGGTGCTAGGAGAGAAAACCCACCAAATATCCAGCACAGCATCAGAAACATTAAATTCTGGGCTTTCATGTATAAGTTCATCCAGGTTAATTACAAGGGACAATGAATCAAACTAGTATTTTCTTTTTGTGACCCAGCTGTACATGTCTTACTGCAGGGCCTTGATCACACAGGCTCCATCCAGTTCTGTGGAGCAGCTGAGAGCATTTGGCATTTAGTCTGGGATGGAGGGAATGCTTCAGCTTTCAGCTGCCAGGCTGGTTGCTGTCAGAGACCACAGCTGCCCAACAGCAACCACAGCATTGCTCTTGTTCTCTGTGCTGTGTCAGGGAGTAGGTTGGCACCAGGATGCCCCAGCAGTGCCTGGGTTTGGACCTTGCCAGCAGAGTGATGCTGTGGCAGCTTTGGCACATGGGCAGGCAGAGCCATGGTTGTTAAATGTGTCAGGAAGTGGCACAGGTGCCACAGTGCATGGCCAGGTTTTGAACTGTCAGAATGCAGCTCACAGCTTAGAGCTACACCTTCTTAAAAGGAGCATCTTGGTGAGCCAGGCCAGTCATAAGCTGGAGTATTTATGCTCTATGTAAGCAGGTGTCAGGAGCAGCACCTGGAGCTGTCTGAACTATTGTCTGTACATACACATGTGTTTAAGCTGCTGATCAGCTCTCTTGTGGAGGAGATAATATGGCCTATATTTGAGAAATGTGTATGGTCAAATCAATACTGACATGAATGCCTGAAGTTCTGCTTTGGCATAGAGTCCTGGAACAGATCAATTAGAATGTTACTATGAATGTATATATAGAGCATCCATGCTAATACCCTCTTGTCTGGAGAGGCTTTAAAACACATTTGGATGTGTCTCCTTTTTACCAGCACACAGCTGACATTCGAATGGTGGCCAGAGGGCCTCTTGTTTTGAAATCCAATGTCTGATTAAAGTCCTATAAATATTTTTACATTCATGCAGCTCTATTGATGCAGATGTTTGGTATCTTTGTTGATGCAAACACAGACTGGCTGTCAGCTGCCCCCAAGGCTGCTTGCTTGAACCTGGAGCTTCCCACAGTGCTGTGCTCTGTGTGAGTGCAGGAGGAGGTGTTAGAGTGGTATTGAACAGCAGTGTGGCAGTGGCACCAGTTTAGTTCACTACCCCTTTCAGAAAGAAAGTGTTGTTCTTTTTATAAGATGAATAATGACACTTAAGGCATGAAAATGAGTGCTGGGAAACACTGTGACTTCCTTCACAGCACAGAAGGCAGGACACCCAGCTGAGGAATGGCAGGGAAGTCCTCACTGTGTATCTTGAACTGCCCTGGATGAACTACTTGTCAAGCATCCCATGTGTTGGCTTTGGGGCTTGCAGGCTGTGTTCCAAACAGTGTGGCTCCAGCTAGAGGGTGTCCAAAGCTGGGTGTGACCACACACTGCACCAGAGCTGCAAACTCTGTGATGTAGCTGAGCCTCAGGGAGGTGCTGCAGTCTGGGGGCTTTGCTGCACAAATTGATGTGAGGGATCCTGCTTGAAGTTATGAGATAAAAGTACTTTTCTGTCAGGAACGTGGGGAATCCTGCAGGAGACCCTGGCTATCAAACAGAGCTCCCTGAGAAAGGAAATCTCTTGCAATGAAGACAGAATTTTGAAACTCTCTTACTTTAGCAGATATATTTTGCATGAAGACAGCAGTGCTTCCTGCCAGCCTCAGACTACACCTTAGAATGAGGGTACAGTCACCACTCAACTCGGAGTAACAGTCATTTCTGTGTGAAGGTGGAGACACAGAATGTGTACAGTAGTTAAGACAATGGTGATGTGCTGTAGACAAGCTTTGTTTTGTACTTAATATTGTATTTTAATAGAATGAAGTATCACTAAGCATTTTTAATAGGTGTATTTTCAGTATCAGTAATAACAGTGATCTTAAAAAAAATTTTTTTTAACATTTGTTTATTAAGAATTATTATTATTGAACTATGTGAAAACGAGTTATTTTCAAGCTGCCCTTAGAAAAGAACCTCATGTTTACTTTTTCAACTTTCCATCCCAAAGAGACTGCATCAACTCTCTGGCAGTTCTTTGGTGCAGGTTTTCCAACATCCCCTCCCTGGGATCCCATTCCCAGTTCTCTGTACCTGGTGCTACCAGAACTGAACTGTTGTGCTGTGAACTTACAATGCCCTTTCCTAAGTTGCCTTCATCCTGTAAATGACTGAGGTGCTGCACTGCAAGGTCAGCTGTCAGCCCAGTCAGTGCCTGCTGGTAATCCAGTTAATTGGCAGAATAGGAAGCACGTTAATTGTTTTCTGTTACTCCAGCCTTTTTGCCGCAGTGATTTCACTGAATGCAGCAGGGTAAGCCCTCCTATTGCCCGAGTGAGCGTGAGAAGGTGTGTTCAGTTGTCACACCTGGTGTTACGTTCCTGTGCTCCAGGAACTTGCTGTACAGTGTATGTCGAGCTGCACACACAGATTCGCTGCGTATTCCCACCGAGTTTCTTTGAGGAGCCAAATTGCTCTGCAGTGAGAGTGTCCGTGCGTGTGGCCAGCGGGATGCGCGGCCGGGCCGGGCCGGGCTGTGCCGCTTCCCGGCTGGATCCGCGGCTGGAGCGGGAGCAGGTCCTGCACTGCCCGCACTGAGCGCCAGGGGGCGACGGCTCCGCGGGCTTGGGGCGAGTTCGGGGCTGCTGCGCCTTCTGCGGCCGTGCAAAGGAGGAGGGGGATGAACAGCTCAGACCTGAGTGCAAACCTGGACGCTGAACAGCACAAACCTGGGTACAAACCTGGGGGCTGAACAGCACAGACCTGGGTACAATCCTGGGCGCGGGCTGAACAGCTCAGACCTGGGTACAAACCTGGAGAGGGCTGAACAGCTCAGACCTGAGTGCAAACCTGGGGGCTGAACAGCTCAGACCTGAGTGCAAACCTGGGGGGCTGGACAGCTCAGACCTGGGTACAAACCTGGAGAGGGCTGAACAGCTCAGACCTGAGTGCAAACCTGGGGGTGCTGAACAGGTCAGACCTGGATACAAACCTGGGGGACTGAACAGCACGAGCCTCCCCACCTGCAGCCACTGCACACGTGGAATTGCTGGGAACTCTGCTGGGTGAGGAACAGCACAGGACCAAAACTCCTATACCTTTGGACAGTGTGTGATTTCTGAACTGCAGAAAATATAATCAGTGCAATTAGGTTCTAGTAATTGAGTGCCATGGTGTTTTGGTGATTCCTCCAGGTTTCTTTGCCCCTTGGCTTGGCTGGAATGAATATCTAGGTGAAGGTTTTAAGGGTTCTAGTGTAGAAAATTAATTTCCTTGCTTGGTCGTCAGACGAGCAGCAGTGAACTGCAGTGAACTGCACTATGCTGAGGAAAGGGACCTGGGAGTTTGGGTTCACAGGAGGCTGAACATGAGCCAGTGTGTGCCCAGGTGGCCAAGAAGGCCAGTGGCATCCTGGCCTGTATCAGCAGGGCCAGGGGAGTGATCCTTGCCCTGTACTCAGCACTGGTGAGGCCACACCTTGAGTGTTGTGTTCAGTTCTGGGTCCCTCAGTTCAGGAAAGAGATTGAGGGGCTGGAGTGGGGCCAGAGAAGAGCAACGAGGCTGGAGAAGGGACTGGAGCACAAGTGCTGTGGGGAGAGGCTGAGGGAGCTGGGGGTGTTTAGCCTGGAGAAGAGGAGGCTCAGGGGAGAGCTCATCACTCTCTACAACTCCCTGACAGGAAGTTGTAGCCAGGTGAGGATTGGTCTCTTTTCCCAGGCAACCAACAGTAAGACAAGAGGGCACAGGCCTAAGTTCTGCCAGGGGAGGTTTAGGTGGATTATTAGAAAGAAATTCTTTACAGGGAAAGTAACCAGGCATTGGAATGGCCTGCCCAGAGAGGTGGTGGATTCTCCATCCCTGGAGGTTTTTAAGATGAGATTGGATGTGGCACTGAGTGCCATAATCTGGTAACCGCGATGGTGTTGGATCAAGGGTTGGACTTGATGATCTTGGAGGTCTCTTCCAACCCAGTTCATTCTATGATTCTGTGATCCTTCCCAGGTTCTCAATAGCTTTTACCTTTTTTCCTAATGAAAAGAAAGCAAACTGGTGGCTTTAATTAAAGCTGTTTTTCTCTTCGTTTCTTGCTGGTGATGAATGATACTCAGGAACAATGGAGTGTGGCCCTTTGTACGCTGAGTACAGAGAGGTGTCAGAAGGCAGAGCCCAGGGCAAAGAACAGAAGGGCCAGAACTGCTATGCTGGGATATAACAGCACTTATGGTCTTTTCACTACACCCAAGACAAGCCTCACACTGACCTCTTAACCCACATATATGTTGATTTATGCTCTTCAATTGCATTAATTCACAGTTTGAGTCCAAAATTGCTGTAACTGCCTTTTGTTTCTTACTGCTGATACCAATATATTTTTATTTCTTTGACAGTGCAAAACAAAAAGGTACCAAACTGAAAAGCCAAAATAATTACCAAGTATGTGAACCTGTGATTCTGAGAGACAGGCAGGAATATTGCAACCTTTTATTGCTCTCTGGTATTCTAATGTCTCTGTCTCCAGGAAATGTTTATTGTGCATTACAGAATGGCCATGTTGTTCTGTCAGAGGTCTCCCCTCCTCCACAGGTGACTGTCATTCACTCCAGGAGCAATTAGTGTATTAACCTTCCCCCTCCTCTTCTACTGCACAAACATGAGAACAGGGAAATGGAGCCCGGTATAAATCATTTGGGGTGCTCTGATGAGGCAATTCTGCAGCACACTCAAATTCTGCCCTTCCTGAAGCAGCAATTCTGCTTTTCACAGCTGAGTCTTTTCTTCTTGTTGTCATTTTTGTTCCCCCCACCCCAACCCTTGTTTCTTCTCTGCTTCAGCGGTGATCCCCCTGACTGACTCTGAACACAAGTTACTGCCTTTGCACTTTGCGGTCGATCCTGGCAAAGACTGGGAGTGGGGAAAAGATGACAATGATAACACCAGACTGGCCAAGTAAGACCTTTCTGTAACTTCAGTGTTGAGCAGTAAAATGTCTTGAGCTGTACCTGGTTGAAGTTTTGGGCGAGCTGTGAGGGCTTTGTTCTTGTTCTCTGGTTATGTGGCAGAACACATGGGTGGGTCTACAGCTGATGGTCACAATTCAGGCTACTGTTACCTCTCTCCCTGTTAGGAAGTATTGCTTTTTCTTTCAGGCTCTTGACTGTTTGTTCCCTTCTTTTTTTCATCCTTAGTTTGATTCTGTCTCTTGAGGCAAAGCTTAATCTTCTGCACAGCTACATGAATGTAACGTGGATACGCATCCCATCCGAGACACGGGTAAGGTCAACCTCCCCTCCCCTCAACCACAGGAGATCCAAGGCAGGGGAGGGTGTAGGGAAGGCTGCCTGGAGACACCTGAGTGTCCCAGCAGCAGGAACAAGTCCCTCATGGCTCACTGACACCGCAGGCAGGTCTACAGATGTATCTGCTCATGTGTTTTAATAACACTGTTCTTGTGTATTTTTTGCTGAAATGTATTTTCTAGCTTAATCTTTCTGTTACATATTTCAGTAGTGTGTGTAGTTTAAAGAAACCTTTTCTCACCATTGTTTTCTCAGAACTTTGGCTTGCTCTCCTGATACCACTGTTGAGTCACCAATTCCCTGCTTTCTCTTTCTGAGAATGCATTTGCACCTCTGGACAGCTCCCAGTTTGGAGTGGCTGACAAAAGGCCCCAGACTGGCCCTGAACAGGAGGCTGGCTCCTTCACAGAGCTATTTTAGAACCATGCCCAGCTGGCACCTCCTTCAGCTGCAAATTTCTCTGCAAATTGCACTGAATATATGGAGGGGTTAATCTGGAGAGAAAAGGTTGCTAGGAGAGGGTGGAGGTGCTTTAGGCAGCCTACACAGATGGGGAACAAAACGCAAGAGGAGAAAGCATTTAACAAGCTGCAAGAGGGCAAAAATCCATTTTTCTACAGTTTTACCAGTAGTCACTACCACATCAGAAAAAGGAGAGACAAAACAGTCCTGTAGTTGTAAGTGGTGAGTCTGAAAGCTGTGGAAGCTGAGTCACCTGTCCCTGCTCACACAGTCACTGCCACCTCTGCGAGTGGGTGACACCTCTGCTCCCAGCTCAGGTGGGTGCTCAGGGATCCCTGAG
The DNA here is from genome assembly GCA_035583235.1 of Hafferia zeledoni. NCBI lineage: Eukaryota > Metazoa > Chordata > Aves > Passeriformes > Thamnophilidae > Hafferia > Hafferia zeledoni. The sequence continues at coordinate 15,761,901 of JAWWEV010000018.1, read as the reverse complement.
ACACAGAGGACATGTAAGTACCCAGGGACAGGAAGCAGGCAGCTATTTCTATACCAGAAGTATATACATCTACAGTGCTCACCCCTCCCTGAGTCCTTGGGGTTAGTTATGTGGTTCATATTTATCTCTGGCAGATTTTAGCTTCATGATGCCTGAAAGCAAGACTAAGTTTTGCAGGAGTAAATGACCAGAGTCCTGTTTTAAAGTACCCCAGGACCCATGTTACTGCATTTGGAAGAAAGATGCGTTATCATGTTACCTAAAGCACAAAGTGGAACTCGGACTCATGACACCAGTTGTATCTGCACTGCATTTCCAATAAACATGAATACACCTCACTGTATTCCCCAGCTTACTTGCTTAAGTTTAATGTTTAATGTTTCAGGTGAGATGTTTAGCTCTGGTGCATCGTACCTTTGATTTTCATGCACCAGAGACCCGAACAATGAAAAACTCAATTTAAATAAGTTGGGGTTTGGACTTAATGAATTTTGCAATATTGCTGCAGGCAGGTTTGTGTGCTGTATCCCCCTCACAGCTTTCTGCCGCACTTCCTTGCCTTCCATCACAGCGTCAGCAGCTCCTCTTCTCCCTGCTGGCTCAGGGACAGCCTCAGTGGAGATGCTGCCTGCGGAATGGCCAGTCCCTGTGGTGACATCTGGTGCCACTGCTCCTCTGTCTGACACACACAGACTGTCACACAGCTCTCAGGGACTGACCTCTATTCCACAAACGTGCTCAAAATGAGCCAAAAGCTACTGTGGGAACAAGCAAGATACATAGGAAGCACAGCAAAATAAGCTTTATTTGGTGAAGAAACCAGTCAAAGATGTCAGTGCATAAATTTAAAACTATATTTAAAATCATTGTCAAAATGTGTATTGAATTTGGGGGATTTTTTTGCACCAGTTCCTGCATAAAACTGATTTTTCTGTGTCTAATTATAATTGCTTTTCCATAGCAGGCCCCTTTGGCTCAACCAGAATCCCCTACAGCTTCAGCTGGGGAAGACGTGCAGTCTCTGGCTGACTCCATGGACTCGGACCGAGATTCCATCTGTAGTAATTCCAATGGCAATAATGGCAAAAACAGTAAAGAAAAAGAAAAGGACAAACAAAGGAAAGATAAAGACAAAACCAGGACGGATTCAGTTGCCAATAAAATAGGAAGCCTCAGTAAAACCCTGGGAATTAAACTGAAAAAGAACATGGGTGGTCTGGGAGGACTGGTGCACGGCAAAATGAGCAGAGCCAATTCAGGGAATGGAAAAAATGGGGACACGGTAGAGAAAGTCAAGGAGAAGAAGTCGAAGTCTCGAAAAGGGAGCAAAGAGGAGTCTGGGCAGTCTGCAAGCACGTCTCCGTCTGAGAAAACCACCCCATCCCCGACTGACAGGGCCAGCAGCTCACCCATTGACAAGGGGAACACTAAACCCTTCTCTGACAAGCAGGCTGACCCCTGGAAGTACAGCACCGATGTGAAACTCAGCCTAAATATTTTGAGAGCTGCCATGCAGGGTGAACGAAAGTTTATTTTTGCTGGCCTCCTTTTGACCAGTCACAGGCATCAGTTCCACGAGGAGATGATTGGCTATTACCTGACCAGTGCCCAGGAGCGTTTCAATGCAGAGCAGGAACAGAAAAGAAAGGAAACTGAGAAAAAGGCTGCACTCAATGGCTCATCTAGTAGGAAACTGGAGCCAGAAACATATTCAAAAGAAAAATTAGAACCATCTCCTCAGGATAGGGCATCACCCGTCTTGCCTCAAAGCCATACAACTCAGCTGGTTTTAAAATTTAAAGATCGCACTAGTCCCACTCCCGGGGCCTTCTCCTCGCCCAGTAACGGCGCCAAGAGAAGTGGCCCCATCCCAGTCTCTGCCCACTATAGCCATACTCCCCCCGTTCAAAGGCAAAGTGTCATCCATCTGCATGATGTCAACTCCAAGCCATCGAGCTTCCAAGACGACACCTACAAGCCAGTGGTGGGCACCCTGAAAACCTGTGCCACGTACCCGCAGCAGAACAGGTCGCTGTCGTCGCAGAGCTACAGCCCGGCGCGGCTCTCGGGGATCCGCACGGTGAACACGGTGGAGTCGCTGAGCTACGCCATGCCCACCGAGCCCAAGTCCCAGACATACACCAACGGGTTCCACACCGGCGACATCAGAGACTGCCTGGAGTTCGCTGACGAGGATGCCCCTCAGACCTGGCTGAACAACGAGAAAAACCAAGGCAGAAGCACAGTTTGCCCAATCTATTCCATCCAGCAGAACCGCTGCAAGAAGGAGAACTGCTCCTTTTATGGGCGGCCTGAGACTGACAATTACTGTTCCTACTGCTACAAAGAGGAGCTAAAGCGCAGGGAGAGGGACAGCAAGGGACACAGGCATTGAGGATTCTTCCTGACTACTTAGTTTTACCATTTTCTTACTTACAAAGTAAACAGTGTTGGATTGCAGTAAAAGGAATCCTTAAAAAAAAAAAGAATAAAGGATTGATGAGTAAATAGTGTCTAGCTTTTGGCTTTTCCGGGGCAATGAGGAAATGATAGGATTAATTTATCATAAAAAAGTATTATTTTCCATTTTGTCAGTGTCTTTTTTACATATACTGGTAAGCTGAAGGGTTGTTTACTCCTTTGTCAGTGCTGTGTATATGTTTGGTCAAAAATTTACTAATGGTGCCTGAATTTACACTGACATCACTCAGGTAGTAGAATGAGAGGGGAGAGTCGTAATAGCAGAGATGTGGGGTTGTGGTAGGGTAGTGTCTGCCTTGCAGACATTGGAAATGATAAAGTTATTATGAGAGTATTTTTTCCTCAGTAAAACCTAAATTTTTCATGGCCTTTTGTTTTCAGGAGGGTAGTGATTTTGCATACTGCACATTTTTAACGTGGCAGCAGATTGCATTGCTACTGATGTTTGTACTGGCCTCGGGCTGAAATGGGATGATCTGGAGAAATGGGAGTGAAAGGCCTGAATTCATGAGGGCTGTAGCTCTTCCTGATTTTAAGTTCTTATTAATTATTTCTACATTTCCTTAAAAAAAAAAAAGAAAGAAAGAAAAAGAAAAAAAAAAAAGATAGATTTGAGCCACTTTTATTTGCACTGAATTTTTAAGCAGGTTTTATAAAAACATTCATTATGACTTTCAAGGCTTCATGTCCCAAACCCCCCACATAGTACAGTTTTGAGCACTTGAATTTCAAAAGTATTTTCATTGCTGGTAAAATGCAGATAAATATTAAAATAAAATGAAAATATAGAATTTTTATGAGATGTGGAAGATTTGATGACCAGTAGGAAATTTAGGATCATTTTAGATCTGAATGAACTGCTTGTCAACACAAATGCAATGCATCAATTTATTCCCTTAGCTAGTGTATGAACCTAATCATTATTTATTTATTCATTTCTCAACATTGCTGAGGGATAATTAGTGCCAGCCTAACTACTTGAGCCTTTCTTGAAGCCTGTTGGCTCCTCCTATTTCCAAGGCTTCTCCCAGAGAGAGTCAGCTCCCCCCAGGAGGTTCCCAGATGGCTGGGCAATCCCTCCAGCAGGAATGGCAGCTCCCAGCACACATTTGCACAAGCCTCATCTCCAAATATTTACAGAAGCATTTGCAATACTTTTGAAGATGAAACTTTGCTCCTAAAAGCATTTCTGTTCAAGCAGACCCTGCAGTTGTGGGTGATGGAGATGGATGACATGAGATGGTTTTCTTGACTATAGTCCTGACTGGTTTTGCTCCCCTCCACCATCAATGGCACAATGGAGTACCAAGAGCTCTGTGATGTTGTTCCACTGTAAACAAAGGCTCGTTTACTCCCTGCTTAGGAATGGGGCTTTTTTAATTTCCCACCAACAGGACTTCAGGACTTACTCTGCCACCCAAAGGTACAGAACATGAGTTCTGCCTTCCTCACTATGGAGTAGCGTTTTTCTGGCCCACACAGGAAAGATTCTTTTTGCGCTGTACCCCAATTTTTCCTCTTGACATGGGTGGCACCATTTCACTTGCATAGAGTTAGTCCTGATTAACCCTGAATCCAAGCCTAAAGTCACCTGCAAAACAAGAGGCACCAACTTCTGTTGCCATGTGCTGGCTTTGAGGAAAAGCTTTTCCTAATGTCCCACTGGCACTGGTGGAATGGAGCACATACTCCAAACTGACCATATTTTTAGGTTTCCTGCTGAATGGGAGGTTTCAAAATAAGTCCCTTAACCACTGCTAGAAAGTGAGGGTCTTTTGCCATGTTAGCTGGGCCATGAATCCAGCCCTGTACTTCATATTCCTTGCTGAGCATAGACTGAGCCTTACTGAGTTTGCATTCCTTCCTAAAAGGGAAATCCTGGTGTGACTTCTGTCCTTAAGGTAAGCATGTTTTAAGCCCCTCTCTCCAGCTGCACACACTGGTAGGTAAGCAGAGTCCTGTCTTGGTTTGCTGCTGTGAGGACATCTAATTGTCAAAGAAAACTGGGATTGCAGATTGGGCTAAAACAAGCCAGGTTGTGTTAAAAGAAATCAAATTTTATACTTGATTGGTTTTGCTGCTGAGACAGAGAAAACTGGCAGGAAAAAAGTTCACAAAGCCCAGAAATATATAAGAATTCTTAGGGCACTAGTAGGAGTAGCATTTGATACTCTGATAATCACTTCTGTGTAAAGTTGTGCTTAAGAAATATTATATGAGCAGCAAACCATACCAGCCCATGTATTGAACTGAGTTATATCCTTTCTGAATGGGGAAAAAAAGAAACAGCACATACATAAAAGTAAGCAATTACCATGAGAATTTGCTATTTCTCATTTTTTCAAAGGATTTGTTTCTGTAGTGTGTTTTTAAGATCTTCTGCTCACAAAAGAAAGGGATTCACAACTGGTCAGCATGTGGGTAAAGTACCCTGTTCTAAATTATTGAGTAGATTGTACCTGTATGTTGGATTGTTTTGAAAAATGAATTGGTTTTCTGAATAATCACAGGTTTGTCTGTATAGGATGCCAAACCTGAGTGTTCATTATCATCCTCAGGACACTCAGATACTTTCAGAAATATTTACCACCACTGGACTGCTCATTTTAGAATACCTGTTATATGAAATATTGACAGAACCCTTTTTAGTCGTGCCTGGTTCCTCAGAATCCTTTTCTTGGAATATCTCTGAATAATTTTGTAATTGCTGTTTTCTTTTAGAACTCTCTTCAAATATCCCACGATTCTCTTGTCCTTTAACATCTGATATTGAAAAGAAGTTGCAGGCCTGCAATGCCAGTTAAAATCTACCCCTAATTTCCTGGTAGTTATCATTTTTTCTGGATAAATAATACTGAGGGGGCAGGGGTTGCTCTTGTTATTTCTGAGCTGTTTGAGACAGTTATCTGCATAATGCCAGAGTTGGCATTGAACAGTCCAAACATGCAAGAGTGGTCCCTCCTCCTGGCGGAGTGGTTGTCCCATTAAAAGAAATCTCCAGCTGTAAAAGGAAATTTTCTACCTGTTTTTCTGGAGAGAATTCCCAATTGCTCATGAGTTGCATTCACCAGCACTGAGAGAAATTGTGTCATTCCTCACTGTGTGTGAGGGGGAATAATCCTCATGTGTATTTTTCTGTTGCACTGGATGCTATTCCTGGACTGGTTTCTTTGGTTTACTTTTCCTGCCAGTTGAAGGTACAGCCCTTCCTGTGCCTGATCTGTGCCCCCTGTACCTCCAGAGGTGCAGCGTTCCCTCCCAGTCCCAGCTGCACAGAAACCAGGTTTGCTCTGGGGGTCCTTCTCGTTTCTTCTGGTAGCTCAAGTGGCTGCAACACACACACAGATTTTGGCATTTGAATGTGCTTTTTTCCCCCCTTTCTCCTTGATAGTGATTCAACATTTAACACTGTTGTCTACATTTCAGAAGTACAGACTAAATGCTGGGTAGGTTACACCTTCCTAAAATAGAGTCAAACCCACCAGGGGATATTTAGGTTGGAGGAAGTTGGAATTCTTTTAATGTGTGAATGTGCAATTTTTCTAATGTAAAAAGGGCAATTCTTTTAGTTTGTTCATAAACTCTGATACAAAGGTCTGTAACAGAGGATGCCTGTGATACATAATGGGTTTCAGTCACACTTTATATTAAAGTTCCATTTAAAATGCTTTATAAGGAGTTAATGAACCATTGCTAGACTTTACAAGTATATTTGCAGAGGTGGGTATCAGTTGTAGTGTGTGGATAACAAGCAGCTCTTTCAGAAGCAAGTTTTGTAGATTATAAAAAGTAACTTCAGATATTTTGGATTTTAAAACAATTGATCAACTTTTCGTTCTGTGAATGCAATGGAAATATTGTCCCACCTTTCTTTAGCAATTCGTTGCTTCTCCTTAAGTCAAAGGTAACATTAAGGACATCAGGGAAAGAAAGATGCTGTACTTGAAAAGTTTTGTGTTGCTTATTCCTTAAGAAGTCTGACTAGGCCAAGTGAAGTCTCCAGAGTCCTCTTTTCTGAAGGAACTCTGCTGGTGGGAGCAGTGTTGGTGCAGAAGGCACTGAGGAGACCTGTGGCCATCTGAGGCAGGTCAGACCTTGGGCAGGGGCACGTTCAGGGGCATCTACTCCTGGTGTGATGAATGTGTAGATATCAAAAAATGCACAGCACAGATCTGACAAAATACTGCCCTCCAACTCTCCAATTCTGCAAACAAAACAGTTCCACTGGTGCTCAACTTCCCCAGCCTGAGCAGTCCCCCTGACTGCAGGGAGGCTGCTCATTTTCAGAAGCTTCCAGAAGGGGTTAAGGAAAAGCAGGAATGTTTGTGACCAAGGGCTGAGCCTTCAGCCAGTGTTTGTTCCCCACAGGCTGCCTGAGGTTACTCTTCCAACAGGAGAATCCATGGGAACTTTGCCTGAGGGACAGAGGGAAGCCTTGGGCCTCTTTGGGCTGAATCTGCTGTCCCTGAAACCTGGGGACAGAGTCCCATTAGTAGTGGGGGCCTTAAATCAGGTGCTTCATCAACATGTAAAACACTCACAAGTTGGACATGAAAGCAGAGTTTGAGCTCCTAAGGGAGTGAAATCTTCATAGAACTGGGAGTGTTTTGCACAGGTGAAAACCCACGTTATAAAACCACAATAATCTCAAGTAAACACAGGGCCAGAGGAGCAAAATAAGTGATGCTGATTGTGGGTGGCTTTTCAGCTTAGTGTCTTTGAAGTCTCTGTCAGTGTATTCAGAGAGTGTTTGTTTAAGGGAATTGCAGCTCCCGTGGAGGGTCACCAAACATGTACAGCAGAAATTGAAATTATTTCAGTAAGAGACACTAGTACCTGTTTTCATTTGCACATGGATTTCCAGTGTATATGACTCAAATATTATATTGTTAAAAATGAGAGGAAAACAACACAAAGGTGTTTGTAAGTATGTTCTATTTGTAGACTTAAGGCTGTATTATGTTGGGATTTTACAAGCCAAGTTTAAATTGTAATATAGAAATTATTTTTATATTATTTTCAAAATATGCTACAGAGCAATATTTTGCGCCTTTATTATAAACAGGGTCATCATTTTAGTAGGTTCCTTTCAGAAATGCTGGTAGAAATTACCCATGAAAAGAAAGCTTTGTAAATGTACTTGTTGTTTCTAACTGCTCTGTCTGTTGTGCACGTCTGTATCTAATGTGAGTTGAATATACAAATTTTTTTTAATTGAAAAGCTTTAATTTTTTTCTTTCTATATTTTGGTACAACACTGTTCCTCCCTATTTAATTCCACTCTTCCTTCCAGCCCCTACCAACAGCCACTTTTATAAGCAGCTTCTGAATAAACATTCATCTAAAAATCTCCTTACCAAATGGAACATTTCTGCACAGTATTGATTGACTTGGGACATTCATAACACCCCCTGAACCCACTGCAGTAGAATTAGTTTGCCTTTTTTTTTTTTTTTTTAATCAGAATCAGAGATTTATTATTCCTTCAGAATGAAAATCAAGAGTGAATACCCCGTGCAACCATTTAGCATCTGTGGGAAGAAAATCACTCTGGATCACAGCAATGTCCTCACTAATTGGCAGCTACGCAGTGTCTGAATATTTATCAAATGTGCAGTAGCTTCTTGCAGATTGGAGTGTTCAGATTTTATTCCTTCATCGTTCTTTGTACTGTACATATCAGTTACTGATGAACTGTGCAAAAAAGACATCACAAACTAATGCAGATGCTAAATTAGGAGTCTCTGTAGCTTTTACAATTCCCTGACCTCTGTGGTTTAGTTTATTACGTTCTGCAGCCAGAATTTTCAAATCCAGGTGCCAAATGATTCTGCATCTGGGTTTGGCCTGAAAAGAGACTGGTTTGAGGATGTGCTGAGCATCAATCTGTGTGGGCAGAAAAGCTCCCTCTCAGCTTCAGGAAACCAAGTGAGTGTTAATCCAACACACATTCAGAGCTTTTCTCTGTTAACACTCTGCTCTTCAGTGAATGGAATTTACATTTTCTCTTTAGGGATTTTCCATGTGTGAGTAAATAATCGGGCTTATTCATAAAGGGATTGTTTGAGTATGGAGAGACTTGCCTTGTACCAAAACACCATCTAATTGTTTACCTGTTGCATTTTTAATGGGGCTGGTGCATTCCACTGACTGGGGGGTTATATAAAACCTTATTTTTTTTCGTGGATATCATGACCACGTTGTTTTGTTTGGGTGGGATTTTGCCTCTCAAATGAATCTGCTGTTCTGATTGCTGTTTTATCTCCCATTACCTGAATGCTTGTACTGTATCAAGAGAATTGAAATGGCTGATGCACATTTGCACTGTGGATCAGGCAATATGAGTAAAAGCCACCACGTTCCAAACAGCCTTAAAATGATGACTCTCTGGGGACTGAGAGTCACTGAACTGGATGCAGCCTCTGTCCCACTTCCTCCTTCCCCCATGGCTGTAAAACACTCAAGCCTGTAGTCTGGGTACACATATTTGTCTGAATAACCTGCAATCTTAAAAGATTTTCTTTGAGAAGTTGTGATTCTTTGATGAGTGTCAGTGTGTCAGGAAACCTTACTCAGAAGTGGAGATGGGGGGAAAACAGAGAGAGGAGGGTATTTTGTGGGGTAACCAGGGCACCAAAATCCTAAAAGGAGGGAAAATAGTTGAGATGTATCAAAAACTACTTCCTATAAAGACTGTAAGTCTTGTAGATCTTCCTGCATTCTGGGAAAACAGAAATGCTTTGCCATTCACCTCTGCATCTAATGTAGCCTCCTACTCCTACTCTGTTGCAGAGCTTTGATACTGGGGAAGGAGGGAGAAAAGGAAGTTTTCTTCCCTTCTTAAACAAAGCGAATTCTAGTGGCAAAATCATCTGAGATTGCAAAAAATATGATCCAGTGTTGAAACTAAACAGTGCCTAACTCCTGTATGTGTTGTGTGTTTCCTTTGCATTTTGTCCCTTTCAAATCTCATTTCTTGTTTTTAAGAAAAAAAGGGGATGGGGGAAATTTAAAGATTAAGTTTGTTTGTTAGTGACCCATTTCTTCCTTTTTTTCACATGCAAAATGAATACAAACATGAAAATGGAATTGCCCTTTCTCTCTTGGGCAAGCTGAGAGATAAAAGCCACCTTTATAGGTAAATTCTATATAACTGCTTTGCCACAGAATAAAGTCAGAACCCCTGGGTACAGAAACTTTGCCTGATGAAGCCTGGGGGGAGCCTGAGAGCCACCTTGGCCAACACAGCAGGTCTGGGCAGTCTTGCCTTTAAAACAGATGCAGTTCCTTCTGGCCCGTGGTGTCTGAGCAGTGTCTTGGTAGTAAGGATGGAGTGGACAATATCTTGGTAGTAAGGATGGAGTGGACAATATCTTAGTAGTAAAGATGGAGTGGACAGTGTCTTGGTGATAGGGATGGAGTGGACAATATCTTAGTAGTAAAGATGGAGTGGACAGTGTCCTGGTGGTAAGGATGGAGTGGGCCACTGCCTTGCTGCCATTTGCCTCCAGGTTTCAGTAACACAAAGCCTCTTCCCTGTGCTTTTGGTTCAGGCGTGCAGGAGCTGCAGCAGCAACACAAGGCACCTCCTTCCAAGGGGTTTGCAGTCAGGGGTGAAGTGAAACACAGCCATGGGGGTGTGAGAGGAGCTCTCTCATCTCCCAGCTCTGCAGATCCTGTGCACTTTTAATATTACCAGAAATGAAGCAATGGCTTGATAGTTTCCTTGCTCAATATTCTGAGTACTGTAAATACAGGCTTTGTATAATGCCCAGGGGGTGTGTGCAGTGCAGAAATGCTGAAGGAGCTTTGCATGCACAAGGTCCTGGGCTCTGCTCGTCCACCAGACCCAAGGAGAACAAACAGGATTGAAGCCCAGACTAAATAATGGATCAAATTAGCCACACAGACCTGAGCAGCTGTAAGTTCCCAACCCAGGTGTTCTGGGCCAGCTTTGACAGCTCTGTGTAAAACTCTATGCCAGTGATGTAGATGAGGTTTGTGCTCTCTCCTGGGAAGGAGCAATTCCTTGTGTGTCTGTGCCAAGCCTGCCAATTCCTGCTGCATTTGCCACGTGCCAGGCTTAGCACAATTTAGCCATGGAGCAGCTTCTCAAACCTGCATTGTTCTTCTTTTCTCTTGGAATCCATCTGGAGTTTTACTTTGCATTCAATTTGAAGACATAAAATGCTGTTACAAATTTTCATAATGCCTTGAAGTTGCCTCTTGTGGGGCTGAGAGACTTTTGTTCTCCTTGGAAGGCCTTGTTCTTCCTCATTGATCCTTGCGACTGACATTTTTGTGTGGAGGAAGTTGGATGAAACATTGAAAATATCAGTTCTGTTTACATGTGTTTCTGCCATTGGGACACTTTGTGTTGTTCAACCCCAATGCCTCTCAGATATGGGCAAACCTTGAAGGACACTCTGAAATATTATATACAAAAGTGTATGGAGTTAATTCACCATAACTTTACTATTACTCCTGTATAATATTGCCCTACCCCCCCCAGTTGTTTGTACATATTTTTGGCTAACATTTTTATTGGCATCTTCTAGTTTCTTAGAATTTCTAAAGCTCTTTGTCCTTCAAGCCTGTGGTAGGTTTTCCAATAAAGAAGATTTGGCTTTCTCAGTTCAGTTTGCACATAGAGTGGATTGTCTCCCCAGACAAGAATTAAAGGAACTCAAATGTCCCACTCTTGGTTTAGAGTTATTTCCTCATTAATTGAGGATCTCTGTTCAATTATAACCAAAGCTAATTCTGTAAAGTTTAAAATACCAGAACAGGTAATGTGACTCTTTCTAATAACCTGGCAAACCTGGCATTTTTTAACCCATAGAAAGTACAATAAAGGTATTTGTACTGGCAGTCCAGATTTCAAAGAAAGCAGTAGTTGGCTTTCACTGGGGCTTAAGGAAATGCTAATGAGGAATAAAGTAAATCTCACTGATTTTTGTTGGCTAAGAATTCAAATTCTTGGTAGTCTTACCACCCTTCTCCTTTTTCAGAGTCTGAGTTTCTTTTTGTTGTCTATAAATTTATACTCTCTTAGCCAAGATTGATTTAGGATTTCAATAAACAATGTAATAGCTATTACAGAAATCTATTTGAAGCCAAAATGACTTTTCAGGTTTCTTCTTTGACCATTTTCATGCAAAATTTTTATCCCATTTTTTTTCCCATTGCCCTCCCTATTCCCAATTTCAAGACATGATTGGCTGCAGTCCCTTTTGTCTGCAAAGAAAACAGTTGATCATTTTGAAGCTGACTGCCATATCATTTAAATCCATTGTTCAAAAGAAACCAGGAGCATTAATTAACATTAAAGGAGAATGAGTATATTTTTTGTTGTGAAAACTGTGAGTTCTTGAGAACCTTTTCTACATGCTGTTGTCATTCAAATCCAATTTAAATGTCATTTTTAATCTGATCCATACTTTGACAAAGATGATGTGTAAGAGCTGTTTTTAGCAGTTGGATTGTTACTTTGTAAAGTATTAAAGCACTAAACCGATTTTTGCAATAGGTAGAAAAACTTGCTTTTGTTTTGGAAACCTTCCAGTATAACTGTCGCACTTTTTATAGCAGAACTGTATTTAATTTCTTTCTTTTATGGGAAGATTACTCCAAGTAACTGATAGCTCTGTAATCTGTGTGAATTGGCTTCTCCATTCTTTGAAACGGAGAGAAGCTCTAATGCCTATTCAATAAAATTAACTTCTTTCTAAAGGATCTGTTTGCTGGGCTTTTGTCTGTGCTGCTGTTTGCCCAGAGTATTCCCAGTTCCCGGGCTCCAGAGGCCCCTCTGAAGTGCCATCCCTTCCCCTGCTCTGCCAGGCTCAGCAGATCGTGCCCTCCCAGCCTGTTGCAAAGGCATCTTTCCCATCCCTGGAATACAACATTTCTCATGGCTGTGCTTAAAGCCCCCACCAGCCTTTTAACATCTCCCTCAGTCTGTGGAGATCTGAGTCAGCCTGGAAGCTTTCTCTGAAATAAAAAATTCAGCAAGAATGACTGTGGGCGGACTCTGCTGAAAGTCTCTAATTCTAGGGAAGAATTGGTCAGGTCTGCATTTCAGTAGAAGTTTATTTCTGACCTGAAAGTATTGAGAGATGGGCTGATTCCAATGGGATGAGGTTCAACGAGGACGTCGGCAGGCTGTCTCCAAAGAAGGTGACTCCAGAGCCTGTACTGGTGCCACCTCTGGGTTGGTCACCAGTGGGTTGGTGGAACAGAGCCCTGGT
>JAWWEV010000018.1:15725204-15736080 GCA_035583235.1 Hafferia zeledoni | reverse complement strand
GGCCATTGACTTAAGAGTTGGACTCGATGATCCTTGTGGGTCCCTTCCAACTCAGAATAGTCTGGGATTCTGTGATTTTGTATCTCCTGTAGTCTGTTGGACTTTACTTCATGACTTCATAATATCTGTACTGAGCTTTATAGTGTATTCACTTAATCCTCCAAGCTGTCCCTATGTGTGTGACTCAGTGCTGAAGTTCAGGAGGTGTGATGAAGTCGTCCCTCTGCAGCTGTTTGAAAACAATTATGGTCAGAATGCCACATGGCAATTTTGAGGCACTGGCTGTGAGGCTCTCCCCTTGGATTGTCCACAGCTCTGTCTGTGTTCTCTACATTTGCTACAAAGTCCTGCCTGAGGTCTCCCTCAGAAGTGAGGCAAGGAGACTATTCCAGCAAGGTAAATGTGTCACGTTGAAGGTACCAGCCTTCTGACAACAGCCAACCTAAACCCCGAGACCTTTTGACACTCAGACTGGGACCAATGACCAGTGAGCTCAAAGGACCAGTGACCTGGTGACCTGATGTGGTTCTGAACAGACGTTGGGCACGGGAACACATCTCCCGGGACAGACAGATGCCTGTGCTGAGCAGGGCTTGTTATTAATTGAGAACATCTTATTCTTTTGTGAATACAGACTTAGAATTTTTCATAGGTGTAATTTCACTAACTTCCTACTTGCACTAATCCTCCCTCATGTTTCTAATTCTGAATAGCCAGTTCAAGAGGCCCAGAGAGCTACATAAATTCTGTGGCAAAATAAGAAAGGAAGGTTCTCTACACTACACTAAATAGGAAATAAAGAAAGAAATTAGCTTCTGGAGAAACTCAATAGACCTTAATTAAACCTGAGAGCAAAACTGACCTCAGCCAGTCTTCAATCTAAGCAGCCAATACTCTGCTTTAAATTGACAGATTTGGCTGTAACATTTATCTCCAGGATCTATTTCGGACGCTCCTGCTCAGAAAACAGTTTTATAGGTTCCTTTTCTGTCTGTTCATGAAGCCTCCAAGATACTTCAGCCAAACCTCACACAGTGTCTCAATGAACAGATAAGCAAGTCTTTTTTTAAATTGGATTTTGTTCAACAATCTGCAGAAAGCAAGTTTTGAGATGTTTCCTTGATTACTTAGGAGAAAGACCAAGTCTCATTAGACCAAATGTTCTTAAGCACATTTGGTGGATTTCATTACACCTCCAACTACACTGCATAATGCAATGGTTGTATCTGTGCAGTACAGGGAGAGCTTCATATGGAGAACCATGACCATCACCTCCCAGAGACCTGCAAAAGGCAGCAGAGACAAACAGAACTGCTTTCAGTTGGCTTCCCCTGAATTACAGCCTAAAAACTTAGGGCTCCACAAATGATTTTAAGAATAAAACTGCAACCAACTGCTTTTAAAGGATATAGTCGTGGTTCTTAAAATAACCCATGCAAACCCATTGGATGTCCTCCTTAGCTTTCTCCTGCCTGCTGACTGTCAAGGCAGTGACCTCTCCATCTGCTGACAGGAATGGGAAACAAACATATTTGGGCTGGTTTTCATATATCCAGTTATCTGTTCTTAGATGTGCTCCTGGCTGTGGTGGGACATGCCAGTCATCCCTGTTGTGTGATCAGATTCATCAGTCTTCTCCCTATGTTCTGTTCATACAGCAGAAACACTTCTGTGAGACTTTGCAGCCTTTGGGAAGGGCAATGAGACATTGTCTGAGAGGCAGATCTGGCCTGCAGAATTGGACTTTCTCGTCCCTCAACTATGTCATCATATTTTGGTAAGGCACTGACCTTTGGATGTTTCTATTGCCCGAGTTAATTTTCTTTGTTTATTTTCATTACAAATGGTGTCAGCAAATGTTCTTCACTTGAAGAACTGTGCCATGAAATGAACTGCTTTCAGACAAGGAAGGTAAAAGCTTTCATACAATGTTTTGCTTCTGTTGAGAACACCATAAAGCACAAACAAAATGGGACCTTTTCTTCTTACTCCTTAGCGTGGCATCAGCTGCTCTTGCCTACAAATCTGTCATTTGGGAGCCAGCATAGGCACAACATTCCTAATGAGAGAGGAGGTTCTGAGGCAGGATTGTGTAAGGTCTGTGTTATCCAGCACTAGCAGACAGGTGATTGCACAACTTATCCCCCCCTCTCCTCACTGCACATCAGATGTGCATGAGAACATTCAGGTTCCTACTCACCTGTCTGATTTGATATTAATGATGGTGGTGAAGATTTGTGTGCTGAGCCAAGAACGTGGTGTGTCTTCCACTACATTTCTACTGTCCTCTGTCCTTCTCTTGCCTAGGGACTTTTTTTTTCCCCCTTAGTCCTTCCTAGTCTTGATTTGATATTTGCTTGGTAGTTGTCTTTAAGTTTCTTGGCCAAGTGGTTTTCTACTGACAGCTGGCATCACTCTAGTGGTGGTAATAGTTCTCTTGAGTGTTTCCCAGCTTTGTTGAGGTTTAGCAATTCCTCTTCAAAGAAAAACTGTATTGTGAGGAAATGCTGGATGCCTTGTGTGAAGATATGAGAGTCATTATTGTTCATAAAAAATTAGTACAGTCTGGAACAAAGTTGCTGCGGGGTATTAATTAAGACAAGACCAAGCTGCTGCTCCAAAACCACACGTGGAAATTCACAGCCTGTCATCATTCTCATCTCTCAGACAGAAGGGATGTGGTTTTCTGTGCAGGTAAGTTACATAAATGTCCTTTTACAGCAGTAAAGCAATGAGAGATGATATGAGTTGATTGCCTAATCTCATTAGGGAGCAGCAGCCACAGTGCAACGTTCTTGCATAAGCAGCAGCCCATGGACTGTTGTACTCAACAAAGAGCTTTCACCATCACAATGGCTGTGCACAGAACAATAAGGATTCTTTTAACTCCATTTCAGGCAATGCTGGAGTCAGAATTTTACCTTTATACCCCCAGTGCAGCATGTGATCTTATAGATTAATGTAGAAATGTTATCAAATATCTTAGATATGGCAGGAAACATACAAAGCATGTGAATGTGTATGTTGAGAGTCTTAATGCTGTGCCTTGGCAGCAGCAGGATCTGGTTTCATCATGAGCCTTATTAGCAGGTCTCAAAGGGTGGTAAATCTCCCAAAGATAAAGATGCTTGAAAACAAATTAATCAAAAAGCAACTCAGGGTTCTTTATTCTTTGAAGAGGCAGATGAGAGATGCCTTTAAAAGCTAAAGAAAATTGTAAATTGTTTTTTAACAATTTTCAATAGGTTTGGATTTCCATGTTCCAAATCCCACTCAACAGTAACCCTTCCAGCTCCTCTGCCAGAGAACATGACACCACATCCCTTGTGTTTAGAGCTACACAAGCTGATGGGAAAACATCACATTTGAGAACTGAATTCAGCTGATCTTAACTGAAAATTACACAAGCAGGAACATTTTTGGCATTTTCCTGAACTCCACCCAGTCAAAAAAAAAAAAAAAGAAGGTGTGTAAAGCTGCATTAAGAAACTTGCAGTGCTCCCTGAGTGAAGTACGTGAGCTGTGCAGGTGCACTGAGTTCTGAACCCGTTCCAGGGGCACAGACCTGGCTACTCGTGCTGCTCGTATTGTCTGGCAGAGCTGACTGCCAAAGGAAACGTGGAATTGCCTGGGCTGGAGAACCAGCATGAAAAAAGGCAGCTCTCTCCTTTGCTGGAAGGGAGTCAGAGGCATCTACAGCCAACCTGTTCTTCTGACACCATATAAAGGTGCTTTGTATTATTCTGTACTTGTCAATCATTACATATACTGAGGCAACTCTATGCAGTTATGGGAAACAAAAACTGCAGAGATTGTGGAACCAGGTCTGGTGTCTACTGAGCTGGATTTGGACCATACTTTCAGTGCCCCTGTAGTTTTAAGGACTCCTTTCCTATACAGTGACGCTGCTGTACAGGCCCTGGGGTCATCTCCTTCCTGCTTCACCAGTTCATCTGTATGATACCCAACATCTCAATTTCAATTTAAAAAACATACCAAGTACTGCATAGGCCTAAGCAGACTTTAAAAATAACCTACTAATGACTGAAATACCAAACAGTTTGAGACAACCATTTTCTGAATTACAATGCAAGGATTAGGCAATCGTATCTGAACAATTTTTGAAGAGTGGTATCTACTGCCCTACAAATTAGAGTACTTGCAACTCAAACCATGTATTGGGGCTATTTTTTCAGTTTAACTCATGTAACAGCCCTGTACACTATGTTAGCATCTTCAAGCATATGCCAAGGACATGCAATAACAAATTTGTATCCTGGGAATTCCTCAAGTGCCTGCAAAACCAGAAACAGTAAGCCAGGAACAATTTTCTGTGATCTTTCATGTGTTCTGCTGCTTCACAGAACAGCACTGGATGTTGTTATAAAAACACAGTAGAAACCTGAGCATGCCCCTGGCTGCTATTCTTATATTGCTACTTTTTCATATATATAATTAAGAGTATATTTGGAAGCACAGATCAGCAGGCTGGGTGGGGAGGATGAAGGGCAGACAGTTAAACAGAGATGTGACAGAAGCAGCATCCTCCAGGAAATGCTATCCTGGGAAAGAACGTTCAGCCAAGCAGAGTATGTTTCTTGAGACTGCATGTTATTTAAAAAAAAAAAAAAAGAGAGAGAAAAGGTCATCATTTAATAGCACTGATGAATATTTATGAATATTTTAATTTCTGTTATTCTCTTGTTTATAAAAAAGTCCTTTTACATGGCCAAAACCCAAGTCCTTACCATTCTTGGGGCAAGACAGAGTAATGCACAGCTTTGATGTGAGACAAATGGTGTTTCTATATCAAGTATTTAAAAAGGGAACAAAAAATTTCAATGCCTCACACTTCCAAATTGCTATAAAATGAAACCAGTTAGTTTTAAATTAATAATTTTGGGGGTGATATATTATAACCAAGTAAGCCCAATGCAATAGTATTTTGCATCTGGTTTTGTGTGCCTGTGCAACAGCTTTTGGGTATCTCAGCTACATTTACACCCATCTAACAGAGGCAGCAAATTCAGTATCTTCACTAGTTCCAGGGAAAGGAGGATGTCTGAGTAATGTTCTCAGTGAAAATAAAAGTTCTAGGGTGAATTTGGCTGTCACGACACACCAGAAACCCAATATGGAGAGAGGTAGGAATGTCCCAATGCAAAAAAAGCTCCAGTTGCAGCTCCCATGTTGCCAGACCCTGGGTCATCCCACTCCCCAGGGCCTGGGACACACCAAGGAGCTGCCTTGCGTTGGGACCTGCTGACAGCAGCAAGTCCCTGCAAATTCCATTAGCTGTCACGTGACCATTTTTTAGGAACTGGAGTTCTCAGAATTCCAGCAGGGACAGACTCAGGCATCTTTATTTTGATCTTAACAAATCCAGTCATGAAACTGAGAAATTACTGGGTTTTATGTTTTCTGTGTGCATAGGAAACTACTCCAAGCAGGAAGTGCAACAGCTACCAGAATATCCATTATTTAAATCCTTGGTTTATTTTCTGTGCCTTAACATTTTCATCGACTTACTTAGACATGTATGAACAGTTCTTGCAAGGGGAATTTCCAAGTGGCAAGTTTACATTTTAAGGGAATGTGTGTTAGTGTTTGCTCTGGAAGTGCTTGTATTGCTCCAGCTTACACCATGTGATTTATCTGGTAAAACCACAGCTAACCAGAACAACTCACACAGCAAATGATGAACACACTCATTCAGATACTTATAATGATAATGCCAGAGAGGTGTAAGTAGTGAAAAATTCCTCCCCCAGCATTAACCACAGTCAGGTCTGACCAAGAACCAAAATAGCTCATACTATTAGTTATATTCTAGGCTTTTATTTCGAACTTGTTCAATAATGTCTTAAAACTCAATTTAAAATAACTTTAAGTAATTTTTATCAACTACATTTGTTTTTCTTTTCTCAAAGCAGAATCATTCCAGCCCATTCTTGCTTTCTTTTCCCAGGACCCTCCATCACATAATCTTTCTGTTGTCTAAAGTGCACATTCCATGGCCTTACTGAGTAACTTGTTAAACAGGGATGCCCAAGCTGAACTGCTGACCTGCTCTGGATGGGTTTCTACAGCTTGGCATTTTTTAAATAGCCATGTTTTTCAGTCTGCATTTTTGCACAGTGAATTAAGAATCTGAAATTGGAGCCTGAGCTTTACCAAGCCACGTTCTGCCTACCATGGTAGCTCCTGATTGACTCCTGTTCAGGGCTTGCTTTCTCCCACTGCAGGGCACCACTGTGTGTTCAGGAAATGAAGCCCTGGGTTCTGCTCCCAGCTAAAACCCAGTTCCAGACCACTTCACACAACCAGTAAGTAGCTGAAGTGACGTTCCAGGATCTGGAAAATAGATCTTACAGCAAATTGGCTTTCAAATGAAATGGCCATAAATTTAATAAAAAGAAATATGGCTATAGCCTTTCCTAAGGTCTTGAATGAAAGAGTGAAATTAAGACTAAATTATGCAGATAACTTTTTTCATGCTTAATTGGAAAATTAAAAAAAACTTTGAATTGCAGAAGAATTCAGCAAACAAAGAAGCCCACGGTAATTTTATTTTTAGTTGACCAAAAGGTATTACTTCTTTTGGTATGTTTTTTTATAACACTATATGAATTCCTTTAGCTTTGGGGACAGCTTTTAAGATGATGAAAATATTAATCTGAAATGAAGAAATTAAACACACTAACACAATTATTCTGAGATTAAAAAAAATCAGCCTAAAGTATTTTCTGACTGCTTGTCAGAGAATAACTGTTCACCAAAAAGTGTCATTTCTATAGTTCTTGCTAATAAAGAAATGCAAATATTCTTCATTAACATTTCTTGGCAGCTTTCTCCCCATGAAGATTAAATGCCTGACATTTTTATTAAGTGGCTAACTAGAGATCTGATCTTCTAGGGGAGCAATTTCAGTTGTGTTTTCAACTTCCACTGAACTCCCGGTGTTTACAAGCACTAGGGAATTCCAAAGACAGCCAAGGGGGTAGGATAACCAGCCAAGGGTAAGGACCAAAAAAGTCTGTGCTCTGCTTCAGAGAGAAATCTTGGAATAGGTGTTAGATCTGTGCTGAAAATGGGACTGAGAATATGCCCTCTGGCATTGCAGTGTGGCCCAAGGAGCCTTAGGTGATTCCCTCCAGCATGCTAAGTACAAAACCCATTTCCCAGTGTTATACTGAGCTGCTTCCATTTCCTTGTACTTTTGTCCTCTGGAGCCATTGTGCAAACTGTTGCTGAGTGATGCAGCCCTTCAAATCACTGTGTCTGCTTTGGGTGCTCCCTTCAAATCACACAAAGATGCACTGCCATGCCATGCACTGCCATGGCAAAGAAGCAACCAGCCTGAAGTCCATGCCAGAAAGACCAGGCGTGTTTTGAAAACATGCATTTTTATTTTGATTTTTGTGGAGTGTTAGAGTTCCATGGACACAGTGAATTTTATTTGGTTTCTCTCTAGCTGTGTTTACATCATAGTCTTTCTCTGCTAGAATACTTCCAAACACAGGTAATCCTGCTGGTCAATTGAGAAATTAAATGCCTTCCCATCAAATGATGATCATAAAGAAGTCAGTAAAATCCCTTCAGTAGGGATTTTCAGTAGAAATCCACATCTGTATCTGCTGACCTGAGCACTAAGTCTGATGCTCCTTTGTTTTCTGCACCCTTGTACTAAATACATAATGTCTGTCATCACTAAACTGGGCTTTGTCCTGTGCAGTTTGTCACTTCCTGGTTCCACAGGAGTTTATGCTTCAGCTCTTCTCCCTCCCTTGCCCAGCCCCTCCCTGCCTTGCCTTGGGAGCTCCTTTCTCTTTTGAGACTACAGCAAATCAGCTGCCCTAGGCCAGGGCTTTGTGGAGCTCTGAAGCCAATTATACAGACTGCATCAAAATATAGCTGGGATGGGGGGTATGTGGATGTGTTAAATATGTTAAAGAGTTTTTTTCTTGAAGCTCAACCAGATAAAGAATTGCAAGGGTGAGTTTAGCCTTCAAGATTCCTTCCTCTTATGATGGGGTCAACATATACGGACCCAAACCTTTGAAATACATCCTGTCTTTAGAACTAACAGGATTATTTAAGGCTACTGTAACAAAGAGGTTGAATTAACTGAATTGAATAAAAAAACTTTGGAAATAAGTATTAACCTAGTGCTGTTCTCACCACTTAGGCTGGACTGTGTGCATCTCATGGCTCGATTGGACACTTCAGTAGAATCCAGATGAACAGAAGAGCCAGCAGAAAGACAGCTCTGAAACTAAAGGCTGCAAAAGGGAGAGTGAGCAATATGCATGTGTAATGTCTAAAACACTCCTATGCCTCGGGATTCCTCATCATTCCTCTAACCAAGGGTCACAGGCAACCTGGAACTACCAACAAAATGATGGGAATTCATTTAGGAAAGGGAGGTGAGGACACCCTTGCTCTTGCTGCTCTCCCCTGCTGCCCATCACAAAACTCCAGTAGCCATGACAAGACAGTAAAGAAGCAATATTCTTGTTGGTATCTAAAGCACTGAAATTCAGCAAAACAACTCCAAATTCTTAGCAAGGCATTCCTGGGGGAGTTACTGATCATACACAAACACAGTAATGGGAGGTCCTTTGGGATGTCAATTTGCTCATTGATAGTTTGGATGTTCAGATTAGCCATGTAAGGTAAGAAACAGATGCACATGTGTGTTTTCTCCTCAAAAAAGTACAAAGAGCATTAGGGATGTTCCCCACATCTCACAGAGCAGGTGAAATGTTCTTTGCATGGCTAGAAAAAGCAGTGCACAACTTTGTGGCAGCAACTGCATTACTGCCATATCTTCCAGATGGCCTTGTCAAAGTCTGCATAGATAGGATTTCTTTTGACCTTTTTCTGGCATATTTGCTGTAGTTTTGCTATGTGACTTCACTAATAGCATGTACACTTTAAATGCACTACAGGAGTAGCTCTTAGTAAAGCTGTGAGTAACCAAATCTTCAGCTGTGGGTAAATAATGCTCTTTTACTGAATACCAATGACAGGCCTAACTTCAAATATGAAAGACAACAGCCTCAAAGAGCTCATGCTCAAAAATAATGCAGACTAAATGTTGGGGTATCTGTCAAAGTTAAGCATCTGCAATTGTTGTATGTCATTTCTGTTCATTAAGCCTAAAACTCTTACTGGGTCTCATTATCTCTGAGGCATTAAATACTGGCCCAGTGCTCAGTAAAACAGCTGAACTCCACTAATTTAAAAGAGCAGCAACTTCCACTTGGTTTTGTCTCTCCCGTGGCTTGTTCCAAGAATGGATATGAATAGCTGACCCTTTGACTTTTTAGTTAAATGACAGATAATTCAATTTTTTTATGCTGAAATGACGAAGTGATGAATTCTGGGGAGAGGAAGGTGTGTCTTGGCTGGGCCATTGGCAAACCCCACCAAAGTATCACACTCTTTGCACAGAGCCTTAGTATGGTAGCCCTTTAATTACTGTATTTCTCTAGTTTCTTCTCCTCAGATCTACAAATGCAATAAAGAAGGATGATAATTAAAACATCTATTATGATTAGAAAATAAAAAAACACTGTAAATCAAACCTCTGAACACATCTGGGTATTACTGAACAACAAAACTAGAAGATGGGGCAATTTCTTTCCTTTCCCACTGGTCAGTTATACTTTTAAATAAATATACTTGAAAAGAATACTGGGGTTGAAACACCAAAAAAATCTATGTGCTAATCAGCAAATCTGACCCATTGCATCACCCCAGCAAAGGAATTTCAGCCTAGAATTCTTGCCTTGAGCCAAAAACTTGTTGTTTAATGGGCTTTCTTCATTCCTTGTGTACAAAGATTGTGTCCTCAGCACAGGTCAGAGAAGTCTGGCCTCTTAAAACATAACACTGATGAAGGTATGTGAGATTTTGTTCTTTTTCTGTCATGCTGACAAGCCAATTCAAACCTTTTAAAGGGACTAGAGAAGGGCTCTCCAAATGCATAGAATAATAAGCACAGTGTTTTTATCAAATGAGTCCAGTTAAAACTTGCACATAATAATGTGGACCTTGGTGAATACATGGGCTGGCCTGAGGTGTGTTTGGCCATCTGCAGGAGGCTCCTGTTCCTCCTGCTCCAACATGCTAACATGCTGGTTTGTTGTCTGCCACAAGCTAATGACTCCACTGCATCACTCACCCTCTGCTAGAGCAAATAAGGTGATTAATGACAATGTTATGCAGACAGCAACTGAAGCCAAGAAAACAAACTCCCCAGACTTGATTCTTCCTTCTCCAGGAGGAAAAAACCTCTTACCCATGGCTGAAACAACGGAACCAAATGCATCTGCAGGGAATGTGTAGTGAAGGTACCAAGAGAAACACAAGGTTTCCATTACAAACTGCTGCCTGGATCTTTCCTGGGCTACCTCAGAATTGTGCTGCAAACTCCAAGCAGCTCCAGAGCAGACATCTGGCTGTCAGCAGCTCCATGGCAGCCCCAGAGCAGGACACTCCTTGGCAACCCATCCTTCTTCAGGGGGAAAAAGGTTCCATGCCTGGTATAGGAGATTCCCTCTCTTCTCCCACACTGTGCTTTGTGTGTGGGTTATGCCACAGAATCACAGAATAACAGACTATTCTGAGTTGGAAGGGACCCACAAGGCTCATTGAGTCCAACTCTTAAAGTCAATGGCCCACACAGGGGGTCCCACCAGAGCTCACAGGATGCCAAGCTGTCATTGCCACAGTGGGGTCATCACACAGAGAAATTACACTGATGCCAAAGGGGTTTTTGATTTTTGATTTTTACATTTTGTAGATTTTAGGAACACAGTAGCTGTAGGTTTTTAGTGGGTTAATATTTCTGGCTTAAGTTTAATGTCTT
>JAWWEV010000018.1:15705655-15725104 GCA_035583235.1 Hafferia zeledoni | reverse complement strand
GGGTGGGACTGGGGCTGGACTGAGAAATGTGTAAAGTAATGATTGGGTGGGCAATATTATAAAAGCCATGGAAATCAATGTTCTAGGGGTGCAGAGAGCTGTCATCATGTATTCCTAAAAGCCCTAAGCCTGGACATTAAAGAATGTACCTTTTTATCTTATCCCACATTAACTGGCTCGGAGTCCTGGTTTGGGGTTCCCTGATGGCATCACAAAGGTACCAGAACTAACCGGCAGGTGAAGTGGCAGGAAACAAAAATGCCACATAGTGACTTCCTAAAGTCATAACTTTTTTTGGAGACTTGTGGACACATCTCCACAGATAATGGTGCTCCTTTTCTGATCAATGTGATGACATTTCTGCCCTCAGCTTCCAGTGTGGGACACAGGTTATTCCTTGCTTGTCTGAAAATGCAGGGGTCTTCTCCCTCGATGTGAAAACACTGTTACCTAGTCCTTGTTGGAAAATCTTAGTTAGCTTACTTAGGTGGCCTGAACTTTTAATTTATCTGAGTTCACTTGGTTCACAAACACAAAACTTGACTCTGAAGGTGCTTGTATTGCAACAATATTTGAACTCAAACTGAAACATCATAAACCATCCCTGTCTGCATGATGAGCACAGAAACAACCTCTGGGGATGTTTAGGCTGCTTTCAGTGAAAGTCTAAATCACAAATTATGTTTTGTGGTGGCTTTCAAAAACCTTTGCAAGGTAATGTTCCTGATCTCTGGTTAGAAAGTTGTAATGTTTTAAGTGGGACAGCAATTAAACAGGTAATAACAAATTGTATTAATGTGGTGTGAACTGTGGGTGAATTCATGCTGAAATCACAACAATTTGGCTCTAACCTCTGCCCCAGCACTTGTGTGAATAACTGCAAAGAAAGAATCATGCCCCGTGAATCAGATTTTTTTGTTGACATATCAATGGTTCTTTTATTATTCTATTCTACTAAAAACAGAACAGTGCTTGTAAAAGCAAAGCTTATCAAATTAATGAAAGGTTGTCCTGGTATGCAAACTAACAGATTAAAGGATTATTCATCTAAACTGAGACCTGTACTTTATTTATCTGAATCCTGGAAGATGTTGAATGTCATCTGCCTCCAACTGAGGAGCACATCCTTGGGCATGAAGAGACCTTGAGGGTAAGTTATGCCATTTGATGTGCACAGCATCTCCCAGGGTTTGGGGCCAGGATGAGATTTCATTTGCTAGAAGCCAAGCAAACAGAAGTTAGTAAAGTTGTCTTTGGCTCTAACTGGGCAATGTCTCTTTGTGAACTTTTGAACTGTTTAATCAACAACCTCACAGTAACACAGTGTGCATGAAACATGGGACTTCAGCATTTACACTCTAAAGCTGAGTGAAGAATCTGATACTGAGAGTTTAGTGCAACTGGATGGAAGAGAGAGGGAGGGGGAATTTCCTGTTATTTTATTCCCATTCTGGAGGGATTGTTTGCCAGAGAGCAAGGTGGTGTTGAAGTAGTTTATGAGCAGCATCTGCCAAGAACCATATTGAGGATCCAGCTGCAGGAACAGCAGCTCTGCAAAGTCATTTTATGGGCTGATAATCAGACAGTGAATCTGTTCCTTGACACCAGGCAGCTCCCACTCTTGGTATGCACAAACCCATGGCATACACCTCAAAATCTCCTGCCCAGGTTGTCAGGCCACACTTCCTCTTTAAACCAGGCTTCAGGTTTTGTTTTTAATACAGGGATCAGATTCTGTGATAACAGTTGTGCTTATATTCTAATGTGATCACTTTTAAAAGAGGTCAACTATTTTTTTTTAGAAAAGACAATAGTTGCAGTTCAATATTGAACATTTGCAAGTCTCATTTACACATTCTATTCCAATAATACCTTCCCTGTTTATTTTGCATCATTTCCTTCAACCACAGCTGCATGAAACGGAAAAAAGAACACCAGTTACCTGCTCCTTTCTAGTTTCATCTTTTTTCAGCCTTTTTATGTGTTAAGTCTTTAAAATTTCAAATGTTTGTAAGCACATACACATCTGGGCCTCATTCTTATACAGAAACAGAAAATAAGTAAGAGAAGGTTTTCAACACTTATCATTAAGTTGTCTTTTAATTTTGTTTGTCTTAATGTTTCAATCACCAGAGTGAACTTGTGGGGCTGTACTTGATTTTTCAAATTTTGAAAAATCAGCCTCCTATCCAATGTTTCAGGCTGTTTCTGAAAGCACATGTTACCACCCTGGCCATGCTCTACACAAAACAGAAATAAATTCTCATTAATGAGATGTTGCAGTGAGTTCTTGGCATACCTAATGGATATAACTCAAAAATAGAGAGGTGTTCTCAAGCAACTGTCTCATCATGGGCTCACACACAGAAATCAACTGGATTCTTTTTCTCAAAAGAAAATACTCCTTTCACCACTTTCTTTTTCAAAGTAGTATTGAAAGGAACATCTTTACCATTTTGAAATGTACTCAAAGGTACATATATACTCCTGCCTCAGGACATTTACTCCTGCTCTGCTACAATTGTTCATCTGAGAACATTTGATTCTAGGAGAGGAGAGGAAACCTGCTGGCTTTTTGTGGTGCAGCACCTGTTCCTGTGTTTGCAGGAAATTAGCTGACCATACTTGGCTGGCCTGAAGCAGAGGGGCTAATGAAGTATTCTGTAAAATACAGATTTTACTGTGAGCAAAGTGTTTTCAGGAGCTTTCTGTGATGAGAAAGTTCTGTAAAATATAGTAGGAAATGCACTATTAGTGTGAAATTCCAAAAGATATCACTGCCCTGTAAATCTGCAGGTTCCCTCCAAACCCCTACACACAGGATGTAATTTTTACTTTGAAAAGATCACAGAAGTTCCCTGCTGTTCTTCCATTTGGACTCTTGGTCAATCTAGTCCTGAATCTGGGAACCACAAAATGATTTGAACCTGGTTTCCTGTTCATATTCCCAGCTCCTGCTGAGCACAACTCTGCAAGCCAGGAGGGGTCCTGGGCTGGGATTCAGGAATTGCAGAATGCAGAACTGCAAGGTTCCTAAACTTGAGTAATTAGGAGGTTCTGTTAGGACAGACTGACTGTAAATGAACCCAAAGGAAACAGGAATTGCAGCTTCCTGAGTTGTGTTGTATCCTGACAGTGCTGGGCATTGGGATGATCCAACTATTGCTGCTGCAGCTCCCCAGTGCCAAATGGGACAGCTTATTATTCCTACCAAAAGATGTGAGGCACAAACTACTTGGAACTTGATTTTCAGCCAATTGTTTGGAACTTGTTTCTACTTTCTTTTGAGAATAAGTTTTTACAGCTCAATTATAGGATTTGTGGAGTTCTGTACAGATGGGAAGGAGCTCGTTTCATAAGCAGAAGAGTCAAACACAAACTTGACCTAAGAACTCAGAACTGTTCTGTATAATTTTTAAAAAAATTATATATTAAAAACCCCAAAGGTGGTTTGATTTCCAAGTGAAAAACAGTTGTGCAGTGAAAATCACTGTTGTTCTGTTTGTCCTTGAAACCACAATGAATGTGCTTAAATGGAAAGTGTGTTAGCACAATCCCTTCTTCATAAAGGGAATAAATACCACAGACTTTGCATTGCACCCAGGAGAATGTTCCAGCCTCTTTACAACTACCTGGTTGAGAAAACAGTCATGTGATAACTTGCATTTCCTTGCAAATGAGGGCAGAGCTCAGTTCCTCCACAGAATTCAGAGAAGAAAAACTATCAAGTGTTCAATCACACCAGTTCTTGCCTTTCTGTAAGAAATTCATCTAAATATCTTAGAAAGCAATTTAGATGATAACATCTGAAAAATGTAGTTCTACCTAATGAGTTTGGGTCTCTTGCAAACACAGCAGTGCTAGAGCACTTTACAGTGTGTCTGTGTGTTACACAGAAATGGGAGGTGGATGACTCCAAGGAGACACAACAGAGCTGGCTCTTGGCAAGATGCTTTAAGCAAACATTTGCACAGAAGTTCAGCACAGGTGTCTTATGCTTTCCCAAACTAATTAGTCTGTAACCAATAGTCTGTAACCAACCCACAACTGCTAACCTTGGCAGCACAAAGCAGGCTATCAACAATGTAATATAATATAAGCATGGCTGCTTTTTAAAGAATTCATTTCAAAAGCAAAGCACCAGACAGACAAAATTCTCTCAGATTTTTTTTTAACTGATTATATTCTTAATGACAAAATACAAATTTTAGTAATTTTTGCCATAGTGACAAAAATTAATCTAGTGGTTTGTACATTCAAGATGGAGTAGTCTATTGCATATAAAAATTATTTTCCTGTAAACAGTCTGTAATAACATCAGTCAAGGTAAGAACACGAAAAGGGAAGGATTCTTTCATTGAGAGGCTTGGTGGTAGATTGAGAGGGGGGAAAGTACTCAAATCCTTACTAACCTATCAAGCATAGTGAAAGAGCAGAACCATGGGGGTTTT
The DNA here is from genome assembly GCA_035583235.1 of Hafferia zeledoni. Lineage (NCBI taxonomy): Eukaryota > Metazoa > Chordata > Aves > Passeriformes > Thamnophilidae > Hafferia > Hafferia zeledoni. Next base: position 15,720,653 of record JAWWEV010000018.1, on the reverse strand, counting down.
GTGTTAAAAGGAATTAACAGCAGCCTATTAAACAATCTAATTTTGAATAAGAGAAAATGAAGTATCAAGTGAAAGATGTAGCTTTAAAATAGTGTCATAGTGTAACACTAGCTAAGAGACAATGTTCAGATACAAACCAATAGTCTAGGAAAGTGCATCAGGGCTACATTATGAGACCGAGTAACTCTTGAAACTGTATCATTAATTTGTCTGTGAAGGTGACAAAACCATACACTGACCACAAGATGGACATGTCAACCAGTTATGGGGGCACCCATTGCACCAGGGGGGTTAATGAGATCTTTGAGAAAAAAAACCCAAAAGCCAGGAAGAAAGAAAATGCCTCCATTACGAACTAGAGAGCACCAGCCCCATCCCCAACCACTGTGAAGGGCAATAAAATAGCATTAACCAGGGGATGGCCCTGACCGAGGAACCAGAGGTGCACAAGAGCAAGATGGGTGAGGGTTTAGGGGGAAAGAATGGTCCTGAAGCTGGTCATGCTAAACCTTACTAACACTGGATTGCTGATTTCTCGTGAGAGGTACAATCAATAAATAACCAGCACTTCTTGGCTGGCGTGTAGAGCAAGGTTAATTAGAGACATAGCCCTGGGATGGTTAGTGGTGAGTGGTGGAACCCTCTCGTATTCTGGAGATTCCCCTTGAGTATAGATTAACAAGGTTAGGTTTTAGTCCAATCTAGTGAATTTTCTCCTGGACCACGGAGGGGTATGTCCTTGTGGTGGTTGTGTAATGGGACCAAAAAATGGCTTTTTGTGTGAGAAAAACAGAGGTGATTTTATTTTGATAAGGTCAGTGATATTGTTTTCTCCAGAGGCCACACTGCTCAAAAAAATCACATGCAGAAAAGCAGAGAAAACAGGCAAGTTCTACATGAATTTTCACCAGTAAGCAGTTAGCAAAAAGTCTCTAAAAATGTGTAGCCCTTCCCCACTTAGGATCTTGTGTATGAATCAAGTCAGAGTTTGGGCTTGGAGGGAAAAGCTGTGTTTGCTTAGTCCACCCTGCTTAAGAGAAACATCAGCCAGTTCCAAGTACTGAAGTTGGGGTAAGAAACAGAATGACAAAATGTTCTGTTCTTTTTGTTTGGTTAAAAAGAACACCCCTTTGGGGACTGCCTGAAACTTTGGGTAGAAGATGCTGCTGCTGAACATCTGGACTTTGACAAGCAGTATTTAAAAGCTGTTTCTCATCACAGCTTTGCCTCTGAAATACAGAGTAAGAGCTTCATAGATTATCACTTCAGTATAAAGTGTCTGATAGTCTCTAAACACATTTCATCTGCACATTTCCCAGCTACAGAAGTCTGGGACAAGGTTCATAATAAAACATTCGTGTTGTACAGTATTTGCTTCCTTCAGTGAGAACAGCAAAGGTAACACTGTTACCTGCCCAACCACCTCACCCTCTGAAAGCTACCAATGAGACTTAATAAAGAAAACATCTCCCCACGAATTAGACTTCTACATTTACACTCCAAGCTCCAACAGATGCTGCTTAAATCATGTCTGCTTTGGCCAGGCAGATGGTGCCATTAATGGCATTGTCCCACTGAAAGGAGATGCCAACACATCAAAACTCACTCAAGGTGGAAGGAAAACATAGAAAAATGGTGAAAGTCTTTCAGCATGTTAATTATCTCGATCTTGTTGATATCTGCACAAACTGTTTGGAAAAAGCAAGCTTTTTAATCCATTTCTAATAGGTCTCTTTATGCTAATACTACTATATAGGGGCAGCTATAAATTCCAAAGCATTTGCTTTTTTGGTTGCTCATAATTTTGCTCCTACATTTCTATTTAAACTTGAATTTCATTTCAAATGTTGCCACTCTGAGAAAGACTATTTCTAAAATGTTAGTAAGAAGAATTCAGTTGGTTTTCATGATGAAAGTTGGGGGAAATGGGACGTGTAAATATAATACATCTTCACACAAAGGGGAAAATGTATTAATGAGAATCCTGGCAGAAAGTAATCCTTTGGGGTGCCTAAGGAATTCAGTTTTGTTTTGGCCACGTTCTGAGAATTTAAACAGACATATTCACAAATACACCCTGGATTTTTTATACACTGAGGCTAACCATGCTCTTGGCACTGCTTGTGTGCACATACATGCACCAAATGGAGGTCTCCATTGACTCAGAGGGGCTTTCAGGGCTCTCTTAAGAGTTTCACATGCATGAGAAAGCTGCAGACAAGTCACAGAGGCCTTGGAAAATACATCAACTGCCAGAACAATCAAAAACTGCCCAGGCCCTCATGTATTAATGCTCATCTGCAGTCCTTCTGCTGGCATTTAAAAGAAATTGCAAATACAGTAAGCCACTACAAGCCTGTGGTTCTGTGAGGTTTTAGCAGCCCCCCTGTACATTTTTGTTACAGCAGGATAAGGCCTAAACTACCAAATTAAGACTGTAGAATCCTACATGCAACTGTGAGGTTTTGTAAGAACCTGTAAGGTCTGAGTCTAGCATGTAAATTTTTACCAATGTAATCTAACTTATTTACCCCCAAAGTCAGAATCAGTATTTCTCTGACCTATTAACAAACAGCTCACCACTTCAGCAAAAATTTACAGGAAAGATGAACTAGGCTGTCATGTTCTAATCCTTCTCAGCTGGCTCCATCCTAAGTTCCTCTAGAGGAAATACTTACTGCTGTGTAGTTTAAAAAGTTCAGTGCATCCCTCTGGAAGAGTTGGCATTTCTGCCCCTCTCCTTTACCAATTTTAGAAGCTGCTGTTGAAGATGGTAAAGACAAAACCAGCGTGTCCATCCTGCTGGGGTATTTGCTGTCCAGGGATACTTGGGCTGGCTGCAACACCAAAGCAGATGGAAAGAGAAAACACACAGCAGCAACACAATGCTCTCTCATGGGGCTTTTCCAGGTGCCTCTAGTCCAAAAACTCACAGAACTTGTAACTCAATAATAGAGAGCTGTCCAGTAGAAATACAGTGTGCAATAAATCTGAGGCCGCTTATTGATCCATTGACTGCAATGTCAGCAGATACCCAGGACAAATACTTTGCCTGCTATTCCTGAGAGCACTGTAAAAGTGCTGTAAGTGATTACAGCAAATCTTTTCCTTGCACTAGAGGTCATTTCAGGATATGGTTACTTTAATACCATTTGACCTGTGCCAAGTTCCTGGTTAGTAAATGCTTTTCACGTTAGAGCTGCAAAAAAAGCTTCTGAGGTCGTTTTTCTACAAGTAACCACAACGGTGGCACTCTGAACTTTTAAAAACTTTTAATTTAAGTGGAGGCCCTGTAAGATCTGCTGAATCTGCAAGACCTGAAAAATACAGGATATGTGTGTCTGACTTCAGTGCCTGCACTTAAATAACCCATATTGTCCAGCTATTGTTAAACTGAACACAGCAAGATAATGATCTCACTGCCCATGCAAATCTACCTAATAAAAGCCAAGTGGTTAACAAAGGGAAAACAGTGTACCTATAGAAATTCTACAGAAAGGACCCTTCAAAAGTTGTCCTGCGTTTGAACAGCAGAGTATTTTTTTGGCTCTGTCAGCACTGACTTCCAGACAGCTGATCCAAGACTGGAAGGGGGTAGGGGGGAAGTTGGAACCTGCTTAACTTATAAAACAGAACTAGAAACCACATGTCCAATATAAACAAGTTCCAGGTTTCTGCTCTTGGACGTGCCATAACCATGTTGAGCCAGACAAAAACACAATGAAACAGTTGTATTTTAAATGGTTAAAGGTGTCTTCTTTTCAGATGGACTCAAACTGTGAGTTTGTTTCATCAAAAACTCCAGTATAGCCTAAGATTTGTTTATGCACAACCAGTGCACTTGCCAGTGTCCTGCAGAGAAGTATGTGCTACTGCAGAAGAATCTTCTACACATCATCCTGCACACATTTTTTTCCACAGGGCTGGAAAATGCCATCATTTATTCATTAAAAAAGCTTGTTTGCTGGTTTACTCCAAGCTATCTGTAAGATTCAGGTCTTGCTGCTGAAGGGAAAGTGCTGCTACCAGAGTCTGGGATGAGGCAAACAACTGGGAGGTCACCCACCCTCCCTGCTCCCAGCATGGTAAGTGTGGACACACCTCCATGCTGGAAGAAAAATGGTTTGTGGAAAGAGAATTCTGTGATGGTTCTGATTTTCCACCAGGCACAGTTATTACAATGATAAGCACTGCTTTATTTTAAATGCTTTTTAGCTACAATACCTAAATTCTGGTAATTGTTATCAGAAACTTCATTTCTGTGACTTCTGCATGATTAGTATAGCCATAAAGACTGGGGATTAAAAGGAGGGAAAGGAAATAAATGGAAGCCTTTCACAGAAGAACCTGTATAACAATCAGGAGAGATAGTTCTCTGTAGGACTCAAATATGTGGTAAATTCAGCTGTCAGCCAGTTGGATTCTCCATGCAACTAATTTAACCCTAATTCTTTGGCAGCTGAGTTAACTGAATCCTGTTATTCAATCTTGAACCAGTCATGTAAAAGGAGTGAGTAGGAGTAGTTTGGCCTTTCTTCCTCACTTCAGTTCCTTCTGAAATATAAGTTTTAAAATTTGCTTACTCTATTAAGAAATGTATGCCCTGTGCTTATTTCAAGCACTTTAACATTAGGAAACTGAGAGCATATATATTGTTTGATACCTTCCACATGCATAGACCGTTTGTTCCAGGCTTAGAATCGGTACTTTAAATAAGAACTTCAGTCGTGGGAATTGCATGATGGGGTGAGGACTCAATGAGGGCTCTAAAGAAGGTTGTTCTGTGCTTTCTACTGACTTTTTTTAATGTGTTGAAATTTTCTTAGAGGAAGTAAGCAGTTGCAAAGCTCTTTCAGAGGAAACACAAACAATGCTTTGCAAATCTGTATTGCTTATTAAAAGACACTTGAGATGATCAGTTTTTGGAAGAAAAGCAGGAGGAGGCTGCTGAGAAAAAGTGCTAATGGCCCAGGCTGGCAGGACAAGTGTTTCATGAGGCCAGCATTTGGATCTGTCTAGGAGCCACCATTTGGGGCCATCTCAGAGACAAACCTTCCAGAAAAGGTTTTGTGCACTCAGCCAAGTGAGGAGGTGGAAGGCAGTGATGGGGCAGAGCAGCCCAGAGGCACCTGCAGCTTTTGGGTGAGCTGGGTGTGTTCTGATGAGAGCCAGGGCAGCACACAGAGCCTGAAAGCTGTTTTCAGCTTTTAACACAAGTCAAAACCAGGAGGCCCAATATGCACAGGAACAAATTAACTGAGTCTGTCCTTTTGCCTGTGGGAAACCAGCCCTGGGAAAAGGCCTCTCCAATTTCCTCTGGCATCCTGGGCACTGCAGCTCCCCTAAGTCCTGGCACGCAGAGCAGCCCAACTGGCAGCTCAGCAGAGGAAGGATTGAGGCACTGGTGCCCACTCATTTCATCCTGCTGTACACAAGAGCTATCTGCAGGCACAGAAGGCATTAGATGAGGTTTCCCCTCTTGTAATCTTTTCCTGTAAAGCCTTGGGTCTTCACAAACTGCCCACTTGCTACATGCAAGCCTATACACTCGTTTAAGAGTCCCTGTGTGCCTAAGGCAAGCTAAAGGAAACCTCAGCCAGGGCCAGCCCATAGTTTTAACTAACTAGCTATGTTTCTGCTAATTGCCAGGTGCTAAAATGGAACACAAACTGTTTCACTGATACAAGGACTTGCTTCTTACATTGGTTAATTGGTTTCTTCACACACACAGATAGCATCTTCATTCAGAACTTGAAGGAAGCTCTGCTTTACTGTTGTGTTTTGAATGGAACCTGGTTGGAGCAAATCAGACTTACTAGAACTGAAAGTGAAATCCAACCCTCTATTTAACACATATTATCTGTACTTTATATAAAGGCCTCTTTACCAACCTGAACACAGGCCACATACAACTCCAGTTTGTCCAGCCTAATTGTTATGCTGTTGTCATACTTGTAACAATGAGATCTGACAGCTTCATTTCTCAGATTGCTTTCAAATACCAAATATGTTATTAAATTCTCCATCTTCACACACCCCAGCTACTAAGTCAGCAGAAAAAATTTGCCTAGGGAAACAAGATATAATAATTGATAAGAAAAAAGGGTAACATAAGGTAAAAAATATGTTTTCTTTTCATATGGGTTCATTAGTGCTGTCCTCAAAAATGTGCTTATAGAGATTTAATGTAAAGAAATAGAAATTTCTTTACGAATGAATGAAAATTGGTCTTTTCTACCTATTTTAATTCAGCCAATATTTCATGAATAAAATGAAGTAAAAACAACAGCAGATACCAAATAAAATATCCTCCATAACTGCAAGGTTAAGCAGACAGAATGCAGAGCTGCCCAAGCTCACTCTGCCAGACAGAGACTGGCACAGGTCTTGACCACTTTCTCTTGGATGAGTCCAAACCTGACATCTACGAGGAAAGGGAGTATAATTAGGCTTCTCCTCTTCCTGTGCCCCAACAGCCATACAGAGCTAGTTTAGCAATAGTACAGAGGACCTTCTGTTAAGCCACAGGGCCCCCAAGTTGTTTTGCTGCAAGACTCTACCATAGTAAGACTCCAGACTGAGACTGGTGCCCACATCTCTGTAAAGTTTATGCTAATTTGTGCAAACTTAGTTCTGACGACTTCCTAAAAAGCTGTTCCTGTATTAAGATGTGCTGCTTAGTGAGAAGGACAATTCAAAGAAGGTTTATTTTGTGCTTTCTCTGCATTCATGATGCCAAGCTAATGAGGATGGCTAAAAGCTTGAGAGGCCACAGTGATTTGATGGGGAGCTGCAATACACAGGATTTTTGTGATCCTTGCCCAAAACCCAGTCAGTTTTTCTACATATAAATACATAGTATAATGCAGTAAGTTAGGGCTCTCTACAACCTCTCAGAACATAATGGTCCTATAAAAGGCTTCATTAAAACGTAGCCTGTGGATTGTTGTTGGGCTCTGCGCTGCCTCCCTCTTCCCATTGTCAAGAGACAAACTGGATTTTTATGACTCTCAGGAGATTTCCAAACCTTTGTGCTGAAAACCTGCTTAGAGGAAGGAAACTTTGTCATGTAAATGGTTTATCTGATTTTCTGAATGTCCTCTGTGTTCGTGAACATTCCCAGGAGTGGAGACGATTTTTAAAAGCAGTGCATCAGTGAAACTTTTTGTATCAGTGGGGTCAGTATAGCTTGGCCAAACAGGGTGCTGCATCTGTGGACCACAACACAGCTTCTGAGATCCACAGGAACTTCAGTGGAAAAGAATTTGGACTTGACATCTACCCACTGACACTAAATATAGCTTCCTGGTAAACATTAAAACTTCAAGGGCTTTGTGGCTGGTGATCATGTTGAACTCCAGGACATCCAGTGAGAGAGGAGGGTGGAAAGCACAAACATGAAGGGAAACGTAGTAGGGAGGGGAACTTTGAAAGCTGGTGGAGAGAACAGTGAAGATTTTGGGGACAAATGTTTTCTGCCTGTTTCAATGGTTTGCAGCTTAATAAAGATGAAGTATTCATTAGGCTGAGACAGGTTAGTGCTGGAGTACCAAAGAAGTGCACCAGAAAACATGGATTGCTCTAGCACCTTTTCTCCTAATAGAGTATTTCATTCCAAAACACTCTGAGTAGAGGACAAAAGGCAGATGCTGCTTCCTTGGCTTTTCCATCTTGTTTCTTCTGCTTTAAAGAAGATAATTAGCATCCTCTGCACTAGTTTTTGCTTTAGATAACTGAGCACTGGAATCTACCTATAACTATCAGAAGGATTTCACCAAACAGGGCACCAAACAGCTGGAAAATGCTGTCAGTTCTCAGTCCCTGTCAGTGGGGGCTGGATTTGACCCAACAGTATTTGGAAGGCTCTGTATCTCTTTGCCACACCATAAGGTCAAGGATCTACTCCATCTTTCCTCCAAGCAGGAACAGCAAAGCTCTCAGTTTCTGAGCACCGTAGCAAACAAGGACAAGCAATTTCTAAAGCAGGTCATAAACTGCTGTTTGAGTATCTCTTGCATGACCATCACTGTCCTTTAGCCTGCAGGACTGTTCTCAGTTTTCAGTTCACCCCTAAATACCAGCTCATCTGGTCATACAGCAGTGAAAGAAGTTGCACTCCATAAGAGAAGTTTTTTGATTGTTTCTTAGTAAATAGGTTTGGGAGTTATTTGGGTAGGTGTTTAAAGCGCCTTCCCTGTGTCCCTGGAGTCCTTTCAGCACTGCTGGGTGAGGTAACAGCCATCACCCTCTCCATCTGACAAATGGGCAGACTGGGAACGTTACTGAGCTAGTTCAGGATCACTGGAAAGCACAGGAGACCCAAACCCTTTGTTCTAAATTAGTAAAACTCATTATGTGCTTTGTAAAAACAAACATTTGCTAGTCCTGGAAGTGATCACTTGTTCTATCAGCTCTTAACTCTTAGTGTCTTACAAGCCTGTCACAATTTCTTTTAAAGACAGAAAAAAAATCAAACACCTTAGCAAATACTCTGGAATGAGAGCAATAGGCATTTGAGCCTGTTTAAAACTCAATCCAAACAGAGACAAACCTGTTGCCAGTGAGGAGGGAAACTTGGCAGCTTTGCTTAAAGCTTCCCACACAGACAGTGGAAACGAAACAAAACAAAGAAGCTGCAGTCCCCGAGGGTCCTGCCACTCCCTGGGCAAAACCAGTCCCTTCCCTGCGCTTCCTTTAGCTCTCAGACACACGCACATGCTTCTCTTCTCTCAGCGCAATTAGCTACAGCAATAGCCAACTGAGCCCTACAGACCTGGAAAAAATACAGGAAGTTAAGAGTTAAAATAAAAAAAAGGAAAAGAAAAAAACCGAAGAACTTGGCGGCAAGCCAGCGTCCCCGAATGACTCGGCTGTGCCGGCAGCCCGAGCGACACTCCCCGCTCTGCCTCCCTCCCTCCTCCCTCCTCCCTCCGCTCCCGCACGGAGGGCAAGCCCAGCCCGCCCTCCTCCTGGATCAGCCACAGGAGTTCCCCTCCTTGGGCTGTGCTGGGTTCGGCAGCCCCTTAGAAACACTGCTAAATTTATCTTTTCGCTTTCAGCGCAATGGCAAACGCCAGCAATAAGAATGCAAAAGAACTGAAAATTAACGGAGGCAGTTCCCTGCAAGCCAAGTGGAAACACCTTTTCTGTACAGCTCCCAAGGCGGCAAAAAGCAGAGTGCAAAGCAGGACAGGCTGCCTGGGGTGCCAGGAACATGCTGTTCCTTTGGCTGTGTGCCACGGGGAATTGTCCACCCATATGCTCCAACTTGATGGCGCTTTCTTTTCTTCTCTCCCCCAGAGAGCAAAACATCCCCTCCAATTAGAATGGCTCTTGCTTTATCTCAGGAAGGCAACAGGACAATCTGAAGGGACAAGGAAGGTATGGCCAGGTGGGTGAGGCTGACACCTCTGAGCTAAAACTGTTCAGGAGTTGTTAAGTCACGTTTAGTTCTGAGCATCTCTTTCTTACTGCTCTTTACAAGAGAACTGACCGTGTACCTTAGGAAACTAATTTGCTGTCTGGAACTCGGCCCAGCTCCCACAAGCCGGCTCTGGTCGGTGTGGAGCCTCAGCATCCCTGCTGGCACTGGAGCCTTCAGCAGAGACAAGGCTCCTCAATTTTTGGTGTCCCCGGACTAGAAGCCATCCTGTTCCCCAGCACCAGGCAGAGGCATGAGGTGTGGCAAGTCATGGGGCCTATTTCAAGATGGCCCTCCCAATACTTTCTGTGCAACTTTCACAGCGCATTCAAGACTTCCACTTTTTCTATGGGCGTGTCTCTCACAAATTAGCAACAAAAAAGTGGTCCGGTAAGACTTCACCAAGAAGTAAACGCTGAACACTGATGAGTACAAGTTAGTGGTTGCATTCCAAATGTTTTGTGTTTTGAAATCGGTTTTACCCAGCTGCTAAAAGCCTTTTAGAGACTGCCCATGTGCCCCTCTGTCCTCACTGAGGGTGTCTCCTGGTGCCTCGTGTTCTCGGTCTGCCTATCTGCTTTCTCTGGCTTTCACAAAGTGTCTGCTAAAGAAAGAAACAGACACACAGCCATTGAGTGCCTCTAGAACATTTAATTTTAAATTATCCAGAGTACTGATGCTTGCATGGGAAGTGATAAGCTGGTATAGTGACAGGAGCATGGGGTAGGAAAAGCAGGGAGGGGAGAAGGATTGGAAAGGGAAGTACAGGACACACAGAAGGAGACGGCTAGCAGCTAAAAATTACAGCTTGGTACAATCCACACGGATGACCCATTCCCTGTGACATTAATAAAAAGGGCAACATCAGCTTCGAATCTATGCCCAGTAAGGGTTTATTCCCAGAGGGGGGTTTTTTGTTTTGTTTTGTTGTTTGGCTTTCCCGAGCTTGAGTTCCGAGAGGTGAAACCATAACCGTGGCCAAATACAAGTTTGTTTGGTTTTGGTTTTCATTTTAATTACCAAGCTGTAACAAATAAATCTCTGGCTGGATTATAACTAACCTGTGTGGGTCCTTAGATGAGCTTTAAGATGGGAAGATTTGCCATAAACTTTTTCACACCCCACATAGTGGCATTTGTGCTTTTTCTGGGGTGATCCAGGGTCAGTCCAGCTTCTTATGCGTTTGTTCTTTTGTCTGGGGCTTGGCTCAGTTACTGCAGCCAGGCTAGTAGGTGTGGCTGCTCTTTCTCCTCCATGCTTACCAGCCGAAGACACACTTTCTTCCCCAAACTCCTTAGGAGCAATAGAAATGTGTATTTGTTCTGTTATATCAAGGGTCTCCGATTTGTCCGTCCTCAGAGCAGGTGAGTTTGGGACATGCTGGTTTAGGTCCGCTAAAATACCGGCTACCACAAGTAATGATGATCCATTGTCCTTCCCGGTTTCTCTGATTTCCTGCTTATCTTCTCCATTGGATGAAGGAAATACTGCTTCATCAGGTTGGAGATCAGGCTCCCCTCTGGGATTATGAATAACTGCACGACTTGACATAGAAACAAGGCACTCTGCTGCAAAATGATCCACATATGCTGCTGCTGCCATTTTTCATAAGTTTAAAAACAAATCCAAACAGACGAGGGAAAAAAAAAAAAAAGAAGAACCAACCCAACACAAAACTGCTCTTTCCCTTTTTAAAAAAAGATTACGCAACAAGACTTTTCCCTCTCTTATTTCTTAGGGCCTCTTTGCAGGAGTCAAGGCTGCTTTAGCAGCCATCGAAACCACAGCGTTCGTGACGGTCACACCCAGCTCGTCCCTAAATCGAGAGAGGGGCAGTGGACGAGGCGAGGAGCGGCAGGGAGGTCCCGGGCGGCAGCGGCAGGTTGGCGGGCGGGGCGGTGTGTCGGGCTGAGTGTCAGGCAGTGTCTCTCTCAGGCTGTGTCCCGGGCTGTGCCTCTCCCGGGCTGTGTCAGGCGCTGGCGGGGTCGGGGCGGTGCCGCCGCTCCCATCGCGCGCTGACAGCGGCGCGGGCGCTCCGGGCCGGGGGGCGTGGCCTCGGCGAGAGTGGGCGTGGCCTCCGTGAGAGTGGGCGTGGCCTCGCCAACATCTGTGCGTGACGTCACCGCAGGGGCCGCGCCCCCGCGCCAGCAGGTGGGCGGAGCGCGCGCTGCGGTGGGTGGGTGGGCGGCGCCCCGATTGGCTGTCGGGGGCGCGCGCCCGGCACCCTCCGCCTCCGCCTCCGCCCCCGCCTCGGCCGCAGCGCGCACGCCCCGCGCGCAGACCCCTCCGCCCGCCCCGGGGTGCCCCCCGCACTTACAGAATCATCCAGATTGGAAAAGACCTCTGAGATCGTCAAGTCCAACCCTTTATCCAACACCACCGCAGTCACCAGACCATGGCACTGAGTGCTATATCCAATCTCGTCTTAAAAACCTCCAGGGATGGAGAATCCACCACCTCCCTGGACAGCCCATTCCAATGGCTGAGTTGCTGTCTCTGCAAAGAATTTCTTTCTGATATCCAACCTAAACTTCTCCTGGCAGAGCTTAAGGCCATGTCCTCTTGCCTGGGAGAAGAGACCAACCCCCACCTGGCTACAACCTCCTGTCAGGCAGTTCCAGACAGTGCTGAGGTCCCCCCTGAGCCTCCTCTTCTCCAGACTAAACACCCCCAGCTCCCTCAGCCTCTCCCCACAGCACTTGTGCTCCAGTCCCTTCTCCAGCCTTTGCCCCCTGTCCCTCTGACGGGTGTGGGCGATTCCCCAACACCCCATTGGAGCTGCCAGGACAATTCCAGCAGGAGCCGAACTGGTAAAAGATCCAAACACGCTCCAAGCTGGGATGATGCAGTGCCAGAAGGAGCGCTCGGTCCGCGGCGGGCACAGATGGGGCTCGGTGTGCATCCCGATGGCTCAGCTCCTGCCAGGGAACACACTGGATTTAAATCGCCTTCCTTTCTGTCAAAACCCCAGCACTCTGAAGCCTCTGGATTATTTAAAAGGACAAATGGAAATGACTTGGGTTTCATTATTATTCTCAGCGTGCAAAATGTACAGGTCAGTCGGTTTTATAGAGATTAACGCCTGAATCAACAAGAGAGTTGTGTGTATGATTAACTTGCCAAGAAAAAGTGAAGACAAGGCTCTGAGGGGAGATCTGAAGGCACTCTGTGGAGCCTGTTACCTTTGCTGGAACATGTTTCTTCAGAACACTTCTGTGAAATTCACGTCCTCAGCACAGATGAGCCTTTTCTCTGAGCCAGAGTGGTCAGAAAAAGAAGGGCTGCTTTGAAGCCTTTGGGGAGGGAAACTTTTGGAGTTTGAGGGGGTGTGGGAGGAAGTGAACAGCTGTTGCAGAAACTCAGAATAGTTCTGGTGTTAGATTGAGCAAAACGTTGGTTTCATACACGAGGAAACACCACACTGAGGAGCACCATCTGCTCTGTGACAGTGCAGGGTGTGTGTCCCACCAGCACTGCCCCTTTGTGTGGGTGTCCCCAGCCTGTCCCAGTGCCCGGAGCGCTCCCTGTGCTGCTGAGGGACAGGAGGTGCAGCCGAGGGAGGCGCAACCAGAGCAGCAGGATGTGGGTTAATGTTGATTCGAGCCAGATCCTTTCGATGCAGACGTGCTGTACCACACCATTTGTTCTGCTGAGCGCCTACAGGAAATGTTTACGTGTGTCCAAATGAAAAGGTTGAGTTCAGGACCTACCTACTTGTTCCTAGATGAAAAAGGAGTTCTGGGGTAAACATGTAAGAAATTTTGGATGAGTTCAAGCTCAACCTCTTCCTCGAGGGAGAATTGCTTAAGCAGACCTTTTTGGTGGTTCTTCAGTAGCAGATTCAGAGAAGGAACTTGTTGCAAAGGCTTTTCTGTGCAAAAGAAAAGTTAGTCCCATTCAGCAGATGGGTGGGCAGTCCAGTTAGAGTTCATGCATACTCTCTTTTAAATTGTAACCATGAATGAAAATATGCCTGTGACTTTTTAATAGCTGAGTAGAAGTGAAAAATTGTATTGTCTTGCACACAGTTAGGATGAAAGAGCCACTATCTCTTTGCAGGTTCACAACAGGGTGTAATAGGTTTGTTTGTCATGGACAGAATTGCAGCTCCAGTGGGAGCAGCTTTGGCTTTAGTGCAGGGCTGCAAATCTTACAGGGAGCTGTGAGAACTAACAGGAGCAAACAACCTCCCTGCAAGGGGCAGGAGCAAGAGGTGTCCTTTGCAAGGAATTTCAGTCATTATGGTTGATCAGCAGTCCAGTAAATTTTATGGAAAATCACTAGACAAAATACGGTGCCCATTTATCAACTCTTTCTTGTAATGATAAATGTGTTTACCTACCTATTTGTTCATTGTTACTTATGTTTATTTTCTCTGAGCAAGTGGGAAAGTGGATTTCTGTAAGTACACAGTAAATCTCAAATTCCCCTTTGCTGAATATCCTACACCTGTTGACTTGTTCTCACCAAGTGAGCTGAATCTTGAAACTGAGATTACAAAAAATAGAACTCACCTATTTAATTTTCTTTATTTGATTACACTGTTGATGTGTTCTCACCTGCACGTGTTTGTCCCACAGACCAGGGTGAGGCTTTTTCCCTTTGTTATACCACTATTTTTGCATCCACTCAAGTAATACAACTTGGGGTTTGGCAGAGTTTTTTAATATTTATTGTTTTCTTATTATATAATTTAGAGTTTTGTTTAGCTACAAATGCATAGCAGCAGAGTAATTTTAAATGGAACCACCCTGTTCTGCCACTCCCAAAATAGCTCATTGTTTAAATTACAGGAATAAGAAACTCTAAAGTGCTTTGTGAAATTAAAATAGTTTTATGGACTCTGTTAACAGGAACTTTAAACAGAATAGAACAAAGTCCTTATAAAAATGCCACACTGATGTTTTATTTTGCATGGCCAAAATAAGTAAAGAAAAAAATTGAGCCATAGCAACATTTTTTTATAACTGGTATAAAAATGGTTACTCCAGGTAAAAGGATGGTGTAAATCAAATAATAGTGGAAGACTGCAAAGTGCAAAATTGGGCAATCTAAAGTAAGAATTTTATGAGGAATTTTTTTCTGAGAAAAATTAGTTTACTATGCCCAAGAACACAGTAAGATCTAAACATGCAGTTTCATTGTAGCAGGTGTTTCATCAGCTCCTTTCCTGTATGAATTTTCTCAGTAATTTTGTCTCCTTTCATAGTCTTCTCCTTTAATCCAGTGAGTGAGACACACAAAAAGTGTAAACTACAGGAGTTCCATGGACTTAAGTGAAGCTACATTATTTTGTATCACCTCAAGGATCTCTTTATGAAACAGAAAAAGTAAAAGGCCAGGTAGTGTCTCTCCCTGTTCTAGTTCCTACACAGAGCCTGGAAGATGAAAAGATGTAGTTTCATTTTAATTTGTTCATGTAAATAGTTCCTTGTCCAATAAAACTGAAGAAACAAGGCAAAAAGGAAACATTCTTGTGGTACCTGAATCATAGAATGACAGAATCATAGAATGGATTGGGTTGGAAAAGACCTCCAAGATCATCAAGTTCAACCCTTGGTCCAACTCCAGTCCCTT
>JAWWEV010000018.1:15673215-15705555 GCA_035583235.1 Hafferia zeledoni | reverse complement strand
TCCCCTGGCAGAGCTTGAGCCAATCGTGCCCCCTTGTACTATTGCTGAGTGCCTGGGAGAAGAATCCACAATCCTGTGCTTTTACAGAATGTACCAGTCTTGGCTGATGCTCTGCTGTGGTTCCTCCTTAGTGGTTCTGTGGTTTGAAGGGGCCTCTGGAAGGAAAAGTGAATAAATAAAAGGGGACAAAATCAGAAAGCCTCTGGCCTGTAACTCTCTCAAAGACTTGCATGCCTAACAATGTCTCTTTTGTTGATACCAGGTTAATAATAATGCAGAACTGGTAGAAGAGAGGAAGAGAGGGAGGAAATGAACAGGTTTCTGCCAGAGATGAGCCACACTCTCCACTGAATGTTTTCACAATGCTGTTTTCACAAGTCCCAGTGTCTTAATAAATGAGTGAGTATTATATGTTCACCCTCATCTTCAGGATCCCTTTAGCTCATTTTAATTTGGCCAAATTGTTGTGTCACAGCAAATAATTGCTTGGGTTCCTATCAACATCACCACTAAGTGTCCAGTTGTTAAAGACTTGCACTGTAAAAAAAACTACACACAGCCCTCTCCCCCCCAAAAAAAGAAAGGTCTATAGTGGATTACATTTGGCAATACTTTTGCAAAAGGTGTAGTTAAGGCTTGAATATTAAAAAAGTGAGGAAGCCACTTATACTTAGGACTCAGCAGTCAGGAACTTTGCCATTTCAGAAACACTGCAAGAAGCTCTGGAGGGCTGAGAAAGCCCTGTGAGCTCCAGGGACAGCAATGTGCTGTATCACTGAGCTCCCTGGACTGGCTGTGTCAGGAACCAAAATTGCCAGAATATTGCCCAAAATCAGGGTCTTGCCATCTTTCTAAATCAGCTGAATCCAGGCATGTGAGAAATTTACTGACATTGCTTTTCAAACGATACCATTTGATTTTCCAGTGTAATTTGATGGCTTCTGTTGATGGACAGAGAGTTCTGAATTCTGGAGTACTGTTCTTCCTTTGTGCTAAAATTAGAGAAGTGCTATTGTAACTAATGATTGCGCACAAAATGGCAGAAGGTCTTGTTGGCATGGCAGAGATAAATGAATAATTAGCAAAATAAACTCTGAAGGAAAAAACCTCTCACATTTAAGAAGTGTTTTGGTACTTTCAGAAGATGGGACACAAAAGAGACTGTGTTTTCTAGACTGTACTATATCAGTTTGTGCTATTGTGTGTGCTGTGGAGGAGAGAGAATAATAGAGATGTAAACATGTCCTTGCATTAAACAGCCATTGAAAGGTTTCTTTTCTTTTCAGCTGTTCATTTCTACAGTAGGAGACTGAAGTGACCAGTATGGCAATGTAAGGGAATGGAGAGTTGTAACTGGGCTCCCTCCCACTGCTCTGAGGGAATTATTTACTGTGCAATGTTGTATTTCTGTGGAAAATGATAAAACTTGAGAAACAGAAGGCAGCAGAGTTGTTGTTCAATGCTTAGTCCTTTTCTGTAACAGCATGAAATGGTAGTTTAGGTGTTAGAAATGAGCATCACTGATATTCTGTGCAAACTGTATCCATTTTAATGGATTTCTTGGGAGCATTCAATGAGACTATTCTCATAATCATGGAAGCCACTGTGAATTTTGAAGCAGCAAGACTGATTGGGGACTGTGGAGTAGGGGAAGGACTTGACTTATTTATTTATATATTTTTACCTATCCTTGAGAGAAGAAATATGGGGAGGAAGGCTCAGTGGAACCACTGCTGCTTGGATAGGGAAATGTTTTATTCCAATGCTTTTATTTTTGTATCCAGCTCTGGTTCTTCTTTTCCGTAGTAATTTTCTCAATTGTGATTTCTTGGATACCACTTCTCATGGTATTCAGGAAACAGACATGTATGTTTTGAAAGGTGAGATTTATTTTTTTAGTATACCAGTCTTTTTTCCTTTTCCCCTTCAACAGCCTTTCTTGATGCTCTGTATAGGATTGGCTCTGTGGCAAGCCTAGACTTGCCTCTGAATAAAGGGGTAACATCTGGTGGCCAGTGGTTCTGAGCCACCCCATCATAACAAGGCAGCAGCTGCACCACTAAAGGGCCTTTTAACTGTTGGTGTGCAAACTTAAGAATATTGGGAAATGTAACTTTCCTGCCATAAGAAAATCATAGGACAGATGAAATCCAGTTTGCCACCTGCTACATATTTGTGAAGGTCAGACAAAGAAAAAATAACTTCTTTTAAATGCCACATCAAGTTGAATAACGCTTACCAAAGCAAAGGAGGATGTTCAGGTTAAGGTACAGCAAGTATGGGAGGGGAAAACATAAAATAACCACTTCCTCTATTGTCATTCTCTGTAACAGGGCTCAGGTTTTGCCAGCTATGAAGCAGAAAGTGATGAAGTTAAAAGCCTTGTATTGGGAATAATCACTTCCACTGGATTTGATCCACAGAATCATTACTTTGAGCTCGGTTTAACTCGTTTCAGTGTTGATTTTGGTCTTTTATGATTTACCCATTCATTATTTCTGTTTCTTAACTTATCTGTGGTTTTTGCAATGTGTGAATATTGCACGTTGTCAGTTTTGATAAGCTTCTTTTCATTCAAAAGCACAGAGAATACCAACACATCACCAGGAAGGGCTCAGATGAGGGAATTGATCTGGTAGCTTATTCAGTGAAAGTTGCATAACATTTATTCATGTTCACACTTGCAATCAGCAGTGAATCACAGGTGAAATACTGCTTGAAATAGTCAGCTGAATGTTTTGGCAATATGCTATCTGAGGCAGATATTATAGTGCCAGATCAGAAATATGTTAGGCCTGCTGAACTGGTCAATGCTCAAAAATTGGCATTTTATATTTACAGAATTATTCTGAAAAGAGCTGATGTGTAAGTACAATGAATAATGCTTGTTGTCAGGTAGTTGGTATTTATGTTTGTGTGAGACTGCAAACTGAATTTGGAGTAGGGAGTTTCATCAGTTTTTCTCCTCCCTCTGAATTGAGCCACTGCAAAGAACAAAAGAAATTCTTTCATACAGCACAATGTAGTGGTGAAACATTGGTAGCTGTGCATCTCAGTGGAGCCTGCATGGGTAAGAAAATGGCTGTTTGCCATGGCAAAACATCATTTATAATCTGAAACTGGACATAAAGGTGGGGGTGTATTGGAGATTCAAGAGAGGTGATTACGTGATGAGGCTGATGAGAGAATTGCTTAGCAAAGTAACTGCAAATTATAATGCATAAAAGCATCTCTGAATAACCTTCTTCTTTCTTTTTATGGGGAGTATAAGCATACTACTGGTAGATGAAATACAGGACATGGGGGAAAGAGAGAAATCTGTTTTGTAGCTGCTTGATTCAAAGGTGAGAGAGATTGAATGACACTGAAGCAGATAGCTCAGAAAGCTCTGATGTTAGAGAGCTGTTGTGAGGGAGCTGAGAAGGTGACCAAGTGTGGGTGGGTGGTTATTGTGTCTGTGTCTGCCTGTAACTTGTGATATATAAAGTAAAACTATGTGGTTTTCAGCCACCTCATGTGACCTCTATATCTGTTTGCTTTCCTTAAAGATTGCCACTGAATGAGTGAACAACCCAAATGTCCATTTACCTGGAAAACATTCACCCTTTTCCAGAGTCTGAATGGAAATGGGTCTGTGAGATCCCACCTCTGCAAAACATTTTCTCAAGGGTAGGAGAGTCCTGGCCACCTGTGTGGTAAAATCCAAACCCAGCAGAATTTGCAGTGTCCAACTGAGGGAGTGCTACCCAGGTCTGGGGCAGAAACACTGTGTTTAAGTGGGTGTCCTGTATTAAAACACTTAGCAGCACTGCATCTCAACACACAAGTTTGCTCACTTTTGCCCTTGCAGTTCTCTCCCCCATCCCACTGCAGGGGGAGTGAGGGAACACCTGTTGTAAGACTTGGTTTTCTCCTGCTGTGTCCTCTCTCTGAAAACCAGTCCCTTTTCCTGATCCTGTCTCCCCTGGGCAGTGTTCTGGTGCCCTGTTTTTGCTGGTCCAGCCCAAAGCTTTTGGTGACTCTTGCTCTGCTGTGGGTTTTGTGGCAGCAATGGGAGATTTGCCTGACTTTGTGATACTTAATTTTTAAATTTATTTTTTGTTGTTTTTTTGGTTGGTTGGTTTTTTGCCTTTGGAACCACTGTCAGTTCTTTACAGCCAAGAACTTTTATTGCCATCTCTGCAAAGGAGACTTAACCAGCATATAATTCTGCTCCCTGAAACAGGCCCTGAGAAGCTAAGCCAGCCTTTCTTTCTTATCTGTGAATATACCCTGCTTCATGGCCTTCTAATACTGTGAACTCTGTGATTCATAGTCTCCTGTGTGTTTAAGTACTCTCTTACATGCATGTTTGTATGATTCCCTAGGAGCAGAAATGGTTTATGAAGCAGTGCTCTGCTCTTCCTTCCTCCTCTTCTTGTTTATTGCCCATAATATATATCCAGACTATCAGTACAAAATCTGCATCTGGTCGATGTCTCGTGTTCCCCAGCCACTGTGCTGGCATCCTTCACTTCACTTTCATGGCAGTGTTATGACTTTTCTTCATCTGGACAATAATCCTGATAGTTACTGAAGTCTGTACTGTACTGAAGTCTGAGTACCAGCCCTCCAGTTGACTAAAATCTAGATTTTTTTGACTGAGATAGGTTCAGTTGCTCCATAGCAATTCAGATTCCCAAACTGAAATCCACATGGGAAGGTAATATAAACTAGAAAAAGGCACTCTGAAGCCCAACCAAGCAACTTTATTGTTGTAGGATGGGAACTGGGATACATTTGTGTACTGGCTGCAAATCTGCTCCTGGCATTTTCAGAAGTGCCCAGGCACTGGGCACGTTTTGCTGACACCTTAAAAGCAAATACTTTTTACTGCCATAGTTTAAGCCAATAAATGGATTAAGTGCTAGGCACACAATTTAGATGTTATGTGTCACATACAGACAGACTTCAGAGAATTCTCTTGGGGTTTTTTTTTCACGATCACTGGGTGACAATGACATCATTTGACATGACAGTATGTTCTCTCCTGAGTCAGCTCCTGATGCAGAAGATAGAACATATCTCTATAGAAGAGAAAGACAGTTGCAGAAATGTGTCATTGAACTACAAAAAAAAGCTCAGCTTGTTGTGTGAAGGACAGAAATGATCACTCATCTTACTAAACACTGGGTAGAAACTTAGAGATATTTCCAGGAAACTCAAGCAGTGGGGGAACGACTGTCATGTGGCACAGAAGCATGAGCTACACCAGCTGGCACTAGGGGAGGTGGCCCATGGGTTTCCCCATGCTCCAGTGTGTCCCTGCACAGCCACATAAATGCATTGGGCACACAGACATTTTGAAAACTGAGCTCCTTTAATGGAGAATTTGCACATCCATTTTGTAAATTCCTGATTGTGATTTCTTCATTTTAAACTAAAAGTCGTTTAGTTCACTACCTGTAAACTTGCTCTGAAGCAGGCACATGTGCTACACTGAGCTATGTCAGAGTAATGCCCTTTGGGAGCACTGGAACTGTCCCTTTCCCTGGAATGAGTGACCTGAGAGCAGTGTGAAGTGCCCCATCCTTAGCACTGGTGAGGCTGCAGCTGGAATATTGTATCCAGTTTGGGCCCCTTGCTACAGGAAGGACACTGAGATGCTGGAGAGAGTCCAGAGAAGGGCAATGGAGCTGGGGAAGGGTCTGGGGCACAGGTCTGAGGAGGAGTGGCTGAGGGAGCTGGGGGGGCTCAGCCTGGAGAAAAGGAGGCTCAGGGGGGACCTTCTCACTCTCTGAACTCCCTGACAGGAGGGAGGACCTGGGGGGTCCTCACGCTCTGCTCCAGGGAACAGGGACAGGAGGAGAGGGAACAGCCTCAGGCTGTGCCAGGGGAGGTTTAGGCTGGATATTAGGAAAAGTTTCTTCACTGAAAGGGTTATCAGACACTGAAACAGGCTGGCCAGGGAAGTGATTAAGTCACCATCCCTAAAGGAATTTAAAAATATGTAGATGTGGCATTTAGAGACATGGTTTAATGGTGGGCTTGACAGTGCTGGGTTAAAGGTTGGACTGGATGATCTTAAAGGTCTTTTACAATCTAAATGATCCTGTGATTCCATGACTTGCACACTGATCCATATACTGCAAATGTCTGAAATCACCTAATATCCTTCAGGAAAGGCTTACCATATCAGTGATTATCTCACTAGCTCAGATATAAATAGACTTTTCCAGGATCAGGAATGATTTCACCCAGTAATGGTTTTCCCTAGGAGTTATCCTAAGTTTCTGGCATTTGTCATTCAAGCTGATTGTCCCAGCTTTGAGGAAGAGCACGTGCCATCTCTCTGCAAAGTAGATTTACCATAAATAGCTTCTTGGTGCAAGTGGAAATGTACAGGAGATGTGAACTCTAAAATGTCCTCTCTTTCCTTAAACCATCGGTGCCATTGTTACTGTGGTAAATCTTTAGTGTCCTCAGTGTACCATCCTGTTCCTTACACAATTCAAGTCAGAGGCCCCTGGCCTGTAAGACTTCAGACTTTGCATCAACTATTCAAGCACATGTTTTTGAATAAAAGGAAAGAAAATCTGTATCTCATTAGATGACAGAGGAACCAGTGCAGTCACCACATAAATTTTGCTCAAGGAAAAGTATATACAAATCCAGAGCCAGTTCTGGAGTCTCCTTTGCATGGTCCTCCTTCATCTGAGATGGTTGTTGTGGTGGTGGTTTTTGTTGTGGAAGCCAGGCTTACTCAATTCCCCATGTCTGTTTTCTACTTAATATATTTTCAGCTTGTTCTGATTTCAAGTGATAAAACCAAGTAATTTCATAGGTGTCCCTTGAAAACAGGTAAGTGGCTGGAGAATGGGTCCCTGGCCATGTGGATGGGAAGCTGCTGCAGCATTTTCCCCTTTTGGAGCATTAGTTACCCCATGCTGATCACCTGAAGAAATAGTTTTTCTTTAAATCAGCTGCTTGTGAAACTATTTGCTTAGTATTGAGCTGCCTGTGGATATATCACAAAACACAGTTTGCTGTTTAACAGTATTCACAGAATGTACTAGTGAATTCTTGGTATGCAGGTGTTTTGCAGACAGGTGACTGAAAATTTGCCATTTGTTTTATTGGTTGGGTTCCCAATTCATGGTGCAGTTCCACTCCCTGAACGTAACTGCTCTAAGGACAGCACTGGCAGCTTGGATTTCCAGTGCACACTTTGCATTGTTGCAGACTAATTGTGTAATCCAGAATTTACTTTGAGTAAATGTTAAAAAAATAAATGTGGACTCAACGTTTGCTCTTCAGAGGATTTATCATTCATCAGAATCAAATGTATTCTCTCAGATTCAAGGAAAACAAACATTAAAGGGCTCAAATAGCACTAACTGGAATGTATTTAGAAGACAGATACCGATAGTTTTCCAAGTGAATTGCTTGATTTACTCTTAGCCCAGATGATTTACTTGAGTAATGAAACTGACTTTTGTTTTGTGCATTCATCTGTTTTCAAAATGAAAATGTAGTGGAAAATGTAGTCTGGTTAGGTCTGCTAGGCCATGGGCTTGTGTTCTCTGCAGTGAAGTGCTTGAATACATTCTACAGTGGGAATATTCACTGCCTGCCTAAAAATTTGGTTTCCTTTTTGGTGGTTTGTGTATTAAAAAAAGGAAAAACCCTGGTCAGTTAGAAGATGAGTTCAGTGACATTCAGCAGTGTCTAACATTTGGATTTAGGACAAAGCCTTACCCATAAATTTCAAGTGGACAATTAACTTGGGATCTGTGCTGGAGCTGAAAGGAGTGAAAGGCATCATAGCAACCACGTTAGCTTTTGGGTGCAGTGTGTGAGTAGCTCTCCTCAAGCCCTTTCTTGTCTTCCCAGTGCTGAACACCTGCAGCAGAACCCACAGCACCCCTGCTGTCCGTTCTGCCTGGAGTGAGGAAAGGCATTTCCCCTTGGTAACACCTGCATTTAACTCCTGGGCTGTCTGTGCTTCACCGGTAACACCCAGGCAATGCAAAGTTGCTGTGTAATCTGTAATGCAGCAGAGTGGTTGTTCTGTCTCTAGCAGCCTCCTTATTCATCAGGGAAAGCTGGATGTTGGGAATGAGGCTTGGGGGGCTCTGCATGACAGGTGCTGGCTCATTGCATGAGTTGATCTCACAGCTGCCAGTGTTCTTCTGCCCAGCTGAGCATGTCAGGGCTCATGTGAACCACGACTGTGGTCAACAACAGCCCAGAACAAGGGGCTGCTTGTCCTGCTGTGGTGACAGCAAAGCACGACAGGGCAGGGCTGACTGTGGAACAGTTTTTGATGATTTGGCATAGCACAAGTGCTGAACAAAGCACAGTGAGTGAGGGACATGATGTCATGCATTTTCCAAGAAACCTAGAGAGAAAAATTCATAATAAATCTCTTCAGTGAGTGTGATGTTTCTTGGAGAACTGAGTGGGCTGTGCTCTGCAGCCTCCAGCAGCCAGGGTGCAACCCTTCTGCTAACAATGTACGTACTCCACAGTGCAGAACTGCCATGCTGTGTCTCAGAATAAGAGAAATAACATCATTATATAATCACATTCAGTCACTTGTGATGCATTTGTGTCCTTCTCCCATAACTGCCTAGTTTTTCAGCTGTAATGTGAAAGCTGATGCTTGTACCAGAAATCTTGTACAGGCAAAATAAGGATGCAGGCTTAATTACTTGTTGCATTAATTAGTAAAGTGCCATGATAGCACTTGTTTGTAAATTAGAAACCTTCATCTAATAACTGAGTTAGAGTTTATTTTTGTTCTGTGTGTTTGAATGTCGTAACTTGCAGTACCTTTCAGCAATAATCCCATGCAGGCAGTTCAGTTTGGAACGGGGTGATACCAACATATGGAAATGTTTTAGTGATTAAGCGGTGAAAATATTAAAGAATACACTAGATAGCATTGTTTGGGTGGAAGGTGTTAATGTGTGCAGGAGACTGTGAGTCAGAGCACACACCCTGTAGCAGGAGCTCCCAGAACCCACGGAAGTGGAGTAGATGCCTGTGTGTTTGAAAGTAGCTGCAGAAATGTAGGGTTGACTCCCTAGTTCATCTCTGAACAACAGATTTTCTTTGGGCTAAGGAATTTCCCAGGTGAGAAATCCTGCAGATGAGGAAGCAACAAGTGCCATGAGACAGCAAAGCTGGCATTTGTGTCTACCAGGCTCATGAATCCAAACATTAGAGTAAGCACTTATTTCTGCTTGGCTCTGAAGAGATCATACCCTTATTTGGAGACTTACTGGGTTAGCCTAACTTTCTAATCCAACTGACTAAATAGCAGAGGGTAAAATGGACAGCCATCACTTGGTGACTGTAAATTTAGAGCACAAAAAACCCTTCAGTTAGTGTGGAGGTAACAACTGTAATGGAGAGTAGTCTGAACTAATGGCTTCTTGAAAGAGTAAAATAGCCCACAAGGTTGGATGCAGCTTCATTCAAGAAGGGGGCTGGGCACCAGCAGTGTAGTAATTCTGCCTCTTGTGTGTGTATGTCCTAAGTACTTGACACAGACAGGGGCATGAGGACCAAGACCACCTCTTTCAATAGATTTTTCTCCTCTCCTCTCCTTCCTTGCTCAAATTGTCCAGAAGTTACTCCTTTGCTTGGGGACAAATTACGTTGTCCCTGATGTCCCCATCAGCCAAGACCCTGGCTAAACTTGCAGAGCCAAACTTGTAAATACACCTGGTAGAAAGTTTTTGGGAGACAGCATATTTTGTTTTGCTTGTAGCCAGACTGTCTGGATGGGTGAAAGTGGTTCACCAGACTTTTGAACTGCAAACTTCATAAAGCTCTAAGAAAGTTATTCAAATCCTCAGGTGACTTTCAATCTTTTTATTTCAGTACTCAGAGAGCAGTTTTGAGGGAGGTGGCAGTAGCTGCAGTGATGCTTGTTTTTCGGTTCTTGTGGTTACTCTTCAGGCTTGGGCAATGTTCATTTCCCAGCATAGCTGCTCAACAGCCTTCCTTTCAGAACTGTCAACACACGTGTTTGAGGAACTGCTGCTGCAGTACCTATTGCTTACACTGTTGTTATTTTAAGTTCAGTCACTTGAATATTGTGGGTTAAAGAATCTGAAGAATTTCTCAGCGAAATGTATACAAACTCAGCTGTGTAGTTACTCTTGTTCTTTGGGCCTAACCATGAATTGTACTACCTTACCCAGTCTGCTGCACTGATGCATTAAGACTAAAGATTTGTAGATTAATAACTTTCATAGTTTTAAACTCAGTGAGGCTTCTTCCAGTCTTGCTTTTCCTTAAAAACACATGGCTGGGGGGTGGGGGAGTAGCCTGTCATGTCCCTGCAGAACTAAAGCCTATCTTGTTGTAATACTTTCATGTAAAAGCCATCAGACTTGCCTGCATAAAGGCAGACTTGAGGCCAATCTCTGTCTTTCAAGGGCCACCACACTGCACTCCACATAAACAGTGACATGTTTGTGTCTGTCACTGTCTTCCACTACACTGGCTTTTCATTCACTTGATGATCAAACCCAAGTTTTCTCTCTCTGCATGGAATGCTGCCTCAGTAAAACAGCACTGGCAAAACCCACATTGACTTAAATGAGGCAAAGGATTTCATGTTTCAGGGTTTTTTCAATGCCTTTCATAGGCTTGTTACAGACTGTCTCAAAGACCTCTTCCTGTATCTTTGCCTCCTGGATTCCTCATCTATTTTTAAGTCTTATGTTCTTTCCTGCATCTATTTTAACTCTGTCACTGTACCATTTAACCCCTGTGGGATATGGAGTTTGTGGGAAAGGAACGGTGTATCACAAAAATAATACACTGGTTAATCTGCATCCCCCTCCAAGGCTTTCATGGCACAGGCCATGCAGAAACCCTAACCAAGTATTATGCATTTGTTTGTCAGCAGCTGTAATATGAATTGATGAAGAAATATGTAGTGGGGATGTCACATTGTGTCTGTCTGATCTCTCTGCCTGTACTAATGCCTCAGCAAAATACGTAGCTTGAATAAATGCTTATGATTCAGAGTTTGCCCACAACTCTGAAGTGTTCTCCTCATAGGGCATGTACTGGTTTGGACTTGTTATGGGAATTATTTTCCCTCAGCAGTATCAGTCTGTGCAATGTCCCTGTGCATGCAAAAGTAAACAATTTTCAGGCCTTGGATCTCTTAAATATGTTTTGTGCTGCAGATCCCCTGGGGATTCCTATGAACTAAACTGTTGGAACTCGTGTTGCCTTCTATTTCTCCTTGATTCCATTTTGTCCCAAGTCCCAAACAAGGCTGGAGAGGTATTTAATAAGACTTAAGTCAGACCTTGGAGGTACGAGATTGGAAACAAAAATCTGCAGGCAAAACAATCCAATTCTGTTTTAAATTTAGCAACTAGATAGCTCTCTAGTGGCTTAACCTCTGCTGTGCATAATCCTAACAACATATCTCATCTTTGGGAGCTGGAAACTGGCATTCATGGCAAAACTGTCTTCCAAGTGTTTACATGAGCTCCTAGTGACGTTTTGCTTTTCTTTGGGATTAAGTTTTGGGGCACAAGTATGAATTGCATTTATGTGTGGTTTCCTGCATTGCCAACAGGGATTCCTTGTAGCCCATGCCTGTTTAGCCAGGCAGTGTGTTAACACAGTGAGAGATTTGGCTGGGAGTTGTTCTGCCCAGCTACTTCCATGAGGGTACCTGTCCCACTCCAGGTGGTGTTTGCTGGAGGTTGGTTGTGCCCATCCTCACTGCAGGCTCTGCAGCATCACTTGCTGCTTTGCTGTAGGGCAGAGAAGAGCGTGGGGTGAAAGCTGTGACAGTGCTGTCAGAATAGCAGTGAAACTGCAATTCTGGTCTTAGATGTTCCATTTCCATTTTAAATGACCTTAACACTGGAAAGCTTAACAGGCTGCTTTAATCCAAAATTGCAGAAGTTGAAAGTTTCAAAACTCTTGCATTCAGCAACATCTTAGAGTGCCTCATGATAATGTTTTCAGAATAGTCAAATTTTTATTTCCTTAAGAAACATTTTTAAAAGCATGTAATTTTGCTTATAGACATGTCTTGTCTGTGCTGTTACTTGAATGTAGGAAATGTCCCACTGATATTAATGAAGTCCCACAGAAGATAATACCTGCCATGTCTGCTTTTCTGAGTAAGATGGCAGTAAAGCCAGTAGATGCCAGACCTGCTGTGTGGCCTTTGGCAAGCCATAATCTCAGCTATTTCAAAACTTTCCAGTCTTTTTGCACTTTTCATTTTGGATGCTGAGTTGGAGGCTGCTAAATCAAGTATAAAACTTTCCCAGCTTCCAGCTGGACCTGAGATGATCTGTCTAGCCAGTGCTTAGTTTACCCAAAACTGCACAGTCTAAAACTAAAGGACATTATGGTAAATAATGGTTGGGGTTTTCATCCTGACCTCCACAGCCTCACCTACAACAGCATGGCAGCACCACCACTTCTAACCATGCTGCCATGTGATCCCCTGCCATACTGAGCACTGATCCTTGGGAGGCAGAGAGACACTTGAATTTGGTGTTACTGCAGTACAAACTTCTATTTATAGATAACAAAAAGGTGGAGAACAAAGAATACTGTGTATGTTTCTATATACTGTAAGGAATTAAGTGCTCTTGCTAGATTTTAGTTCAGTGTCAGCCATTTCCTATCAATTTGGCAGACTCCAAACAGCTCATGTAGCTCATTTATTTATGTACACACACACACACACACACACACACACACGCACACACATCTTTTTCATATCTTGTCTCTTTTCTCACTAAATTGTCTCAGCTTTTTTAGTTGTATTTTTTCCTATTGACCTCCCATTCAAATCTTTCTTCCACTGTTCCTATTAACTTTGTTATTGTCTCTTTGTTAAAAAATTTTCTTATTTTTGCAGAATTGCTGAATGCCTGTTGCCAATCATAACACCCCCTCTCCTATCCTGTCATTTGGAGTTCATTTTGAAGAATACTTTCTCTTAGTTATATTTTTGCCTGTGTTGCCTCCCTCTTCCAGGCATGGAACTGGCTGTGTTCACCCTGCACATCTTTGAGGATATACTCGTATGTTTTCCTCACAGCATAACTAGCATAACTTGTGTGCTCCCTTTTATACTCTCATTTAGATCTGTGGAAGTTGCATATTGAGGAAGACCCAAAGCCTCACCACAAATCGTGCTGGATAACAGGGTTTGGGAGGGGGCAGGGTTTTGACTGCTCTTATTGAACCCCTTGTTGTCAATTAATTGCTGAGTATGTTACTATGAATTGTCAAATGGCCACGCAAAGACAAATTTGGATGTTCAGTAAGCACTACTTAAACTAAGATTCCTTCTTTAGCATTTAAACTATGGGTTTGCATCTCACATGTCCACTTGTGATATTTGCTTTTGACATATTTTGGAACATGTCACACAGTTAAATAGATTGCATACAGTTATCTTAGACACCTGTTGATGGTGTTGGTCTTGGAGGAGGGACCCACCATCAACAAGGAAAGCAAGGTGTGTTGACTTTCTCCATATGCAAAGCCATCACTTAAAGTGAAAATAACTTTTGCAATAGATGAATGCATGTCTTATCTTTTTGTGCATTCCAAGGCTCACAAGAACAAAATGGTGTGAGAATTGGCTAGATCCAGAGGGTAGAATCCTGCTCCTCAAACACATGAAACTCAGAGATTTGGATGTATGCATCCTATGGAATTGAAGTGTCACCAGCAATATGAGCTATAGTTGAGCCACAGGAAAGGTGATGGAAGATTCTGGAAGTGCAGTGCTTTCCTGTCTTGCAGAAGTGGAGGGACGAGGTTCAGGGCTGTAAAGCTCCTGCTCTGTGTCTGCAGCATTTGCACTGATGTCAAGGTGAAAGGAAGGAAGACTGCTCAGTTTTGTTAAGCATATGTTGTGGCCTTTGTCTTTTCAATGCCATCATTTTTCCTTGTTTAGTCCTGCTCAGTCAGTATCTGCTCCTTGGAATAACTTAACACTACAGCAGATGGACTGCAGGGGAGTCCAGGTAATCAGGTGAATAAATGCATATACCACGGTGCACATGATCTGCATATACAGTTTCCCATAGGAGTCTCCAAGGCTTCTCTCCCTCACAATCTAGCCAAGAGTGCCATCTATGTGGGCCACGGAGGAGGGTGGTCAGGGCTTCCTTACCCAGGGCGTGGAGAGGGCCCAGGTGCACCCCTTGCTCTGTGTGAGCCAACTGCTGCTGTTGACAGGAGGAGCAGCTGTTTCCAGAAGTATGTGGGTTTCACAGAATTCTCTGGATCCTAAAGCAAAATGTGTTACCTCCCAGAGCATCCCAGAGCCCAGCTGAGGTCTGGCCTGGACCATACCCAGAGATGCAGACATTACCTCTACCTTGCTGAGGCTTGGCTGGAGCCCTGAATGCAGAGATGCCTGGAATGGGACAATAAGGAGTGCACTATGTGTAAACTGTCAGGTAAAGAATGACTCCTCGCCACTGTTCAGCAAGAACACAGTCTTATAGTGGCCCAGGTATCACTGTAATCCAAACAGCTCACACCAGACCCAGACACCTGGGAAGCCTAGTGCTGCATGGTGGCAACTGGTGACCAGAAGCCACGTGAAAGTGCCAGCCACCATGGCATCTCCTGTCTCAGTACTGTCCCAGTCCTCCTTTAGTCCCACTCCACCTCCTGATACACAGAATTTAGTCCTTTTTTCTTTTCCTTCTCTTTTGAAGATTTCCTGTGTTTTTCTGTTACTGTTACCCATTCATATACACATGACTAAATAAGTTTAGTAATGAAAATATCATGTTACCCCAAACAAGGAAGGTTAGTTTATCTCTGAATGTGTTTGGGCCAAGTAGGTTGTTTTGGGTTTTGACCTGCTCTAGACTTCCTGTCTCAGTAGTCTGTCGTGTTCACCACAAACAAGTAATTCAGCTGTTGGAAGTTTCCACACTGGGAACTGTGGTGCATTATTTTCAGCATGGATACTGCAGATTAAACTTTGGTGACGCCTCTGAAAAGCATGTACATCATTCCAAATAATTTCAAACCCAAAAGAATCCTATTAATTGAATTAGATGTTCCTCATGAAACATCCTTAAGAAAACAAGGGTGATCTGTGGCTGGAAAGAACAACAGTGTAACCTCTATGGCACATGTTTACATGCTTTGCACAATATTGGGTTGATGAAGCATTG
The DNA here is from genome assembly GCA_035583235.1 of Hafferia zeledoni. NCBI lineage: Eukaryota > Metazoa > Chordata > Aves > Passeriformes > Thamnophilidae > Hafferia > Hafferia zeledoni. The sequence continues at coordinate 15,690,364 of JAWWEV010000018.1, read as the reverse complement.
TTCATAACTTGGCAAAGACCTCTGAAAGAATGTTGGCCAGAACAAGCTGGTTTTTATAAGAAAAACAACAGTTTTAGACATTTCAAATGAAATGTGTGTTACTCCAGACAGACACCACTGTAATTCTCATTTTGTTTGTAAAGGGCTATATAGACTGACTTCTGGGTTTCACTGTCATGGCCCCTTGGGGTTTCACTCCACCTTGGTGCAAAGATACACATTCATTCAAAACCTGAAAATAGAGTACTCCAGCTCAGGTGTACATGGCTATATGGCATAGAAACTGGAAAATCAAGGGTATTAGTTCCAGGTCTTGGCAGAAAATCACATGCAGTAACTAAGCTTACCAAAATATATTGTCTGCCACAAAGGTATTCTGGCAGGTAGGGAGTGAAACATCATGTTTGCTTCTGTAACTCCAAAGTGTGCCTTAACTCTTGTTGAGTGAGGAGTTTGATCAGTAGAAAGGGGGATTTGGTGTATAAGATCCAGAGAGAGGGAAGGTGGCATTTATGGACACAGTGGAAACAGGTTACAATACATTAGATGCTGTGAAGGGCAATAGCCAGTGAGGAATCTGCCAGAACTATTACTTTTAGTTCAACTATTGTGAAATAAAAACAAAACAAAAAAAACCCACAGAAAAAAATCATGGTATTGATCAATCTCATGTAAGTGTGCCACCATGCAGGGTAGCTAGTCAGCTAAACACTTAAAAGCCTGTGGAAATGGCAGTAATTATAGTAGAGGTTGTAGACTGCATCTGTGTGTATCCTTACTGTAAGTGCTCAGGGAGGTCATACAGTAAAACACAGAAACACAAAAGGTAGTGTGATTTCAATGTCTGTTTCTTTTATTCCTGCATCATAAATTTAAATGTAAGAAATAATCCCAAACCCATAATAAGTGAGGGTATGCACCCCTGTGTGGCCAGGGGGGTGGAGATTCAGAAAAAATGTCTGTTGACATAGACTTGGGTCTGCTCCTTTCAACTGGGTCAGACAAGGCCAATTGAGATTTCCATCCGTGAGAAGCATGGTGATAGCAGCAAGAAAATGGACTAAAAGAAATGGAGAAAAATATTAACACAGATAAATTATGGTAAGAGTGCAGGATGTTTTATTGTTGCTGTGATTAACTTAATTTCTCAGAAAATGAACAATAATCCTGCAAGGTATAAGATAGCTAAGCACTTCTGATGCAAGAGCCAGATTTCCAGCTAATGGAGTTCATTCTGCTCTCATTTTGGCTTCTTACATGATCAGGCTAAAGTTGGAAGAAGGAGAGTAGTCAGGAGCTTGTGTCAAAATGCTGTGTCCAGGCCATGAAGTGAGGACTTGGGGAAACACAAAGGTTGCTGACAATGTTATAAATTTAGTCATCTTGCAAAGTTCAAGGTTGACTTAATTCAGCTATGCAGAGAGCCAAGCCAAGAAATTCTGTTTAAGACTTAATGACTGAAAATAGCATACCAAGTTCTTGTGGCTTGTAGAGGGTGAGGGAGAGGTGGAAATCAGCAATTAATGTAGTTTCCTGGTCAAAGAGGTGCATAGCCAATTATAACTCTGTAGTCCCTGTCACAGGGTATGGGTTCCTCCTCTCAGTGACCCCCTGGTGAAATCCACACTGAATGAATTCAGAGATGTGTTTTGGATCCTTGCTGTTGTGTAGGTAGTGGCTGGTAAGATCAAAGCCCTGTCTAGTAAGGCCTTTGCATTCAGATGATAAAGAGTGATGTCCTTCTGGTCTTAGCAGAAATTGAGAGCCTTGAATACTGACTTTAAAGGTCTTTGGGTTATTCCAACGCTCTGAATTATAGTGAAGGTCACATGAGGGCAAACTCTCCTCTTCAGCCACCCAGTGAAGTGGAAATTTCCAGTGCTGATCTATGTACCTCAGAGCAGCTGGTATTCTATCAGTCAGGCCCAGCTCTGGGCAAGCTTAGGCAAAAGTATCGGCATACAAAAGGTTAAACCTCAGAAGCATTTGCTTCTTGGTCTTCGGTTACGTTCCTTTTTACATTTCACTCTGCGAGAAATGAAGGAGCACGCGAAATGTGGGTGCTTTGGACAGCCGGCACATCTTCGTTTAAGGCCTCAGCCTCAGAGATTGCCCGGGATGCACCCGGGAGAGTGGAGCACCCGGAGGAGGAGGAGGAGGGCCGGGCGGACACGAGCCCCGCGCGGCATTGCCCGTTTAAGCGGCGGCCGCCGCCGTGTCCTCGGATGCCCCCGCGCTATTCCCGGAGCGGGGGCGGAGCGGGGCCGGCACGCGACCGCCCGCTGTCCCCGCCCGGCCCCGGACGTGCCCTCCCGGTTCTGAACCTCCCCGCCCGCTGCCCCCGCCCAGCTCTCAACGTGCCCTGCCGCCTCCGAACATCCCCCTGGCTCCGAACCGCCCCGCCCGCTGCCCCGCCCGGCTCCGAACATCCCCGCCCGGCTCCGGACGTGCCCTCCCAGCTCCGAACATCCCCGCCCCGCTCCGAACCGCCCCGCCCGCTGCCCCCTCCCGCCCCCCAACCGCCCCGCCCAGCTCTGAACCTCCCCGCCCTGCCTGGCTTCCCTCAGCTCCGAACCGCCCCGCCCAGCTCTGAACCTCCCCGCCCGGCTCCCTCCGGCTCAGAACCGCTCCCTCCGACTCCGAACCGCCCCGCCCGGCTCTGAACCGCTCCCACGGCCCCGTTCGGCTCCCCCCGGCTCCGAACCGCCCCCTCGGCTCCCCCCGGCTCCGAACCGCCCCGCCCAGCTCCGAACCGCACTGCCCGGCTTTTTGCGCCCCGCCTGGCCGGACACCAGGACCGAGCCCCCGTGTGCCCCTTGCCCCGGCGGGCAGGGCCAGGCGGTCCCTCGTTCCCCGAGCCCTTGTGCAGCTCCCGCGGACAGGGCGGACAGCGCTGCTCTGCTCTGCTCTGCTCTGCTCTGCTCTGCTCTGCTCTGCTCTGCTCTGCTCTGCTCTGCTCTGCTCTGCAGGTCGGGCGAGGGACGTGCCGGACCTGTCCCTTCTCTCTGTCTGCGTTCCCCCGTGTTTCTTCCTCCCGGGGCTTTGGCACTGGAATCGCCACCTGTTCTAACTGCAAAGGCTGGATTTTCCCCTGTGTTCTGGTAGATGGGAAACATGCAAGAGAAACCGCCGACGTGTGTTCTCTAAGCAGTCCACCCACGCTGTGATCTGGGGTGAAAGGAATGGAATGCTTTCCTTTCGCAGGGGGATATCATTTACTACGCACAAACCGTACTTTGTAAAAGCAGTGAAGAGCCTTTGTGTCTCTGCAGAGGCTGTGTAACAGTGTAATGTCTTTGTATAGCCCTGTAATCAAAGACAAAAAGAGGGTGTGCTGCATGAGAAATTGGGATTGCCATACTGGATTAGAGCCATCTGCTTCAGCATCCTGTGTGAACCTATGCGGAAAAAGACACTGGAGGAAGGGAATGTGCATCTACTCTTTTTTGTTTGTTTGTTTGTTTTTAACCTCAAAAATACTGCAGTATGTTGCTGCATATTACAAAAACCAAAAATTACTTCAATAGTCAGCATGCACCTCTGAACCTTAATTTCTATTTGCTTTTTATTTCAATACTCCTGTTAGTCATTAAAAAATTACATTAATTCACTACAAGTCCACTGGACTGTGGCAACAATTACCCCTCCACGAAGTGATTTATGTCTTGCCACAGTTTTTAACAAAGGATAAACCTAGTTAGCAATGCCCCATCTCTGTCAGTAGCAGAGGACAGGGGGAGAGCAAATGTCCACATCTGATGCTTTGAATTCTTCACCTCTCCTACAGTCCTCATCTGAAAAGCAGCAGTTGTGAAAGCTTTCTGGAACAGCCCTGCCACCCAGCCACTCCTGGCAGTAGAGGTATCTGATCAGCAACTGCCCGAGTGTGCTGGGCATCCAAAATAAGGTGCTTGAATGTCTCTGGCAGCAAAGCTGTGTTAGAGCAAATGGGCATGAGTCACTGAGTTTGAGCGGGTTGGGAGTATCTGAGGCATTCATTTTAGACCTTTCTTGGCTATTGGGGGATTTGCTCACTTTCCAGGGCAAACGGTGTTCCTTCCCACACCCTGCGTTGTCACCTCCTTTAGTATATAACAAATCAGCCGGTGGCAGAGAGAGTTTACCTTGGGGGTGTCTGGGATGAAGAGAGCAAAAGTAATCTCAGTGCAGGAACGCCCTCAGCACTTTAAACCACAGCATCAGAACAGGAGTCTCAAGTGTACATTTGTAATGCTTTTATTGCCCTTTGCTCTTTGGAGGGTTGGTTTGCTCCACAAGTCCTTTATGAACCTCTTGAGACTGTGGCACCATGTTATTCTTCAAAAGTGTCCTCCAGTAAATTCCCACTGGATTACAGCATGGGCCTCTGGCACAATATGTTAAATACCCTTAGACAAATGCTATCTCAATAAATACAGGGCTGTGTGTGTGGCAGAACCAGACACAGGAGAAAAGTTACATAGTTATGAGACAAAACAAGAAGATCAATGTTTTTTGAAAATAGTGAGAGGGATGAGAGCCCCATTCTTTCTCAAATGGACAGACAAAATCAGTAAGCCATTCAAGGGGGGCCTTGTTTGTATATATTCTGGGGTGTCATCTTTTCTTTGAACAGTTGACAAATAGAACACAGCTGAACCAAATAAATTGAGGATTACATACCCACAGACCTTTATTTTGCTGAGCAATATCAGTCACTGCACTCAGGTGGGTTGTCTCAGTATGCTGCCAGAGGGGGTTTTTCTGCTGAAGTTTGAAGCATGGAGAATTTTGGTCCTGAGTGTATGGTCTGTCCATTGTAAAGCCAAAATACGAAATTATATTTCTGACTATAAAAAGAGCCTAACTGCTTAGCTCAGCTTCATGTGACAGTAAGAACACCTGTGCTGCAGGCCTGACTGATCTGCTGGACTTGAGCTCTTTGCATACCCACATTCTGCCTTTGGTTTCAGGAGAGTAACAATGACTTTATCTTTCATGAAAACCACTCCACTGGGGGCTTCAGATGTTTCTGTGTCATAGTGGTAAGTCCTTAGTCAAGTGGTCCCAGTGAATTTGGTAGGAGTACAGACAGAAGTTCCTTTGTGTTGATCAAACTTTGAGTGCATGTTTCACTGCAGATATTTACTCTTCATAATGAGTTGCATTTGAAGCTTGCAATCTGGAAGATTTATAGGGATTGCAAAAGTTCATCAGAGTCATAGCTGGAAAAAAAACCAAAATAAAGAGAAGGTTATAGCTGGGAAAAAGTAATAAGAGGTCAGAATTTCTCAGCTGATGGTAAAATGGGCCTTATTATGTTCTTTGACTTTCAATCCCACTCTGGAGATAACTGAAGATCTCAGACTCCTTTTCAAACATGAGTAGTACTACAGAAGGAGGGGATACATTTTAACAGTCTGTCAGTATCCAACCTCTTTTACGTGGGAGAGATACGAGAAAGAAAAAAATTTTTTTCTCTTTTTTTTTAATGCTGGTTATACAAGTTTAGAAAGGTTGGCTTCATACTATGGGATGTTTTTTGTCTTACTATATCTGAGACAGCAATTAGATTTGGACAGTTTTGTGAAAAAATGGCTTTTAAATATCAGATTCATTCAAGAAAAATGCAAGCAGTTTTGTTGAGACTCTGAAGAAAAAACCCAGAAACCTGATGGAAGTGGACTAGAAAATGTCTGTCTGCACACATTTCAAATTACCTGTCAAATATGCTCATTTTTCTGCCCATGAAGATATAATAATGTTTAGTTCACTCTGGCCATCTGCATGTTCAAAATTCTGTAGATAACTAATAATCTTTGGAAAATATATTGCAGGAAAGAATGGTATATACTATTGCCTCATTTAACAAGGAAAGATGATGGAAAAGTAATGTGATTTTACCCAGGACTGAAGTAATTTAGTAGCAGTACTGGCTTTGTAATTGGCATGTCTTGGACAACTCTCTATATGTTATTTTTAACACTTAAAGCTTATCCTCTTTCTGACTTCTGTTTTTAAGATCTGGATGGAAACATAAGCAAATGGAAGTTGGGTGAATTTTGTGAACACAAAAGGCTCACCAATCCACCGTGTCTTCCAATGGAAGCAAGTGAGTTTTCTCCACACTGTGTTGAGGAAACACAGGCTGTCCTGGTAGCTGAGGTCAGAAGTGTTCAATAGTAACTTTCCAAATGCATGGACAGGCCTGTGACTCGGGCAGTGTTCTGCTAACTAGGCAATACTGGTCTGGGGAATCCTATATTTTCCTAGGCTGACTGGAATTTGGCCTCCAGAAAAGAATTTAGTCTGATTTCTCTGTTCAGAAAATAAGAGCAGACATGCTCAGAATGCTAAGAATTTTCTCCTCCTGATCTTTCCCAACAGTAGTTTAACAATGGCTGTGCAGAGGATAAATTATTTTTAGCCTAGATTCCTAAATCAGGGAGACCTAATGCAACCTTACTGTTTGTGTGACTCCTGTGGAGTTCCCTGGCTGGCTTTGTCTGGCTTTAACAGCAAAGCAGTGTCTGAAACCAGGCTAAAGAGCATCACAGCATGGAAGAGACCAAATAATTCTATGACAGGGAGATTGTATCATGAACTGTGCAGCAGAGGCCCTAACATACAAATCCATGGAAAACTGAGTTTGTCATTGTCTGTCTAATGGGATTTGTTGGTTGACTGGAATTCACTGATTTGGAGCACAGTGTTTTCTTGAATATGTTCAGTGCGGCAAAACTAAGAAGTGCTTCTGCGATGGAAAATAAAAATTTTCTTGTGGAATTCAAAGTGCACTTGAACTGCTCTTAGAAAAGCAATGTTTAGTGCTTATGAGTTAAAATTTAAACTTGACTGTTGGCCTAATTGCCTTCAGTGAGTCCAACAGAAACTGAAGTTAGTGACTAACTGCTCATTCCAGCCAGTGATAAGGACTCTGTGTCGCCAGCCCTTGGTATCTGGACAGTGCCTGAGGTCTCTGGAAAGTTCCCACACAAGGGGAATCTCCTTTGGCACTGTGGGGCTTCCAGGAACAGAGAATTTGACAGTCTGTGAGGAGTTGCTGTTTGTATGTACAGGCTGGCTCAGTACTGGGATCTATTATACTCCTCTCACATACAGGAGTTACAGTCTGTGATCAGAGCTTAATATTAATTTAGAAAAAGGCATTGCAGCTTCAAGGACTGTGATCAGGGTGAGATTCCTTGCTTGTTCTGTCATAAGGCTTCAATATACCTTAGCTCTCAATGGAGATGGTAAAATCCTCCTCTATCCTTGCACAGGGTGAATTTCATACAGGAATGCATTTCTTCAAAGCTATTTAGGCTCCTAGAAATCCAGATAATATTTAGTGAGATTTTCAGAGATTTTATCTTACTCATCTTCAGCAAAGCAAATGGGATTAAGGTATATAGTGATATTTTTTAAAACATTGTGTGCATTGTAAGGCATCTGTTAAAAAAACCCACCTTGAACAAATCCAGCTCCAAGTGTCCATTTATACTTATTTTAGAAATTTCCTTTGACTTTAGTGGGAAGAGACTGTAAAAAAGACTAAGTAATGGGCATCTGACTTCATTATCACACAATGTGGGTTTATGATTTATTGAATATTTGCCTACAGCAAGTGGCCTGTATAGTTTGTTTATTTGGTATTAGGGAAAGCATTTATATAATTCTGCTATGAACTGTCCTCTTGTGAAGGAGTGTTTGTCCCCTCTACAGGCCTTTCCTGTTTGTGGAGTTCAGACAACATTTTCTGGGAAACTGCCATGGCCAGAAAAATTGCATCTCTCCTCTCCTCCTCCTCCTCTCCTATGCCTGGAAAGAGCATCCTCTTGTTTGTGGAAGGTAAGTGCTTTGGGCTACAACTGCAATCAAGAGTGTGATGGATGATTAATATTAACAATGTGGTTTATACCATAAGTCAAATCCTAGCTATTTGAAAGTGAAGTTAGAGCTCTGTTGGGCCTCACACTGTCCCACTGCTGACTACTGAAGAGTTGCTAAGCCTTCTCTGGTGGCTTGTTTGAGAAGTTTGGTGGAGGCAGCAGACTAAACCTCAGGATGACTCCATACATTGGTGTTGTGCCAGCATGGGCTTTCAGATGTCTCACTGCTGGGAGAAATGGCTTCTGTTTCAGCCTCAACACCAGGGGAAGGAGAGCAGCTTTGGGTGTCACTGTGTTTATGTACCCACATTACTGAGAGACTGAGTAAGAATGCAGCTGTGAGCCTTTAAGCAGCATGCCATGGAAAAATAAAACACAAAGTGTGTATGTGCATGAGGGGAATGCACATTCCAGCAGAGGCCTCAGTAAAGACTGGAATTTTAATTCTCATCTGACAACATTCCACCAAGACAACTTACATTCCCTTCCTGCTTCCCACTCCCAGGAGATTAATATTAAAAAAATTGGCTGATTATTTATTCTGCCTTGGTCATCAAATAACTGTTGGAGTGCCAGCACTCCGGAGAGATTAGCTGGATACTTGAGTTTAGTTCCTCCTTTGGATTTTCTGGGATTCATTAGTATTTTCTGGTTTTCTTCCTGCATGTTTTCATTCAAAATCAAGATTAGAAAAGTCCCCAGCTACACTGGTATCTCTGCAGGGACTCTTCAAATTTCTTTTACAAGACAGGCTTCCCCCTCCACATGCCTGTTGGTACAGTATAAGGGAGGAAAGAGGTGAGGCAGTGACTCATGTAAAATTAACAGCACAATTAAAGTACAAAACCCCACCTATCTCAGCAGGGACAAAGATCTGGAGCTGGACACCCCCTGCTGTCCAGTACTTCTATGTTTAATCCAGTTCTTTTAGTTCTGAATACAAACATGAAAAGTAGGCCAGTGTTCAAGGAATTTGAATGGAGATGTTGGCTTTGGGGCCGACAGCAGTGTGAGATCAGGAGAACCAGACTCTGCACACAGTCATCTGTTCATTTCTGGATCACAAACTGTATACAGAAAGGTGCAGAAGTCTGTTTCCTCTGTGTGAGTGGGGCTGCCAGCATTCATAATACCCCATTACAGCCACAGCTGATGGCCAGAATAATCAGTTAGCTAGTTGTGGAGCTGAAATCACAAAGCAATGTCTAGCCATGTCAAATGAGGATGCTTTCTTCTTTTGTTCTAAAATTAGTAATTCTAGTCATAGTTGTGGTAAAACTCTTTTATTGCAGTAACTTCTGTTTAGCACTGTTGAAAAAATGTGTCAGCTTGGGAATCCAACTGCCAGTGTTTTCTTTCTTTCTCTTTGTTTGAGTAAGAAACAGAGCACAAGACCCACAACCAGCAAGGGGGGAGATTACTTATTTTTCCACTGCTGTAATTCTAGACAGCTTCAGCAGCTAAAAGGTTTACAGGACACAGACAGTATCTCATGTCTGAGCACACAACCACGCTGTGCCCTGCAGTTCTGTTCCTGCCACATCTCTTAGAACTGAACTGTCACTGGGTGCTCAGACACCACCAGCATATTGTGCTTTACCTGACTTCAGGCATCTCATGCCCCTTTGGCTCAGGTAAATGTGCTAAGGTATGACTGAGAATCTTTCCACATAACTTTAATTAGTTCCTAACATAGATTAAGACCTCTGAAGTTGTCCAAACAGATAGACTGCAGAGATTTGAAAGCCAGTTAATGAGTAGGAGGCAGAGCTATTTTTTCCTCTCTGCTTTGCACTACTACTATTGAGCTCAATCATGAGCTGTCTACTAGAGGAGAAGATCACAAGCATGGCATCCTGCATGACTTACCTGTGTCACTGAGCTGGGCTGGGGCTGGGAGGGAGAGCTACCCTGCAGCAGTGCCACACAGGAGACTGGCACGGATCTTCTGGGGAGGAAGTGGAGCAAACAGTGCATTGACTGTGGCCCTGTTTCTTGTGTCAGCTGTTTTAGGTGGCCTCCTACCTCACTGCAGGTAGGGGGGCCCACACTTTTCAAGTTCAGTGTTAGGACATTGACTCTCAGGGCTTATAAAAAATGCCTCAATTGTTGCCCAAGTCCCCCAGAACCTTTCAGGAAATCTCAGAATTCTCTCCCCACCCCATTTGCAACGAAGAAGATGGTTGAAAATGACTGTGAGGTCAGCTTTCCTTTGATACATTATTCCTCACTACCACATTGACAACCAACATAAAAGCATAGGCAAGTGGAAGCTGTCCCTTAGGAAGACCCTTCTCAGAAGGAAAGCATTTATTTTCCTTAGTCTGATTTTTCCTTGGACCCTTTTAGAGAAGATGGTGGGTCTGTGCCAGCGTATCTGCTGTGCCATGGGCCAGAGAGGAGGTGTTATGGACACGCTGTGCCCTGGCTCCCTTCTGCCCAGAACACCAAGAACCTGTGCAGATGAGGAAGACAGTGACTTAAAAATTCTTCTGCCCTAATCAAGCTTAAGAACAAAAGCACTGAGTGGAGCTGGTATGTGGGCTGGCTGCCTGCAAGGTAGACCTGGGTTTGGGAGCAGGATCCTGCTGTGGCTGTGTCAGGGAGGTTTGCCCACGGAGATGGCATTGGCTTAGGAGTCGCCCGATGCAGTGAGGCACCTGCTGCCCTTCTGGTAAGGAGGAATAGCTGGGGGGAGGTTGGTGGGCCAGGATGGAAACTGGCACCTTCTGAAAACCTTGCTGGCAACTGGCAAATGCTCTGAGAGTCTGAGGGCCTAGATATTGTAACCTATATAATTACCTTTTTATCCAGCATTCTGGGCATTCTCTGAGTCTCTGAACACTAACCAGCCTCTCTCTCCCTCCCTCTCTCTTTCTCTCTCTTTCTCCTTGTTTCTCTCTCTTTTCATCTGTTTGTTTTGGTTGGTTGGTTTTGTTTTTTGGTTTTTAATTCAGTTAGTTAAGTGCAGAACCTCAGTCAAAATCTTGTAATTTTTAGGTTAGTTCTAGTTCAACATTATTTAATGCCTGGGTTTGATAATGATTACAATAGCAGTGAAGCAATCATCTTTTATGGAAGCTATAAACCTCCTTATGTCTTCTCCAGAAGTTAATGTAATAATAATAATAATAATTTTAAGGGTCTCTTATTCCAGTTTTAAGTCTAATTTTCTAACAAGATGCTGCTAATGGTATTACTCTGGCTTCGGCTTCCTTTGTCTCAGAGCCCCTTAGAGGGCCAGTGGTTTCTTAGCCAGAATTCTTGTTTTGGTCCTGTAAAATGTCATTTTGTTGCAACAATAGCTTGTTCTTAATAATTTATCTGCTTTATTAATTTATTACTGTCTAGATTTTGCTATATCAGTTACTTTTACATTGCTGACAGTCTAGCAGCATGTAGTTCAAATACATCAGTGTCCACAACCTGTCTCAACATTACTCCCATTTCAGTGAGTGCAGAATTTCCTTCACCAACTAATAACATTTTGATTGTATTAAAAATAAAATTCTCCAGTTAAATTACCTAAAAATTAATTTGAAAAGATATCACCAGGAGTCTCTTTCATAGTGTGCTTTGGTAAAAAATAAATATATGTGTCAGAATGTGCCTCTGGCCATAGGAGTCATTGAGGCAGGTGACGTTGGCAGGTGTGTTGGCCACATGTTCTCTCCAGTGACTTTCCAACCTCTCGGACTGCTCTGGGGCGCTCACTGTGGAGTGATATGGCCCAGCAGGTCTAACAGGGGAGGGGGATCAAGCAGGATGAAGAGCTGGGCTATAGTCAGTTCTGTACAGGGAGAGGAAAATACATCTTTTGGGGTCATATTATCTGATTGAACCTATTACACAGTCTCAACTTTAGTCAGGTAGAGGGAAATAGTATTTTTGCCTGCTGGTAGCTCCCATTTTCAGAGACTCCCTTTAAAGGCCAGTGCTCCAAGAATTTTTTTTGGTTTGTGAGCCTTAATAAAGCCTGAGGAAAAGCAGATTAAAAATTACCATTGTGCTTGGAACATGATGCACTGTTATCCAGCATCCTCAGGAAAGGATTACTGTAGCCAAGGATGCAGCCAAAGAACTAAAATTTCCACAGAACATATTACTTGCTCTTCACTGTTGGAAGCATTGTCTCATTCTGCCATAGAATGATGAGGATCCCCTGGAAATTCAGGTTATTTATGCTCTTTTCTCTCCCATATTCATGTCCTTCTGGACTCTTGTTCTGGGGTGTGAGTGAGATGTGTTCTGACCTGCTTCTTTGTCTTTTGAGTTGCTGCAGATTGCCCTAAATGCAATGTGTTCCTTCACCTTCCTTGTGGTGATGATAGGTCCCTGTTTTTGCAGTTCAGTAACATCTGGGACTGGCACATACTTAGGTAGGACATCCATACCCCTGGTAAATGGTCATGGAAAGAAAGAAGGCTGCACAGAACTGCCCTTCCTCCCTCCGTCCCTCCCATGTGTGCCCGTGCCGTGTGCCCGTACTGTGTTACCCCTACCATGTGCCCACACTGTGTGCCCGCACTGTGTGCTCGTACTGTGTGCCTGCATCATGTACCTGTCCCGTGTGCCTGTCTGTGTGCCCACACCATGTGCCCGTACCCTGTGCCCGTGTGCCTGCATCATGTGCCTGTCCTGTGTGCCTGCACTGTGTGCCCCTACTATGTGTCCACACCGTGTTCACCCCACCATATGCCTGCACTGTGAGCCCATACAGTGTGCCCATGTGCCTGTCCCATCCGTGTGCCCGTACTGTGTGCCTGTACCATGTGCACATACCATGTGCCATGTGCTCACACCATGTGCCCGTGTACCTGCATCGTATGCCTGTCCTGTGTGCCCATCTGTGTGCCCATACCGTGTGCCATGTGCCTGTACCGTGTGCCCAAACTGTGTGCCATGTGCCCATACCATGTACCCACACTGTGTGCCCCTACCGTGTGCCCACACCGTGTGCCCATGCCATGTTAGCTGTACTGTGTGCCGTGTGCCCGCACTGTGTGCCCATCCCATGTGCCCATACAGTCTATCAGTGCCGGCACCGTGTGCCCGCACCATGTGTCCTTGTCCGTGCCTGTGTCCACGACAGTGCCCGTGCCTATCCTGTGTGCCCGTGCCCACACTGCATGCCCGTGTCTGCGCCCGCGCCATGTTCCCGCACTGTGTGCCCATGCCCGTGTCCATGTCTGTGCCCGTCCGTGCGCCCGTGTCCATGTCGCGCCCGTGCCCGTGCCGGTCCGTGTGCTCGTCTGTGCCCGTACTGTGTGCCCTTGTCGGTGTCCATGCCCGCACTGTGTTTCCGCACCGTGTGCCCGTGTCTGTGTCTGTGTCCGTGTGCCCGCACCGTGTGCCCGTGCCCATGTCCGTCCGTGTGCCCGTGTCCGTGTCCGTGTCCGTGCCCGTCCGTGTGCCCGTCCGTGCCTACGGGCGACTCGCGCCCTCTGCCGGGGCCTGTGCAGGGAAGGGACCGTGCGGGACATGCGGGAAAAGGGGTCAAAACCCAGAAGGACTCGGGGTGTGTCACCGAGACCAAGAGAAACCACACGGCAACAGCCACCTCCAGGACGCATACTGTGTAAAGAGTAATTAAAGCTTTGTTTGTGGTTGTGTTAATTATGTCCTTTCTAGTTGTTTTAGGACATACAAAACTCCTGAAACCAGTTACATTTAGAACAGTGTACAAATCTGTGTCATACTGTCTTTTACTATGGCATGTGCTGCTGTGCAGAAAACTGGAGTCTGAAAGTAGTTTATTCCAAGCTGTAAATTACAAAGTGGATTAATTGCAAATAGTTTTCTGGTTGTGGAAACTAAAGCATTGTTTCAGAAGTAGCAGAACACAGAGTGATTTCAGTTGTAGAAATTTGCTGTTCTGTGCATTTCAGACTGGAACTCAGTGGCTACTGTTGAACTTTAAGAGCTTCTCCTACAGGTGTTTCACCCCTTTTGAAACTCATCTGCCCATTAAAGTGATTTTTTTCACCCCTTAAAAATAAAAACAAAATGAAAGGTTTATTTGCAAGGCAGCTTCTTATCTGGCACTCTGTCCTGGAAAGATTGCTTTGTGTTACTTGAAGCTAAATGCAACAATATAGTTTGTTTAAATAACACACTCCAGGATTGTATAAGTCAACCTAGGCTAAAAATTGCTCATTTATGTTTTTGACAATATTTCTGTAGAAACCAAACTTCTCCTTACAGAAACACAAACAAGTTGTGATGCAGAAATGTTATTAACTTCATGCCTGTGCTCACATATGGCTTGGAGAATGCCCCACTGAATAATGACATTTTCAGCTATTTAAGGGGAGTTTCATTGTGATTCCAGCTGGGTTGCAAGGTATTTGTTTCTTTTCAGAGTTGCAGGGAACTTCAAACAACCGTCTCCAGTCAGTACCATTGTTCTTGTGGCTGGTGTAGGTGGAATTTCAGGTGTTAACCCCTCCTAGGATTTGTTCTGTTGTTTGGTAAGCAGCCTGGCTCTAAGTTACATGGTTAGAAAAGATGAAGTGGCCTACCCCCAAAATTTAAGAATGAACACAAACCCTGTTTTTCTGACTTCTCATAATTGCTGCCACTTGGGCAGCAGCATCAGCCTGCTCCCATCTGCCATCACTGATTCTTTGAGGCAGTTTGACTTGTGAGTGGACGGGGTGTGTGACTTCAGTGCATATCAGCTGATGATGGAAAAGCCAAACATAACTACCTGCCTGGTTTTTAGGCTTAAACAGCTACAGACTTAATAATTGGATCTTTTTACTCAAAGCTAAATTTTGAGAAACCCTTTACCATATCACTTTCATGATTCTCTGTGACACAGCACTGTCACCTTTGGCAACCAGTAAGTCTCTAATAGGAACAAAGCCTGTAGTAGTCCATAGCAGCAAGCAGGCTTAGTCAAGGGAATTAGGAATTAGCCTTTTGTAATACCCTGAGTAGACATTTGCACATCCTCCAGCAGAGCTAAAAGAACCTCTGCATGCTCAGGGCTATGGAAATACTTTGATTTTAGACTGAACATTATCTTGCTATATTTAACTACCATACATCCCAAGAATATGGTGCTTTCTTCAAGTTTGACAAGGTAGGTGCTTCTTATTTTCCTGTTTTGAGGAAAGATGAATGTACAGATTGGGTGCAGTTGAGAATATAAACGTGGTCATCTTTTCTGCTGCTGTTTGAGTGGCCATTTGCTTGGGTCAAAGGTCTTTTGCAAAGCAGGAAGCTAAAAAAGGCTCACTACCTTCAGGGACACGAGACCTGCCTGTGTTTTTCTCCCAGGAGGGAGTGAGGTCTTCCAATACTTGAGACTGATTTAATCCTAAGTAGTTTAAATCTGAGCTTTTGTTTTTGTACAATAATACTTTGATATACCTGGATTGTGTCATCAAAGCAAAGACATTCTGTATCTGTCTTGTATTTAAAAGAAGGATTCTTTTTCTTATCTTCAAAATGAATAAAGAAAGTAAATTTGTAGCCATCTGACAGGTACTTCAGGAGAAAGCACAGAGGTACATACATATGATTGCTATGTCCTTGTTAAATGCTTTATCAAAGCTCAGGTTTTTCGTTATTCATTATACTTGTAGAACAAAACATTGCTGGTACATAGAACAGTAGAAGAACTAGATGATGAATGAAAAATGGCATGATGCAAAACAAAGGTTTGAAATTAACTGATTTTATCTAACTGATGTTATTTTTGTTGCTCTGGCATGATTTTCTCTTCAGTCCTCCTTGATCTGAAGCACAGGGATAGATCCCTGAACGTTTGCAGTTCATGTCACTCCACCAGCTACCCTGGAATCTGCCAGGGTCACACTTACTCTAGGTGGAACACATACCAGAAAATCAAATTAGAGCAATACAGTGGCTTTCCTCCTCTCTGCATTGATTATGTGGCTGCTAGAATGGAGCCTGGCAGTGACTTAGTCACCAGCTGAGCCTCAAGTGTCTCAGGTGAGAAGCTGCCTACCCCTCAGTGTTGCTGAGCTTGGGAGTTCTGCAGGGACAGTGCACAGCAGCCAGGGAGAACTACTGAATATGGATGCAGCAACTCCACAGAGAGCTCAATGGCAGCAAGAAAGCCTCAGTCTTCTGGTCATCCCTTTTAGTTTGAGAGGACTCATTCTTTGCTGGGTATTTCTGAACCATGTGTCATGGATACAAACACACAGCTCAGACATTCTTTTTGCAGCCCTGGCTGCCAGTTGCAGAGGTGTCAATGGGAGACTCCTCCCACCTTTCTCCTTGAAATTTTGTGTTGGTTTTGGTGCAGAAATTTTGCTTGCCATCCAGTTTTCTGCTGGCAATACCAGTTGAACTAAATCAACACATGCCTTCACCCTTTGCTCAGACCATACAAGTTAGGAAATTAGAAGTTCAAAAATAAGTTGTGGGCGAACATAGTTCTTCCAAGAATCCATCTTGCAAGGATATCTTGGATAAAATGTGGGGTAAGCTAAGTAAGAGTCCTGCATCATCAAGGAAAGTGTCTGCAAATGGAGTCAATCAGGATATAGTCATCAGAAATAATCACATATGTGTATGTTCAAAGCTACAAATGGTTCCCTTCAGTCTTGTTTCCATTCAAGCCAGTTACCAGACTGGCTTTAAACTATTTTCATCACAACTAATTGAAAACCTTTTGCATCAAGCTGAGGCAAAGTTTTCATCTTACAAATACCAGTGGTTCAATTTGCCATGTCACCATGTTTCTTCCTTGTTCAGTTTGGGAGTTTTTTTATTTAGTTACAACCAGATGAGTCCTTATAAAACAGGTCTTTGGCGTTCACTGTCTCAAGTTTTATTATGGAGTAATAATACTGCTAATTGATGTAAAAATATTACAGTCTTAAATGTGTTTTCTCTTTTTAGTACTAACACTTTTAACAGAATCTTCTGATTCAAATGTGTACATGCTGAGAATTAGCTGGCTGCAGTGAAACAACACAACAGTTTTCTAATTTAACAGTAGGCCCAATCCTGCAGATCCTGGAAAAGCCTTGTTCAGGCTGACTTCATTAAAGGTGGAATTCAGCCTACTGCTGAGGCCTGGCATAAAGCCCGTCTACGCTTAAGTCTCCCCTAAGTTGCAAAATATGCACTGTTTTTGTTTCTGAACTGTGGTAAGTTTAATGTGCAGAGTTCCACACCTGTAAGGAATCCCATTGAAATCAGCCCATCTCTCAAGTCTATGGGATGAAGTTCAACAAGGCCAAGTGCAGGTCCTGCCCTTTGGCCACCCCAAGCCCTGCAGCGCTCCAGGCTGGGCA
>JAWWEV010000018.1:15659771-15672947 GCA_035583235.1 Hafferia zeledoni | reverse complement strand
GACTAGAGATGGACCAAGGGTTGGACTCGATGATCTCGGAGGTCTTTTCCAACCCAATCCATTCTATGATTCTATGAGTCTATGAATGAAGGGTTGGGCCCTGTAATAGTTGCTAAGGGAAAAAAGACCCCAGAAATATGTTCTATTGCACAGCACAAAAGAGTACTTGGTGAACTAGGATTTGTTCTTATAGTCAAAAGTTTTCTTCTTCCTCTGTCAAATTAGTCTTTGACTTTATTCATTATTTACAAATTTGCTCTTATCATAAAATATTTCTTGAAGCCTTCATTTCATTGCTCTTCTGTTGTCCTGTAGCACATGAAGATGAAAATTTTGGAGGACATGTGGGGAACACTGCTTTGAGTGGACCAATAAGCAGGAATATATTGACTGGATGTATGTGTATGTATGTTTACAAACACTAAGTGGACATGCTCATTTTAAATTTTGCACTTTCTCTGTTGAGGCAGAAACTCTCTTAAAAAAAATTTGTGTTACATTAGACCAGCATCTGGTCTACAGACTTTTACCAGGTACTGCTGTTAGCCACGTTGTCTGGGGACATTGGGCTGTGACTGTTTCCATGAGTAGAAGAGGGAACACTGCCAAAACATGGTTTGTTTCTGTATTATTTGCTCAGTCCCCCTCTTGCAGTTGTATGTTGTTGTTTTGATGAAAATTCAAACTGCAGACCCCAGAGTACATTTTAATTAACAGAGGTGAAGGAAAGAAGAAAGTGTATAAAAATGACTGTGAGCAGCAGTTCTGAGATGGCAGAAGGGACAGCTCCTGAAGGTGTGCAGGCTGGTTAATATGTTTTCTACAGGAATGTGGTAAATGCACCAGAAAGGAACTTCCTATGAGGGAGAAAATACCCCCAGCTGTACCTTAGTCCCTGGGCACAGGTGGAGAAATGTCTTTCTAAATGTAAAGTGGTAGAGTCTAAGGGTCTTTTAGTTTTCATGTATCACACAATATAGTTTAAAAACCTGTTTAAAGAGCTTTTCCTTTCTGAAGGCACCTTAAAGTCAGTGTTGCAGCAATAATTGTGCTAAAGTGCAGTTTACATGGTCTGTTCCAGCAAACATGCCTTTTACACTCCGGAGTTTTTCCCAGCTTAGTGAGTAAACATACAGTCTTAGCTGGCTGCAGAAAGATTAGTTTACTTCAGTGGGCTTAATCTATGACATAGACTAATCTTGATGTGATCCTATTACTCAGAGGTCAGCTGGGATTGTAGCATTTGATTGTCTTGTTTTGCTCATTTGATTCCAGCATTTGGGTTTCAGGCCAGTTTTGGTCTTTATTGGTGTGTCTGAGACTTTGCAGTCAGGAGAAATGTTTAACTCATGTCATCCTGACTGTAAAAAGTTAGAAGATTGGACTATGAATGCGGAAAATGAGAAGTTCTTGTCCCATCATATATCCCCTAATCAATGTTACTTGTTGAAGTTTAAGAAGTAGCCAAGAAAACCCACCATCATCTGTCAGATGTTTGGAGATCTGTGTGACAGGAGCTGGTCAGCTGGAATGTGTTACTGTGATAAGTGTTCCCAGCAGAGAATCTGTAACTAAAGGAGCTGGTAAAGGGGGGAATTCTAAAATTGCTTCTGGGCAGAGATCTGGCTAATGAATCTGTCACAGCCAGCTTTCAGAGTCACAGAATGGGCTGGGGTGGAAGGGACCCACAAGGATCATGGAGTCCAACCCTCAGCCCTGCCCACGCCCATCCCCAGAAGTCACACCCTGTGCCTCAGAGCATCACCCAAACACTCCTGGAGCTCTGTCAGCCTTGGGGCTGTGCCCACTGCCCTGGGGAGCCTGTTCAGTGCCCAACCAGCCTCTGGGGGAAGGACCTTTCCCTGGGATCTAACCTGACCCTGCCCTGACACAGCTCCAGCCATTCCCTGGGTGCTGTCCCTGCCCTGGCACAGCTCCAGCCATTCCCTGTGCCTTGACCCTGCCCTGACACAGCTCCAGCCATTCTCTGGGTGCTGTCCCTGCCCTGGCACAGCTCCAGGCCGTTCCTGGCTCCTGTCCCTGGTCCCCACAGAGCAGAGATCAGTGCCTGCCCCTCCTGAGGAAATTGGAACTGCAATAATGTCTCCCCTCTGTCTCCTCTTCTCACACCAAGTGCCCTCAGTGTCCTCACACACTTCCCCTCCAGGCCCTTCCCCATCTCCATGTCCCTCCTTTGGACACTCCCTGGTGGCTCAACACCTCCTTTGCCTCCCACTGGTGGAGGGCACGGCAGGCTGGTGGCTCCTAGGTCGAGGCGTTGCTGGTAGAGGAGGGATCTGTACCTGCCCCCAAACTGTTTGTTTCTAATGATTAACTTGGCACATCTCACCGTTGAGCAGGAACTGGAGCTGATGTCATGATCTGCAAAGGGCTGAGGTGCTCCTGACAGTCTGTGACAGTGTGTGGTGATGTCCTTCTCTAGCATAAGCACTACAGCAACTCCTGTTGGCAATGCCCAGGAGATCAGGGGAAACAGGAAGGGGCTGCCCTACTCTTCTGTGTAGGCTGGTAGCAAAAAGCACAGTTGCATCCTTAGCTAGTGCTTGGTAAGCAGATGGAGCAAGGAATTTTTCTCACACTGGCTTTTTAAAGCTTCCCCAATTTAATTAGGCTTCACTGCTTTGATGCACATTTCTTAACGAATACCTGTTAACAGAAGGTAGAACACTACAATCAGAAAACATCCAGCAGAAGACCAAAATTCACTGGAATGTCACAGGACTCAAGGAGTGGTGCAATGACAATAAATAGGGACCAGCAATACACTGACAGGTGCTAAGCTCTGTCAGACAAGGCCATCTGGAACATGCTGATTCATTGCTTGCTGATGTGTGCTTGAGTTGTTTCCTGACTGCATCATCTCTCATAGATAAGTTTAACTGAAATAAAGAAACCTTGAAGTGGTAGAGGTATAATGCAGAGAAGAGGGAACATGATATTGTACTTGTATTTCTCCTTGTTTTTCTTTCTTCTAATGATGTGTGAACTGTGAAATGAGATGTTTGCTTTTTGCAGCCAGCCCTTTTAAATGAGCATCCTTGAAAGTTCATCTGAGGTTTCCCTTTCTTCTGATTTTTTCATTAATATTGGCAAAGTACTTTGAACATCTTTCAAAAGTTTTGAACCCATTACCAAGAAAAGCTGTAGACTTATTAGTACAGTTGAGAATGTTCTTGTGAAAATGTAAGGATTGTTTTCTCAAGCACTTTGCAAACCATAGTCATACTTGGATCTGTCCAAGAATTCCAAATTACTTTAGAAATATAATAGAATTCAGGTTCTTGGCATAGATTTACATGATTGCTTCTTTATTCAGCTAGAGAAACCAAGATATTAAAGATATGAGGGTGACTTGTGTATGGTCCCATAGAAAATCAGGGACAGGAAGAGATTATCTGATTCCCAGTTCCTTGCTTTACTTCTAAACCTGTTCTACCTATTTATTTTTATCTTACAGCTAACTTGTCCCTCATATTGTCTTGCTCTTTTGGCACCAAAATGTATTCATATGCACATTTCTAGGTCTTCTCTAGATTACAGTTACCATTATTGCTAGCTGGTCCAAATTGATTTTGTGTATTTTATTTATTTTTTCCTTTGAAAAGCAATTTTCACAATCGGAGCCAACAGATGATGTACCATTCCAGTACATTATGACAATGTAAATTAAATGGCCAATTAAATTCCTTTTCTTACAGAGAGGTTTTTAAACATCTCCTGGACAATTAATTGCAAATGAAGATTAACATATTCAACCTATTTGACCTTTCCCACATGCTACTATAGCATAAGAGGTATTAAATATTAGACATGCTTATATTTCTAGAGGGGAAAGAATCCTCCACTAGGAAATCCTGTGCTTGCCCTTCAGGGACACACGTGCTGCGCAGCCCCCACCAGATGGTGCTGGTGGTACCTCCAAAGGGGTGAGGTGGGAGTGGGCGGGGAGGTGCCGGGTTTTGGGGGGCGAGGAGCATTTCCCACGGACTCCACTGAAAGGGTCGGGCACGCTGTGCTTGGGACTTGCAGTGCAACTCAGTGCTGTGGATGAGAGAGCTGATCCATCCGCAAAGCATCCAGTGGGAATGTGTCCCTGTCCCTCTCCAGAGCCCGGAGCAATTCCCTTATCACCCAACTCATCCTCTCCCTCAGGAATGCTGGAGCACAGTAGGAAGACTTGTTTCTGCTGCTCAGACGGTCCTTGGTTACCCAAGCAGGGAGCAGGTTTTTGTCACCACTTGTAGGCACTGTCTTGTGGTGGGAAGCAGAAATCAGCTGTTTCTTTCCAGAGTTGCAACCTCACCCTTTCAGTTCTCAGCTCAGGGAGGTCTCATGGGCTGTATCTAGTGGTGTAGCTCCAGGCTTTGGTGCTTACTTGCAATTAAATTATGCATTTAATTCTTCACCTCTCTCTTCCTTCACTTCCTTTCAAGTCCTCTGTAATTAGCTAAATAAAAGATATTTTTTCTTTTAGCATTTAGGTAGCTGCTGGTCAATATGGAAATGTTCTGCATTTATTTAACTAGTTTTGTTTGGTACCACGGTAACACATGGAAAAAAAGTGGTGTATTATGAACTGAAATGATGATTTTACTCAGCTGAAATGAAAACAAGACCTCTTGTTGCTCTCCTGAGATTCTACCCTCATTGAAACCTGTGTCAAAACCCTATTTGCTTGGAAGTTGTGAGGCTGAAGCTGATTTCTATGTCTATACAGAATACATCACAGTCACCCAGCATGAGTCTCATTTTCAGTGGGGGCCACCACCAATGGCAGTGGTTTTACTCCTGAAATTAGTCCTTTTAACATTTTGGATGCAGGGTCATCCTGCTCACACCCAGAAGGGCCCAGTTTGTGGTTCCAACCACAGATTAGCAGTCCATTTTTATTACAGAAAAAGTAACTGTATTAATGTACAGACAGTGTCAGCATGTTTTATTCATAAGAGAAAACATTTCAAACTGTATTTAATGGAAAATACTTAAAGGCATTTTATTTACCAGCTCTGATTGTTCAAATATAAACAGAGTGCTTGGAATACAATAAAAGTGTAAGGGAAATTAGGAAAAACCTTGATCCGATTATTCAGGCAAAGTGGTGATAATGGTTATCCAGGGTTGAATAAACCATCAATACTTCTTAGCATTTGTCAGTCTAGGCTGACAGGTGTTTTTATTTAGGACAAGGAAGTGCTTTGTCACATAGACAAGTCTGAGAAGCCCTTGCTCAGGGTTGGTGATGCACAGAAAATGGAGAATATTGCAGCAAAGCTGGTCTGTGAAATAATCACATAAAGTGCAGTGTAATCCTTTCTGTCATCTAATTTATGGCATTACTATGACTATGAGGACTGCAAAGAGTTATGGTTTTCTATCTGTCTAAAAGGAAAGTCACTTTTAAGTGTTCTGAGACTGAATGAACATCACTGTAATTAATTTTCTGTCATTATCCTTAAAGTAGAAGTGAAATCCTAGAATGTTTTTAAAGGCTCAGCTTTCTGTCCAGAGTAAAAAATTGCCTTTGCTTTTTCTGTTTGTGTCCTTGAAACTATTATGAAATTCAGTCGGCATAGTCTTTTCTTATTGTTATCTTCATAGTCCCATTTTTAGAATTTGGGTTTTACCTCTCCATGTTTTAAAGAAACACAAATCAACAAATCAGTTGCCTTTTCTTGGCTATCCGTTTGCAGAATCCCAGGATGAGACAAGGAAGGGATTTGCCAGACTGATCTCAAGTGATTCCAAATGTTCTCCCAGCACTTTCAGCTGGGTTGGGAGTTGACCATGTTGAATCCACTGTCCTGGTTTCCTCCCTGCCTCTCTGAGAACAGCAGGAAGCTGTCCCTGGCTCTAATTCCGTTAGTGGGCAGTTGGCATGGGGAGTGAGTCACTGGGTATGGGGACAGGGAAAGTACCATCGAGGCCTGAATTCTGTAAATACCCCTTAACCATGGGCTCAGTCCTCACAAATGCCCACTGAGATGGGTTTAGTTGGTCTGACATGCTGGATAAGGGTCTCTACCTGCTTCAGTTTTTGAAAAGTCATTTGAGGCAACAAGAGCTGTGAGGAACTGTGGCAGCTCCCATTTGCTATTAGTGGAGGTGTTGCTTGTTCAGCATTTTCCAGAATTAGGTCAGGAACTGTCTGAGCTTGAGCAACCAAAATTAATGAATTTCTTATCAATATTTGAGCCTTTTACAAATTATACTGTTCCTTACCTTATCTGTAAAACAATGTGGGATTTCTGTTATTATTCTGGATAGCATTTATAGGAAGAAAAAGAAAAGAGCACAAACAAAAAATGTTGTTCATGTGTGAAGTGTGGTTCTGTTATCCTTTTCATGGATATGAACTCAGTACTGAGCAGCTCTCAAAGCCAAGACAGTTTTCCTGAGTGCCAATCAGAGGGAATAAACATTTTCCTCTTACTCACACAGCCTTCAGGGACAAGGGCACTCTGCTGGCTCACCTTCAGTTTGCTGTTCACTGAAGTCATCAATTCAGATGAAGATTCTGAGATGAAGACAGTTTTTTTCCATTTTTTATTTTGACTTTGATTATGTCTTTGTAGATATAATGTGATACAGAAGGGGCTGAGAGAGTGTTAGCACCTTCAGTGTCCTGGAGAATGGGATAGAGTGCAGCTGCAGGAAATGTGCAGCAATACCAAGGGCACTGGGGGCTGTTTCTCCAATGAGCTGGAGGAATTGAACAACACAAACTTCATAAAATTTTACTGAGGCAAATGCTTGGGCCACAAGGACCAGGATGGTTGGAGCATGGAAGCTCCTGATGGGAAGATAGGCCAGAAGAGCTGGGTTTGTTCAGCCTGGAGAGAAGGTGGCAAAGGAAGAATTAAATTACAGTCTTGCACTAAGTACAAGAGCATTACAGGAAAGATGGAGCCAGAAACAAGGGAAATTCCAAAGGGACATAAGGAGAACATTCCTCCAAGTAGGGAATGGTTGAGTACTGGAACAGGTTTCCCAGAGGACTGGAAATGGTGTCCTTGGAGCTGTTCAACTTTCAGTTGGGCAAAGCCCTGAACCCCTTGGTCCAGCTTTTAGGATGGCTCTCCTTTGAATGGGAGGTCAGACTAGGTGAGCTTCAAAAGTAATTCCAACTTATTTTTTCTGTGAGTCTACAAACACAGGGAAGCTGAGTCTGCTCCCAAGGGTGAGGTGTCACAGTGATCTGGTGGGTTCTTCAGGATCTACTCCCTAGGAAGGTTATGGAAATAAGATTACTGGTGTGTGTTTTGCTGTTCATATGATCAGTGCAGATTATGTCTAATATGTGAGAAGTGCTAACAGGGGCACCAGTTTACAGGCCACTGGCACAAGCAGAGTTGTTTCTTTATCTCTTCTGTCCACATGTCTCATGATCTGTTTAACTTCACTTTAAACTTGCTTTTTCTTCTTGCAAGAGAAGGAGAGAGAGGACAGACAGTTGATAAATAACAAAGAGTCTTGAAATGGATAAACAATGTTGAAGTGAAAGTACCACAGAGTGGCTCACAGTCTTCCTCTGAGTTTAGGTGTGGAACTGCCTAAATGGAAATTCTTTTCTGTAGAGATCACCTGCCTGTTACTTGCTGAGTTTTTGTGTGAACTGTTACATTTTAATCCAAATCTGCTTTTGCCTAGGCTGCTGCAGCAGTGCTTTGAAGACATGTAGCTTCCAGAAGAAGAAGGTGACTCTCTTGGCCCAGCAGGCAGCAGTCCCCAGTGACCCTCAGTGTGCTCATTCTCATGGTAGGTAACCAGCACTGAGCAATATTCTGTCTGCATTTCAGGCAGGGAACAGAGTTAAGAATAAAGAACTGTTAAGTGCAGAATAGCTGAGACCTGCAATGGAGACAGAACAGGAATGGACTGCAGTGTCACTGCAGTGTGAGCCATCAAAGGGGATTCAAGACATGATGCTCCCACTGTCAGTTCTGAAATTTGAAATAGAGTTCTGAAAAAATGGTATGAAATTCTCCAGGTGCTCAGGAATATTTGAGTTGCAGCTATTCTGAGCTAAAAAAGATGTCAAGCTCTGTACTGTAAAATTATAAAGGTTTTTTTTGCAAATAAGTAATGCCTTTTGCCTGGAAAATTATAGTATTCCCAGAGAAAAACACCATGATTTTATTAAGTGTTCAAGCTTCTTCAGAACTTGAAAATGTAAAACTTTTGTGGTTTTTTTCCCTTGTCTTTAGGGACATGGAAATTGTGGAATCTTTTGTTTGACTGGTTTGATTTCTGTTCCTTCTCCCAACTTCATAAACTTGTCCATCATTTAGGTGTCACTCATTTAATAGTAAGGCCAGAAACTGTAGTCCTGAATATAATGTTTAAAAGCAGCTCTTTAATATGTACCTCATGTTATCAACTCTTCAAAAATAGTTTATGTTTAAAAAAGAAAGAAAGAGTTATTTGAAAGTTGAATGGCACTAATGGTAGTAGAGCTTGTGATACAATCAGCTGTTTCATGTTTGTGTAAATTTTGATCTGTGTGATTTTCTGGACCTCAATACCTTTCTCTCAGGTTTGGTACTAAGTTATTTTACCCCACCATGGAGTGTTATCACTGCCTGATGTGCATTTATGTTGCTGAATGCTGCATTTATTGTCATGAGATTCTTCCTACCTTCTTTCCTCTTTCCCTTCTAATCTCTGTTTTTAAGTATTACAAACTTGAAAATGTTTCTGACACAAATGGAGAATACTCAAAAGAAAAAGCAGGAAAAATTTAACCCCCAATTCTTTAGTTCTTGGTAAAGAGAGAGAAGAAAATTATAAAAATCTTAGGTAATGAAAATTGGTTTTTTCTAAAAAACAATAGGCATTGTAATGGACTGTGGTGGTGTAGTGGAGCATTTTGCCTCCTTTGGCTGATAGTGAGACCAGCAGTTGTTTCACAGCTCTTTGCTCATGACATGGAGGTGAGGCCCTGCTTTTGCGATGTGCCTGATCCATAACCAGGGCATGTGAATGAATGTGCAGGGAGCTGGAAGGCTGGAAAATGGTCAGTGTGAAGAGATAAGGCAAGAGCTGTGCTGTTCCTGTGCACAGAGAAACCACTATGGCCAAACAATGGCAGTTCTTCAAATGTTGAACATTCTTGGTGTACACTTTGAACTGTGCAATGCTCCAAAATCACAAGCACTTGTTACAGTTTTGGTTTCATGTTGTTCTTTCAAAAGTAAAACTATGGCTGTCTGATTTGGAAAGCAAAGTCCTTCATCAGCAGCCAGGAAATGTGTTGTTCCTTGACCATAGAATGTTATCCAGGTTCATTCTGCTCCAGCTCCTTTCAGACAGGCCCTCCATCCCCTGCTCTGGAGGTCATTGTGCACAGCCAGGGGATGTTCATCTGATTTCCTGCAGCTTTTTCTGTATAGTACAGAGAGAGGAACAGTGCAGAAGAGACTGGGCTTCTGGGAGTTAAAAACGCATGAAGGCACTGCACGGGCTCTGGGCAACTCATAGAGAGTCCCTAAAAGGATTAGTAGGATTAAAACCCCTTGAGGGGTAACTTTGACATTTCCATTTGTTTTCAGTGTGGGAGAATAGCAGGTTTATCCTGCCAGTAACAGAATAGCAGGTGAGCTTCTGAAGGCTTGAAAGACTTCAAAATGGCAGTGGTTTGAGCCCCACAGTGCTTTCAGACATTCCTGGGGTATGCTCCTGTCCTCATGCAGGAAAACGAAGTGGAAGATGGATTTGCTTGTGAGGACACTTGTTGAAATGCTTTGGTAGCAAGAACAACATAACTAATGATGACTCTCTTGGAATAAGCCTTCTTTGAAAAGCATTTATGCAGCACTGAACACAACCCCAACAGCTCCTGTTCTCAGCCTAATTGATGAGTGCCCTTAATGGGCTGCAGGCTGGTTTTTAGTTAAACACATGACTCTTGAAATTTTCTTACTGTATCACAAACGTCAAAGGACATCAAACCAACATGCTTTTATTTACATGAAATTTTCTTTGAAGACATCCCATTAAAAAAAAGTGCTTTTATTTTTTGTGTTATAATCCATTGTCTATGAAAGAAACTCATGTTTGGTTTAATATTCATACTAAATGCAGAGTGAAGGAAGGCCTAATTGGACATGTCTTGTACATTTAGGTCCTTACTCAGGTATAAGCCTCTCTTACCCTGGGCTGTCAGAGTAAATAAAGTTCATCGGATTAGGCCCTGCTGCTTTCCATATTTAGTTGGACTACTGAAGTGAGTGGAAACATTTCAGCTGCCATGGAGGACTGCAGAGGAAAGCTTTAAATCTATCACTTTTTGATTTAAACTAACATCAGACATCTCTGATGTGATGTCATAGAATGGC
Source organism: Hafferia zeledoni (assembly GCA_035583235.1). Lineage (NCBI taxonomy): Eukaryota > Metazoa > Chordata > Aves > Passeriformes > Thamnophilidae > Hafferia > Hafferia zeledoni. The sequence goes on along the minus strand of JAWWEV010000018.1, from coordinate 15,662,592 downwards.
TCTATGAATAGCAAGAGCAATGCGGTTTTTTCCTATGGACTGAAACAACTACAGCAACCTCTAACCAAGTGATTCACATAAAAAACACATAGGGCTTTGGGACATGGATCTTGCATGACTGCAGCTGTTAAATTTCCATGATGTGCTGTCTGTAAGATGTTAAATTTCCATGATGTGCTGTCTATAAGATGTACAGCTCCTTCTGTCCTACACAGCATGTTCCCTCTGTGTGCTCTGAAGGGGTTGCATCCTGCTCTCCCTGGGGAGCAGCTCTCTGGGAGCTTCCAGGTGACCCTGCAGGTACACTGTGCCTGCACTCTGGGGTTTCTTCTGTGGGGGTGTGTGCTCTTGGGTTTTCATAACCTAAGTTTGATCAACTTGTTGCAAAACACGGAGAATGATGGACAGATGTGTTATTTCATGTCATGGATTGTTCCATTTCAGAACCAGCATAAGGGTCTTTCACTTCCATACTGTCCCAGATATTCATTCATTGTCCAACAATATTCTGTTGCAAGAGATTACTGCCCTTTCCTCCCCCTGTGCTGATTTAAACCAGGTGGTTTCACAGATCTGATCCAGGCCACACAAACCACTGAGTCAGTTCAACTGATGAAACAGGACACTCCAGTGTGAGACGGGAACCTTCATAACAATGTTTGGTTAAAAGGTTTCCTAATGTGAGAGTACACTCCTAAAACCACAAGCTCTTTTGGAAAATGTATTAAACTTGTGCTTCTCAATCATGGAGCTGTTGAAAGTGGCAGCATGGTGCATGTTTCTGTCCCCTAGTCTAGTGGAAATGGCCCATGAAGTGTTATACAAACACAGTGGGGGCAAGAACATCAGCTTAGTTTTCTGATTTTTCCACCAGGGCTTTTAGTCAGCTGCTTCTGTTGCACTGATTGCTTTCATTTGGCTCTTGTGTGTGAACATCCCCTGGGTACTGATGACTTGTAAAAATTCAGAATGGGCCTCAAAATATACCAAGAACAATTACAGGGAGCTCAGACATGTCTTAGAATCACAGATCCCAAAGGACCAAATTAATTCCTTCCTCACATTCTACTTTTTGTTTTGAGGAACAGATTTGCTTTCTGAATTTCTGCTTTCTGGAGAGTATGTCCCTGTTTTTTTCTTTGCCAAAATACAGACTAATCCATTTTCACAGACTATTCTGAGCTGGAAGGGGCCCACAAGGATCATCGAGTCCAACGGCCCACATAGGGGTTTGAACCCATGACCTTGGCATTATTACCATTAGTCATAGGTGAAAAAGGCAAGCTATAAATAGAAGTAATTTGTTCTGTTAAAAAGCTCACAGTATTTTAAACTCCAAAGAGGGTCATTTTTGGCCCAGACATTTTATCTTCTGCAGCTAATTCAGTAGAGGAGGCCATGCAGTAATTGCAGAGTTTTGCTGTGATCTGATCACATGAAGGGACTCTCTGGAGAGCAGGTGTACATGGAATTTATGAGGCACTGCTGCTTGTCTGATCACAACACCCTGAAGGTTATTCTGTTCATGCTCTATCAGCTTCCTGTCCTTGCCAGGTTTTTGGTCCATTTGTCAGCTTCTACCTCAGCCTTGTTCACTTAAGCCAAGCCACGTCTTAAAACAACATCCCACATAAGCTGTTGTGCAACTCTTGTCAAAAATGCTAATTTTACCTTCCTTGGTTTAGCCTAGGTTTAATGAATGTTTAGAAAGGAAGATATTTGTGACCCTTTAGTCTCTGTGTCCTCCCCTCTACAATCCATCAACCTGATCCCACAGACTCTTTGCACTGTCACAGAAGTGATTCTCGTGCAGAGCATGGAATTTTTATTCTCCCATTTCCTAGTACATCTTTAAGTGTGTCATTAAGTTGTCAGCTACTTCTTCTTGCCAGACTGAAAAGTTTCATTTTCTTGATTATGGCTGTGCTGACCAGAACAGCTAATTTTGTTCATCTCTGTACATCAATCTCTTCCATGTTGTTTTGGTTTAGGTTTCCAACACAGTTTTTTGTGCCTTCTCTAATCAGCTGTAAGCAGGCACCTACTCCACCTTTACTGGGGGACAAAGGGCTGAGCCTGAAAAAAAATAAAAATATGACCGTATAACTGAATCCTGTAGCTTAGTGATGTTTCTGACTTACCTCACAGTTACATATCAGCCATCCCTCTGTGTGTTTCTGAAATGTATCTGTTTTCTCTGTGCTCTCATCCCTCTGCTTTTCTGAACCAGAATTTCTAACAAGTGCCTGGCTCGTGTCTTCTGAAGCAGACTAGATATTTCCTAGTCAATAATTATTTCTCTGTGGTTTTAAAGCACTTTGTTCCTTCTTTCTTTCTTGTTTATTCTCTTCTAACTGCCTCCTTTTTCATATTTAGACCAAAGAGGCAAAACAGATGCCTTGAAATATTAGTGAGAGTTCATGGAGACAAAACACACCACAGCTTGATTGCCACTACCCTCATTCCCTACTGAGTCAGAACCTACCTTGTGTCTTGTGGGTTGGTTGCTTTTAAAAGCTGGACTCTCATCCCAGGGCTGCTCTGGGCACACCTGCCATCAGCAGTCACCCCTTAGGGTTCCACCATCCCAGGGCTGCCCTGGGCACACCTGCCATCAGCAGTCACCCTTCAGGGTTCCACCATCCCAGGGCTGCCCTGGGCACACCTGCCATCAGCAGTCACCCTTCAGGGTTCCACCATCCCAGGGCTGCCCTGGGCACACCTGCCATCAGCAGTCACCCTTCAGGGTTCCACCATCCCAGGGCTGCCCTGGGCACACCTGCCATCAGCAGTCACCCTTCAGGGTTCCACCATCCCAGGG
>JAWWEV010000018.1:15641282-15652325 GCA_035583235.1 Hafferia zeledoni | reverse complement strand
GGGACTGGAGCACAAGTGCTGTGGGGAGAGGCTGAGGGAGCTGGGGGTGTTTAGTCTGGAGAAGAGGAGGCTCAGGGCAGAGCTCATCACTCTCCACAACTCCCTGACAGGAAGTTGTACCCAGGTGGGGGTTGGTCTCTTCTCCCAGGCAACTATCAGTAGGACAAGAGGGCACAGCTTAAGCTCTGCCAGGGGAGGTTTAGGTTGGATGTTAGGAAGAAATTCTTTACAGAGACAGCAATCAGCCATTGGAATGGGCCTGCCCAGGAATGTGACTTACCTCCATCCCTGGAGATTTTTAAGACAAGACTGGATGTGGCACTTGGTGCCATGGTCTGGTGACCACAGTGGGGTTGGATCAAGGGTGAAACTTGATGATCTCAGAAGTCTTTTCCAACCCACCTGATTTTATGATTCTCTGATTGGGGTACTTACTGCTCTCCAGTCCTAAGTTCGAAGAACCGACCATTGCCTTAAGTGAACAGGACCTTTCTGGTGCATTTTCATTTCAGACTCTGCATTTGCAGAATCTGCTACAAGTGATTATTTTAATTTAGTCTTTAAAACTGAGGTGAAAAACACGCATGGCAGAGTAAGGTCAAAAAAGCATTGAAAAAGAGACATTTCATGGGCAATGTGGGGGATTTCATCAGCAGTTTAACTTCACTGTTCTGTTGCTAATTGGGCAACGCACTTTTCCTCTGTTTCTCTTACATGTCTTGTGCACTTCACAGAAATAGTTTTCTGTTGTACGTGGGTCCCAATCTCTAGTGCAGCTTCTGTGATCTACACTTATGGAAAAGTTAGAAAAGCTGGAGCTGGTTAAAATTGGTCTGGTGTTCCTGTGGTATCTCCCCATCTCAAGCTTCCTTTTAAATAAAGAATAAGCAATGAGATAAACTGAGTAAAGGTGTACATTTGGACCCCAGTTTTACCTCCTAATTTGTATGTTATTTTTTGTGTTGTCAGTACTTCTGCCTGCCTGTGCTTTTGCCAAGCTGTTAGCAGCCAAATTATTGATATTAAGCAGCTGAAGTACCCAGCTTGGATAACCACATACCCAGTTTGGGGGTGGGAGAAGTCCTGTGGACTGGCATTTACAGGGTGGAATGAGAAAGCTTTTTTGTCTTGGGAGGTGATGAGAAGGTGAGAGCAAACAGCAGAATTTGAATGTAGTTGTGAGGAGGCCTGGAAAGCAGTGTTACATAAGTGACAGCTGGTCCATCAGCAGATGGAAAGGAGGGTGGAGAGGATTAAAGGCAGGTAGTGGAGGCTGTGAAAGGCAGCTGTGTGTGCCAGACTGCCCGAGCCAGAGGCAGGGCCAGGCAGTGCTGTGCAGGCACCCAGGACCAGCTGGAGCAGAGCAGGGTGCCCAGACAGAATAGAGGCAGACTGATGGGAGGAAGCCTCTGAAGGACTTGAACAAACCTGGAGGAGAATGAAAGGGCAGTTGTTGCCCAGCAGGTGCTGGGCAGGTGGAAGGAGGAGTGGGAGGACAGTGGGTCGTGCCACCCTCACCTTGCAGGCTGTGTTATCAAACTGGCACACACACACTCTGTAACACCAATCTAATGTCCAAATGAGTAAAAAGCAAACACACAGTGATGAATAATTGCAACATAATTAGAGAAGAGTCTTGCATTTAATGAAATGAGGAGACTGCAGATATGGAGAATGTAGATTTTACTGTAACTATGACAACTGATTTCCCTAGTGCAGCTGGTGGTGTCTCAGCCAAAACTCAAGAAACTGATTAGAAGTTTATTTTTAATGGTAATCTCATAATCTTTAATGGATAATAATGGCCTTTTCTGCCAGTAGTTTTACTTTTTTGGAACAATATGAGACTTTTTTGATAGCATTCCACCAACATGTGATCTGATAGGAGTTTCTCTGCAATGTGCAGGTGCAGTGATCTATGAAGTGTATCCAACAATTAAAGCAGCTGCTCCTCCAAACCTCTGGCTCACTCAACAGGCTTTTTATACTTCATTAGAAAATAAAACACTCACAGTGTTGATTCTGATCTGTTAAGATTCTGCTTCAATCATAAATATTCGTCATGAAGTTTCCATCAGCTGGATCATGTTAGAAGTTTTAAACTGGATTCATTCCCAGGTACTGAAGACAGAAAATTGCATGGCCTTCAACATTCCATAAGGGAACATTCAGCATCACCAGGAGAATATACTTGTTCTTTTGATGTAAATAGGAAGCTATAAAAGCAGTCCCAATAAAAGTTAACTAATCAACTGGTGACAGTGACAGTGTCCCTTCCAAGCATAAGTGCCTTTGATTCTAAGGTTGAGGTTGGATATAATTTCACCATGTCTTCATTATCACCTGCTTTGTTCAACCTCTTGTGAAGATGTGCTGTGAAACAGTATCAGCTTGTGTGATGTCCTCTTGGAAATGACAGGAAAAGGCAGCCTTGTTCTCTAAAGATTAATCTCTAATAATAGCCCAGGAAAAGATGTAACAGCTGGTATGGATTAATATTCCTTAATATCTACTTTCATGTGATTAATAGCTGAATGGCTTAAGCCCCTATCAGTGGAAAGCAAGCAGTGGTCACTAAGCTCTACTAAGTGTACTGTTTGTAATTTTTTTAACAGTGTAGACATTTCAATGTTTTTTATTTCTTCTTTCCAGTGTCTTTAGTTGACTTTAATTTCCCTCCTTCCCAGTTTTACTGTCACAGGTAATGTATTACAGATGCTCTTTCACAAAAAAAAAGAGAGCAATAAGTTGTTCAAGGGTTCATCCTCAATTATTTCTGATACACAGTACCCAAGACTATTCCTAATACAGTCATTAGTACAGTCAACCTAATACCACACAATTCAATAATTAACTTCTGTGTTGGTTTGTTTATTTCACAGGGATTGACAGGAGAAGAGGAATGCACTAGGTTTTATGCCTGATGTTAACATTAATAATAAATATCTTTTTCCAGTTCTACATTATTGGTAGTGATTTTGATATTATATTTTTGCAAAAGTAAAATCTCTGTCAGTTTGGAACTGAAAAGTAAAGGGTAAATTCCAGAGCTTTTTAAAAGATTTGATCAGCATGTGATTAGCTGGATCAGTGCTCCTAGCCCAGAGTGTGCTGCCTTGAAATTACATCTTAATAATTTACTGAGGTTTTATTGAAGTTCGAGTACCTTAAATATTTTCAATTGTAGGCACGAATTTGCTCATAAAACTGAAGATTGCAAATCCAGGTGGGAATCGAGTGTACTGATGATGAGCTGACAAGGTTTTTCCATTTAATGTCCTGTTAAACTCAGAGGTTGGGCTGGAGGATGTCAGAGACTGTGCTGGGTGAGCTGACCAGGGGAGCGGGAGCTGCAGGCACAGGGAAGGTGGAGCTCCTGTTCCTCAGAGCTTGCTCCTCTACAATGATCCTTTGGGCATGGACTGTGTGAACCAGAGGGAGCACTGAAGGGGTTTTATATGAAATTATGTTGTTGGTGCCTTTTAGCCATCACAGCCTCTTGCACCAAGTTGTTCTGCAGCTGAGCTGTGAGTTGAAGGAAAGTGTGGAAGCCACCTTGAGCTCATGGGTTTGGAAAACAGGTTTTTTCTGTTTGGGTAAGGTTTCTTCAACCTGATACTTAGTACTCCAAGTTGAGAGTCTTTTCATTTTGCTGTTGAATTTTGTACATTCTTTTGTATTTAATTCCAATTTCACTTTACAATTCTGTTGAGCCATCCTCACAAACCCCTGATTCTTATTCCCAGAAGCAGATCAGACACATTTTTGTTTGTCTTTGTCAGGCCTAGGTTTGGACAGAGCACTTACAAGGTGAAAAGACAGTGTGTTCCCCTAAGTCACTCATTCTGAGTGTTGACACACTGACATGACATGACATGACATGACATGACATGACATGACGTGCCTTCCCCAAACACTGTCTGGCTGTTCAGCAGTGCCTTTCATCTTAGAGAACCCCAAACTGTTGTACCAGCCTTCCCTCTTCTGGGTAACTGATTTACTAGAGAAATGCCTCCCCCTTCTCAGAAGGATCTTGGCATCGATTAACACTAATTTTCACTCTGTTTCTCTTTTAATGATAGCTCTGCTGTTAATTAGCTGCTACGTGATGAGCCAAAGGCTGGGAGAAGGAGGATGCTCAGGGAGGGCTCTATGGCACACTGATGTCATCTCAAAGTGTGGTTGGGTTTGGTTTCCATGCCACACTGAAAGGGAAGTAACTGCCTTGTTGAGCATGGCCAGTGCACTTGTCATTAGTGCCCCACTCCAGTATGTGGCCTAGTTAATTTTAATCATTACTTCCCTCCCCCAGAATAAATCCTATGGTATTAACGTTTGGCTGTTGATAAAGCTTTAGGAGTTGGAATAAATAAAACCACTAATGCAATCTCTGATCTGTCTGACATTCACCTGTGTCACTCAGCAGCATTTCTAAATGTTTTTTCATTTAAATTACAACGTCCTGAAGTTATGTTTTCAAGCACTGAAGGAGAGTCTTGTTCCCTTTGTTATCTACAGCTGAGCATATTAGGAGGAAAGCACAAGGGCACAGTTGAACTGCTTCAGTTTAAGCTGTTAGTGCCATTTCCCACCCTCCCTGGGCTCCAGGTGCTGAGGAGGTCTGTGAGACCCCTTGGGACAGCAGCCCTGGGAGGGGGTCTGGCACATCATGCACCTGAACTTAGAAAACTGAGCAGTTTTCTACTTTGTTTGGTAGAAAATAATGTGAGCTGGTCCCCACTAACCCCTGTCCATCTTATGGGTATGGTTCATTAGCAACTCTGCTTGAACCAAGACCCAGGGCAAGTCAGTAAGACTGGCTGTCACCTTGATTTTTTTCTCTGAAAGGAGAACAGAACTATGCAATTTTCGTGGAATGAAGACTGGGGCAGTGTATTTAACTTTTTGAAATCACTTTGATTTTCAAGTAATTGGCATTGTGATAAAGTAAAATATTGTTCTAATATTAAATATTCAGTAGTTTATACATGTGAATATGAAACTTCTCATTACTGCTCTTCAAAGTGTTGAAATGGGTAAGTACTTTTGTTTTCTGTGCACGGGCACACAAAACATCAAATGCATTTTACTGTTTTGCTAGAATAGTAGTTTAGATCAAATCTGAGTAATTTACAGTGAAAACATACTAGTAAAACTTTTCTGTGTTGTTGTTGCAGAAGTGCTGATAAAACATGAGTAGAAAAGAACAGGGAAACTGGGCTGCAAACCTATTTCATTCCTGTGCACAAAAATAACAAAGCTGAGTTCAAGTTGCTTTCTGGAACAAAATGCAGAGAATCAGATGCAGTTTGAATGAGGGAGAGGCTGTTTGCAGTTGAAGCTCTCAGGGATGAGAATGACCCAATCCCACTCCAGGAGTACTGACAGGCCCAGAGTTCTACTCACTCAGAAGGAGGTGATTTCCAGGCTTTCTGGCAAAGTTACACAACATTCAAAGCTGATCTTTTAGAACTATTGTATGGGCTTAACCTTGAGCAGTGTTTAAAATGACACATTGTATCTTGGTGTTGGCTACATGCAGCACACACGACTTCTCACCACCTGCAGTGCTTTTACATTACTGTTTTAATTTTGCTGCTGTGGGACCTGTACCAGGATTGTTATAGTTTAAATTAGACTGTAGTCATTTATACAGTTATTAACCAGAGTTATCATTAGAGCGTTAATCAAATAACTGCTATGTGAATGCCCATTATTCCTTTAAGCCTCCACTTGATGAGCTTGGGAAATTTGTAGACATACTTTTGTGGAGCTTCTGTAATTCCCAGCAAAACCCAGTGACCTTTGCCCTGTGCTGATGAAATCCATTACTCAGTTATACAGGACAGAACTTAGTAGCTCTGTTCAATTAGAAGCTGACATAGATTAATATCCAATATATCCCCTGGATGGATGTTGAGTTTGGGAAAAAATGTAGCAGGTATTTGCATTTTCTGGTCTGGGCTTCGTAGTTTTTGGGTCTGGAGGGTCTGCAGCACCAAGTCCTTTATCCCATGGAGTGTCTGCACAAAGGTATGATGGACAGGGACCCAAGCAGTATTTAGGTACCCTGCCTGAATGAGTATTTGAGCCCCTGGCTTGTTCCTGGAGTTTGTATTGGGAAAAGTTTTCATTCCAAGGAGAACTCCCACCAAGTCCCATTCACAGTGTGGGTACAGTAGGATTTAGCTCCTGGTACTGCCTTGCTGAGTGTTTCCAGGCTTACCCCAGGGGAGGAACAACTGAGCAGAATCAGAAAGTGTCTCCTTCCCCAGACCTTCCTGGCCTTCACCAAATTAATGGTTTAGTCCTCTCTGAACAGCCAGATGCACTTGGATCAATCAACCACTAGGTAGAGCCATGCTATATAGAAAGGAGCTCACTCTGAAGGATTACATTAAAATTGGGGGTTCCCTGGTAGTGAGTCAAAGTAAGGACCAGTTGTTGCACAGGACAGATACGACAGGAAGTGTCATTTCTGCAAGATGCAATAAAATCCCTCCTCCACCCTTCATTATACAGTGAGATCGTGGATCTTTTTCTGAGTGTACCTCATAGTAAGACTCCTGTGAATAGCCCAATTTAATTCCTACACATCAATTATTAAATAACGCATATATTTAAATTACCACAGCAATTAATTTTTAATCAAGCAGTCATAATAAAGCTGTTTTATCTTGATTGTGAACAGGAATCTTGAAAGCAAAAGCATCACACTTTTTTTTCTTTTTTCATTTTCTGTGCTCCCCTTCCCTTCCCTTCCTTCCCCAGTGCTGAGAAATGCTCACATTTTGATCAAAGGGTCAGAGACACGAGAAGAAGGAATTACTCATAATACTATCTAAAAGAACTCAGCACAAGATTGCTCTGCTTAATATTTCTGTGGTTTTTTCCCAATTTATGTAATTTATAGTGCTAATAGGTTTGGTCTTTTTACTGTGTTTGAGATTTTACCAAATTTGTACTGAACTGCTACCAAACTACACTAAATGCATCAAGCTGCAGAATAGAGTAGAATTCTACCTGAAAGATGTGCAAAAGCTGTATGGAAGTTGAAAACGTGTGGCTTTGACAGCTCCTGCTGACAGGAGGTATTGATGTAAGAACAGGATAAAAACAACTTCTCTGCAGCAAGAAAACCTCTGAATGCCATCCTGGAGCTTTCAGCAGGTACAGGCAAAGCACAGACACTGTCCAGACTATTCCATGTTTATTCTGGCAATGTGCCTCAGCCATGAACAGAAAGAAACACATCTGGGTGTAACAATGAAACAATTATCTAGACAATGCATACATTTAGTTTTTCTTTTTTCATTTTCTGTGGCTGAATTAAGCAGAGGGTTCCTAATTCACACTTTTTCACACCAAAGCAAAAATGTTAATAGCCAGTATTATGAGTATGTATTTGATTCCATTTTGTTCTCAGCTCTTACCAATAAAATGGCACTCAGCCTGCTGGTTGAGTGGATTTGTGATTCTTTCCAAGGCTCAGCCATGGATTAGTGAAGTACAGCTGCTGTGTTTCTCACGCCAAGTAGTTTGGGCACATTTTTTTTCATTTTTAATGTCCTTCTAAAATAAATCCTGCCTCCTTTTCTTTGCCTTTTCTAAGGATTCAGTAGGAAACTTCATCTTCTATCAAACTGGCTGTTAATGAGACTGAGCAAACAGGCATTGCTGCAGTGACTCTTTACCAAAAAGTGAATTTAAAGAATTGATCTGAGTTTAACAAGTAAATTCTTGCTTAAGGAGTCTGACTCACTCATGGTGAAGCTGGGCTTTTAAGCTGCCAATGATCTTACCAAGAGGATGGTATAGAGTAGTGTAGGGGTTCTTGAACAGAATTCATGGGAATCCTGGCTACTAAAGTTGTTTCATTTGCAGCGACCAGAGCTGGAACAAAATACTTTTACTGCATTTCAGGACTTGTGTTCCATACCCACCTTTCCTTTAAAGTTGCAGACTGGAAAGTTTAGTTTTTCCACCTTCATGCAGAGAGCCATCACAGTTTCTGAGCACCTTGGAATAACCTGTGAAGTATTTAAGTCTTTGTTGTGTTTCTTTTGGGTTGGTTGGTTGGTTTTTATTACCCCCCATAGTTAGAAGCTGACCCACTTTCCCCTCTGTCAAAGGTGGTACCAACCAGAGCAAGCACTAAAATCTGCCCTCTGGCTTGGCATTAAAGCTTGACCCAGCAAGCCCTGCTGTGTCTGGCACTTGCCAAATCCTTTCCCCCTGGGACTACACAGCATTCAAGGTGGGAGACTAAAACAGAGGTACATATTCATGGTCTATTGTTCCTTAAAACTTTAGAAACCCCTTTCAGTTCACTGCCTTTTATAACAGTGGTAGGTACAAATTCAGTCAGACACACATAGCAATGCTGGCTAATATCTTCTGTTACATTATTTCTCCTTGTCCTTGTTGATTTTGTCTATAACTGTACACCGAGGTTGTGCCTTTAATGACATAACTTCCAACAGAAACATTTTCCAAAATGAGTGTATGCATGTTGTAAATCCATGTGGTTTGGGGGACTATAAATCCTTCCTGTCTCCCAATGGGTAGTGGGGAGGGAGTAGCAGCTTTAAAAGCTCTGGAAAGAGCTGGAAGCTGGGACATGTTGATAAAGATCTTTAGAACTTTTTCTATCATAGCATTTTAAACATCTTAGAATTGGTTTGATCTTCTGTCATTTCAAGGTTCATTTTTCTCTGAATCAGAAATTTGTAATAATGAATTTAGGGAAGGATTTGATTTTGTAGCAAATATCTTTAAATATAGTAACTTCTGTTTCAGCCTTCTGTATCTGCTGGTTTGGCACAGTGTCACCACAGCACCAGTCAATGCTTAATGTACCAAATGTTAATTATTTTGCTTCCTGTGTAAAAAACCTGCCTGAAGAATAAAAGCAACCCCAACTCAGCAAGAAATTGCACTTCAGCCATCAAAACATGCAAATTCAACATCTTTATTTGCAGAATTTTCAGTCATGGTACTGTTGTTACAGGTAATGACAGAAACTCAAGGGACACTTTTGCATTATTCTCTTTCTGATACAAACCAGCTCAGTTTGGAGAAGGACACAATAACTTACACATTTAAAGTTGTTCACAAGGCCAGTCTGAAATGTTCCAAATCCCACCTTTCTGTGCTGCAAAAAAGTGGAGGAGGTGTTTGGTCTGTGTGATTCAGCTGTGCAGCAGAGCATGTTGAATTACAATGTGCTTTCATCAACTCCTGTTGTGGCTTTGGCTTCTGTGTCTGTTCAATTCACTCCTGCATTTCAGTGCTTGCAAGCACTGCTCGTAAGCCTCTCCTTTTGGAAGGACTCGTTTAACCTGCAGCCTGTAACTGTAAATCAAGCATATTGCTCCCTTGTTGATAAAAAGCACAAAGTACTGGATGTTTCATGGGTCTTTTCCCTGACAAAACAAACCTGTGCTGCTGTGCTCAGATCTGCTCACTGATAGTCCTGAAATAGCATCGTGATAAAATAAAATGAAGATTGCTGGCAGTGCTTTAAATAACAAGCCTAATGCCTATGCTACTCTTATTTTAGAAGGCTGTTTTCTTTTCCCTGTGCTGCTCTTGAATGGTTGCTGGGAGGGGGGAAGTAAAATCTCCTGCTAATGCTTTCTGCCAGTGAGCTGTGACTGTGTAGTAATCAGAGTTTGATGGAGCTGCACATTCAGCAAAGCTGAACAGTGCTGAGAACGGGCCCAGCTTAGCCTGAGCTTTGCAACTGAAAGGCTCAAATCATCTTACCTAATCTCTCATGGGAACTTCCAGCCTGCAAAGCCAATAAAATAAGCACACTGGGGCTCTCTGCCACTCCATGGAAAGGCATTCTTTTATCTTTAGGCATAATTTAAATATACCTATATAATTTGTAGAGATGCCCCTATCACAAGTGTGGACAATGTAATATATGAAGTAAAGAGAGCTCTACAATACACAGTCAAACCTGAATTATTCTGTGCAGTGAATAATACATGGTCAGTACCTTTAGGAATTAAAGGACTAGATAAGCCACTCTGTGCAGAGCAGGAAAGGAGACATGAGGAGGAGTATGTGGTGATTAATGATTATAATGCCATGTGTGCAGTATCTGTATGACAGGGGTTTGGTTTCTGGGTTTTATACTTGTCCCTGAGTGTCTTCTGTGTCAAGTCAAATACCAATACAAATAAACACTTCATTTATAGTAAAGAATGCTGATAAGGAAAGCCTAGATTCTCTCTAACTATGGAGTTGCTGATATTGGCTCTACTACATGCACTAAGACTTGACAATATCTCTGTGCCTTCTTTTCTGCTGTCCCTCAAACTGCTTGGTGGGGCTGGATGCCCCTTGGCAAGGACCAAATACTCTCTTACACCTGTTCAGGAAGCCATTCAAGAAGAAAAGGAGTGCATCATTTCAGGATTTTTCAGAACTATGATATTTTGGGGATGGAAGAGGATTCAAGACAAGAGTAAACTCCAGCCTGTATCTGTCAAACCAGTCAAACCAGAGTTTTCTTACCAAAAAAGCCAGGAAAACAGTAGCAAGGGACATGGAGAGAAATGCAATGGGATGTATGGAAGCACACTTTGAAATCGTCTTGGTTTTCAGAGCTGTAAGATAAGGGAACTCTTGTTCAAGCCTGCTGGCATTTAACAAGCATAAGCAAAAGTTTTCTCTGACTTTTAGTAAAAGAGATCCAGTGTTGTACTAGAGAAGGTCCTAAACAGGCCCAGGCAGCAGAACGTTTAGATCAGTATTAGGCACTTTCCCTCTCCCTCTGTCTGGCTTGCTCTACCTCTCCCCCTTTTTTCTTCCCTGCCACCCTTCCTTTTCCCTCAGAAAAGGGAGGAAAAGCAACTAAGAGGAGTGCTACAAGCCTTCTCTGAATGAACAAAGGCCATAAGCATTAATATATGTCCTAGTTCAGCAGCCAGAACCAGTTTATCACTGTGGGGGGGTGACCAAAGCTGTGCATTCTACACCCTCTATTCATTTCCCAAGAACTGTTAACAATGGACCATTTGCAGCAGCTGC
>JAWWEV010000018.1:15604822-15640493 GCA_035583235.1 Hafferia zeledoni | reverse complement strand
TTAAATTGTAACTCTGACTTATAATCTCTTTTGTGTTGGGTTTGTTTCTCCTGCCAGTTTACCTTTAAACCAGCACATATAAGAATCTTGCTATTTTGAGTTTGGGTTTTTTTCCCCTCCCTCCTCTTCCCCTGGTGGAGGGGGTGGATTCTCTGCCTTGTTTGAATGTGCCACCCTCTGGCACAGAGAGCTCAATTGTCTGGAGCAGAAACATGGAAGATTGTCTTGATAAACTCTCATACGGACTTGCAAACTCTATGACTTCAAGGTGAGATGGTGGTGTTGTAACCCACTCTCCTACGTGCTGGTTGGAGAATGTTGGCAATGCAAGTTTAAGGGGTAAATTATGCACCTCTCATGGCATTTAATGAAAGAAGAAACACTTGGCAATTGTTCAGCCACTACCACACTTGTTAGCAAATATTTGCAGCAAAATGTAAAACTAAATGTACTAAGGGAGAAAATTCCTAAATTCTTTTTTAGCAGTTATACAGCTGAAGATTACTGAAACGAAATAAGATTTAGAGATTTCCTCCCTTTCCCAGTAATTCTTAGAAGAATTATTAACCTCAGAATCTCTCTAACAAGAGTATTTGCTACTTGCTGGCATTTCTGTTGTAATTACTGGGGGGAACATGATGTGTTTGACAAAGCTGAAAGCTGCAAGGCCTCATCCTGTTCCAGCAACTCACCGTGCTTTGAATTTATAGTAACCCACATATTGATCAGCAGGACGTGCATTTAGCACAGGAGGTTTCTAGTCCAATGTCCCATGATCTCAGAGCACCCACAGACTGTTTGGATTGAGACTAACACTCCCTTCCCAAACTTTAGTCAGCAGGTGTAAGGCTGGATGAGGCAATCCATGTTTGTGCATTGGACTCTTCACAGCAACACAGCTAGCAAAGCACAGAGGATTCTCTTTCTGGTAGAAGATGCTGATTTATGCCTTTTTTACAATCCTGATCCTGTGCACACCCAAACACAGCACTGACTTCAACCAGCTTTCTGTGGATGGCAAAGTTTTGTGGAAATCTGAGGGCTCTTCGTGGCTGTAAAATTAAGCAGGTGCCTGTAGCATGTACAGAGTCAGGAGCCAAGCCAAAAGCTCAGTGTGGAAAGCTGGGTGTGAGCAGGTCCAGGTAGGAGAGGATTTCAGGCCCTCAGTGCCCGTGGAGGGGCTGGCATGGGTGGCACTGGTGAGTCTGCCCTGAGCCATCAGCTCTTTTCCCTTTGTCACAGCTCAGCTTTGATGTCAGTTGTGCTTAAGCAGAACACCCAGTTGGTGTCTGTTTTCTCTGTACAAAGCCTCCTCAAGCACAAAAAACAAGAAGGGGGAGGGAAGGAGAATTGTCAAACACATACAATTGCCTCCGTTGCTCTGTGAAGTTTAAAAGCTTTCCATAAGGGAGGAGTAGCACTTATGGCACTTGACTATATTACAAAACCACTTATCAGTGGGTGAAACCTTGTCAAAAACAACTCTTTTCCTTGCACTTCTCACAGGATGGAATGGCCTTTCTTGCATTAACGCTGGATTGAAAAAAGCTGTGTCAATTCTCCTCTGTTCTGCTTTCAAAATGCTCTTTCCACTTGCAGTCCCTTGACATAACTCTAGAGGAATGCTGCAGATGAGTTCAGAGATGGACGTAGTTATCCATCTGTGACATCCCGAGAAGAATTGCAGTGGTAACACCACAGAGTTGAAAGAAATTATCCATTTTATTTTACAGTCCTGTCCATCTGAAAGCACTTATTGCCTGCATAAGTAGCAGTATATATTTTACAAGAACCTGATGCTTTCAGCAGATTGTATATTGGGAGGGAGAGGGTTGTACAAGGGAGGAAGTAAGGGGAACTCACTTTTTATTGCTGCTGCTCTGTGAGGCTTCATCAGATCCTACGTAAGGTCACAATAAATTTGCTGGGGGTAATAACCTGTACTTCAAACTAGGCAGATAATTGCATTGCACATCCAAACCCCTTTTGGGCAGAGATTGTCACATTTCAATAAACATAGCATGGTTTATAGGAATCAGATTGGGAACTAAGGCATTTCTCCCCACTTTCAGTCATGAGTTATACTGTTAATTGATTGTATTTAAAGCTGTTGAGATGTTGTTTGTATTAGCTGTTCTACACCCAGAATTCCTGGGTAATTCTTCACTAGTACAAAGAGGATTTATGACCATTTTATTATCAAAATATTTCTTTTTTGAGATTACTTTTTGGCTTTTATGAATGAACTGCAGTTTACTGGAGCTGTAAAGGCTACAGGCAGTGCTTTGTTTTATCCCCCAGTGCAGGGAGGTGACAGCCCTTCCTTCTCTGTGCCTCAGCCACCTCACCAGCAGTTCCACCTTGCAGTGAGACCTGGGGCTCAGGAGGGGGAAAGACAAGTTACTCCATAGCAAAAACTATCATCACTTTTGGTGAGAATGTTGTTCTGCCTTGGGTGTTTTGTCACTGATTTCAATCCAATGCTTGAACTTCCCGAATAATTCCATGCAAGCCCTTCATTTGTGCACAGAGGTTGTGTGTCTGGCCCAGGGGGTAAGTGCTACCTCTGGGCAGAAACAAGAATAACCACAGCTAGAGATCCTTGAGATTTAGTCCCCTGCTCAGTTTTGCACAGTGACCACAGCCCCAGACTCCAAGATAGTCTCCTCTTCCAGGGTTTTGAGTTTTTCAAACAGTCCATTTCGTTGCAGATCTGACAGTGCTGTCAGGTGACACTTGTTGTACCAGAATCTCTTGGGAAGTGCACTTAAAAAAATGATTACATGTTGGCACAATTAAGAGGCCTGCAGTTCAAGGTTTGTTTCTGTGTTTTCATATGTGCTACTGCTTTGTGAGCTCTTTGTGCACAGAGCATTGCAGGGAATGGTCATGAACTTTGCTGTTAAAAAGCAGTAGTATCAGGAGGGTTATGAATAAATAACCCTATTCCATTTTCATGTGAACAAGCTCATCAGGAGCAATTCAGCCTTTGATCTTGGTCCATTCCTGAGTCTCACCTTGCTTATTTTTTCCTTACAGGCAGATGGTTGTCTCATCATCTCTCATCTGTTCTGACATCCATAGCTCTGACATTTGTTTTAGAGCTCATAATAAGTTTCACTAGTTCAGTAGTGCCTCATTCTGTGAAATCCTTCTCATTGGTTCAGGCTGTAATTCAGCTATGGAAAAAAATACAGGATTCTTTGAGCTGCACTTTGTCTCAGTTACAACAACAGGTTTGGCTTGTAAGTGGCATTTGGTTCCTCTCAAATGTCAGAATTTGGGTCCTAAGGGGATTTTGATGCTGGTTTTTGTGGTTTCCTCATACCCTCCCATTCTTCAAAATGTTATTAATTATGTCACTGTAAATATTGCTCACTCCTTTGTGCCTTTCATAGAGTTCACTGGGACATTTCAGATTTAGGTTTGTCTGCTCATGACTGTGAGGAAGGTCACAATACATCCCTTGGCCCCTCTGCATGTTGTCTGCCTGAGTTCCTACCCTTGTACAACTTTATTTATAGTCTTACAGAAAAAACCAAAGCATTGCATCTTACAGTTCATTTTGGCATTTCAGAGTTCAGCTCCCACATTTGCTCTCCATGAATTTCACTTTTGACATGTGATGCACTAATGTCTACATGATATTGGTTGAAAACTTTACAGAACGCTACATAAGCAATGGAGAAGAAGGAACTGAGGGGAAAAAAATATTTCCTTCATACTAGTTGAATTAATTTGCTTTTATTAAGGGCATAGTTTCAAGACAAGTATCTGAAAAGAAATGATATGTTGTGTTATGTGTTGATTCCATTGGTAGAGACACATTTGGGAGAGATCAGCTCAGAAGAGTAATGTGTTTTCTCTTTTTGTTAAGAAATGCCATTATCTGCGTTCAATAGGTGATCTATCAAACATGCCAAATGAAACCTCTCACTTGGGAAGAGTTACTGAGCTGTCAGTTATTCATACATAAATCTAACTGGTTACCCAGGTATTACATTTGCAGCAGTTGTCATAAAACCAGAACAACTTGTTACTTTTTGAAAACCCATTGTTTGCTGTGTTTGTGAAGCAAAGATATTTTATTTTGGCAGTGTAAATACTGAGGTGAAGGATGTAAATAAAGCTTTTTTTGCATGGACTATGCCTCTATATTGTACATGAAAATGTTGTTCAAATCAATAAAATCAAATAAAACCAAAGAGTCCTTCCCTCTTGCTTTCTCCCTGCAGAGTGTGGGTACTGAGTTCTGTTGGAAACCAAGGGGGTTTTTCTCTGAGCCAGTCACAGTGAGGGCAGCAGAGAGATGCATATCTTTATCCCTTTCCTTCACAGTGCATTTAAATCAAGCCCTGTCACAAAACAAACTCCAAGTTCTGTGAGCCTTTCCATAGTATGAGTGCAGGCATCCATGAAAACTGTCTTTTGTCTACTGGCTTTTCTCTGAGAATGTAATTTTTTTCACTCATGTGTGTTATTCCTTTGAACTCTGAATGAGCACTTTGGCTGAACTTGACAGAATTATACATTTGGAATTAAATGCCAGCGATTTCTTCCTCTTACCATGCAGAATTTTGTTATAGGCTTTTCAGACAGTAAGCACAGCAGACAGTGGGCTGTTTGCCCTTAACAACAAAAGGGCACCTTTATTAGGTTTTTAGCCAGCTTGGTTAAGGTTTATTTTACACACATTGTCTATAAGTCCCTTTGCTTTTACGTGGCTGTTCCCCAGCCAGCCCCTGGAACACGCTAATTGATTTCTATTAAATTCTGTAACTCTTTTGTTATTATCATTTTATTTTTAGAGAGACAATTATGTGTTACCCAAACTACTCTTCAGAACATTCTCATTAGAGTGTATCCTCCTCATAAGCTTTGGTGTTACTTAAAACACTCAGACTGAAATGTGTGTTTTTCAAAATTCTCAGAACTTTTCTTCATTTGCAGTAGCAAGTGAGGACAATGTTCTTATTGCTTGTAGAGAGGGACTTGGATCTCCATCACCTTAAACTGAACATTTAAACAGCTACAATTTTGTTCCTTTTGGGTAGATTCACATGGCTTGGTTATCTTTGGTGAGTCTCATTACTTGAACTGAAATGCCAGAGCAGTGATGGTGTTGCCAAAGGGAAATGTCTATCAAATTTCTGCTAAGCGAGAGTCAGCAGAACTTGCATTAGATTTTTTACAAATGCTGTGCTTTCTCAGGTGTGCATTCCTGTCATTGCAATTTAACAAAGGCAAGAACAAAATACACAGGTGTGATATTTCCAATATTGATTCTTATAATGTGTCCTGCCCTCCAGTTGCAGGTACTGTAGGTACAACTCACCTTCGTGAATAATGACTGGCCAAGGAGAATTCATTCAGGACCAGAGAGGAATTAATTCCTTTTGAACTTCCATTGCTATAGAGAACTTAGTCAAAGAAACTCACCACACTCCATGTCTGTATTCCAATTTCAGAGGGGAGTTAAGTGCTCAAAATCACTTTCTTTTTTTAATATGAATTTTCTGGCTTATATATATTTGATGCTATTCCTGGCAGTTTGTCCAATAGGTGCACTTTTTCTAGCTCACAGAGTACCTCATATTCTAGACAGAAGAGGCATCCATAGAGAGGCCTTTATGCTTTTCATTGGAAAAAGAAGCATCTGTGGACTTCATTGCATGTCCTTCAGGTCAGCTTTCAAGCTGTGGCTTTGTGACAGTGTCTTTGCTAGAGCAGGGATGAGGCAGCTTCTGCAACAGCTGGAACTTCAGCTTGATGTGTTTGCAGGGTCAGAACTAGCAACATGAGTTTGAAAGCACAGAAAAAGAAGCTCATACATCTGTGAAGTACTGCTGTATCAGTGCCTGATGAATACAATGATGAAGTCTCTCATTAACTTTAGGGAATTTTGGATGAAGGCTTCAAGTAAAATATTCCCTAAATGAAGGAATGCTCTGTATTTCCATCATTAATGGCTTGCTGTGCCCCACAGTGTGTTTAGTTGCCTACTTTAACTTTGTGCTCTCTTACTGGTGTCTTGCTTTCTTCACAAACCTGCTATTTCCTCAAACAGAAATGAAGGGCAAAATTTGTTTGCCACTGTGGTTTTCCAGAGGAAGGTCTAGAGTTCTTCTGTCCCCTGTTGCTGTTTCTCATCGAGTCAGCAGAACTTTGTCTCATCAGGGACACTGGGTCTGGTTTTAAAACAAAGCTGTTTCAGCTGAATGCTTTGGCATTTAGGGCAGCACAGAAGTTGAAATGATGCCTGTGAAATATTCATTTTCCAGTCACAGGCAGGTGTGTTCTACATTGGAGATCAGATACAGGAGCAGGGAAATAATATTCCAGTCTAGCAGGCTGTTTGTCAGCACAGTGCAGAGCAGCCTTTAGCTCTGGACAGCATGAGCCTCATCCAGATGTGCTCCCAGATGTGCCCCTTGCCTGTTGCACTATGGCCATTATGTTGGCACCTGGTTCAGTGAGACAAGGGAAGTGTTTCAGAGTTAGAGCAGAGCAAAGGGCTACCTGCAATACAGTGTCCTTTGCTCATGGTGGTTTTAAGGTTTGAGGAGATGAAGAGAGAAGCCCTTTTCAGCAAAGGAATTCATTGTATTGACAAAAGCAACAGGGTATGAAAATGCATGTGATATGTAAAGTTACCAAATTAATGGCTTATTTACGACTTCAGCTGTTTTAGTCCAGCATTTTGCCCAACTTCAAATTGTTCTCAAAAGGATTAGATATAATTAATGCTGTATGACCTCCTTTTTTCTTCTTTGCAAAGAATGTAGAGCTGTACATCTAATGAGGACCCCTGAAAGGACTATTATGTCCAATTGTCTCAATTATGCAAATAGCTTTGATATTTTAGCAGAAGGGAGGAGAGACTTCAAATTAAAAGTTTCAGCTCCTGCTTCAGCCTTTCTGCAGCGCCGGCATTTTTACAGCAAGTACATCCACTGTTTGAAGAGAGGAAAGGAGGTTTAACAAATTGGAGATTTGGGCACTATCAAAGTAGATTTGTTGTGCCTTGTTCCACCATGAGAAGAAAATACCCTCTGGGCAGGGAGATGGGTCATGAGACTTCTAAAGGATTACCTTCAAAGGGAGTCATGAGATTGGTTTGAACAAAGAAGCTGCTCACATGCTTATCATATGAGATTCTCTTCTTAAAGTGGTGGAAACCCATCTCCTTGGGAATTCTCATGAACTTCAGAGAGACTGGAAGTCCCAACAGTAACATGAATGAGGAGTCTGAACAATAAACAGAAAGATGGGGCAGAAGCGCAGAGTGACACGCAATGTATTTATTTTAGATGTAACTCATCTTGCCAAACCCTGAAACCCTTCCAGTGACAAGCAGGTAGGACATGGTTTTAAATGATTTCTCCTTTCATTCCTGATTGACTTCTGCTTTGCTACCTTTTGTACCCTTTGATTTGTGTGACCAAAATCTGTGCTGTGTGGTGACCCACAACTGACTGGAGAGTTCAGCTGAAATGACAGAGTTCTGATTAGACTATTCCCAGATTTCTTGTTTATTTGGAAAGACACAAAACCTGAAGTACTAATTGCAAGAAGACAAAACGAGTTTTCAGGTCCAAAAAGGCATCTCGAAGCATTTCAGAATGAGAGAGTTGCTTGGGAGACACTGTATTGAGATGCTGGCAAAGAAATCTTACATATTTTGGTGTTTTGAATGCTAATTTGCATCTTCCTCTGCAGAAACGGGATGGAGTTCTGGGGGTTTCTTTGTTTTGCAGGCTGGGACTTTGCTTTGGTTTGGGGATGTTTTCAGTTTTATAACTTAGCCAGTAACACTTTATGGAGCTCACTTTTGGCAACAAACCTCCTGATACGTGAGCATCTTTCTGTTCGTGTTTGCTTCCAACGGAGTTTATCAAGGTCCGAGGGTAGGGCAGGTCTAAGGACACAGAAGGGCACCATTTATGATGGTTTTCCTTACTCAGTGAGATTTGGCAGTAAAGGGGGTTTCAGTCAAAGGGATTTCCCAAGGAAAAACTGTTAACAAACATCAGCAGCCCCATCACATTTGTATCAGCAGTGCTGCTCCTGTCGTTTGAGGTGATGCATTTCTGCCATAAAGCTCACTGTGCTCTGAGCTGAGACATCTGAGAACTCCTCCACCAAGAGCCAAACTATGTGCAGTCTCTGAGTATTCACACACCAATCTCTCAAGTGATTGAGGAGCCAAGGAGGGTCAGTTTTGGCCTTTGCTCTTCAAGTCACAGCCCAGAGAATGGTGCTCCCATCCCCTCGTGTGTCCTCCCTGCCCCTTCTGCTGTGGGTCTGGAGCAGGCACGTACCAGAAGCTCCCAGAGGGCACATCCCTGTGTTCCCCCTCTGAGCCATGAGCACAGCTTCTGGCCTCCTCTAATTCCAGCTTTAAAATATTTCTTTCCCATGTTTGATGACAGATGAAATCCAGAAAACTGAAGCCTTTACCGTAATTTCGTCCTATTATTTTAACTCAAATCACAGCCAGACTGAGCCAGCATTTTAAAGAGAAAGAACAATGCATTGCACACCATGGAAAGAAAGTCCAGGCACATCCCTGGAGATACTATTTTCTGCTCTTATGGCACCTGTTAATTCCCTTTGCTCACCCTCCAGGTGTTTTAGATATGTAAGGATTAAAAAGAGGATTGACTACATTTTTTGAAAACTTTGTTATCAGTAAACTCTGAAATGTCCCATTGCCCTCACCCTTTGTAACCAGTTCAGTCCTGAAGTATTCAGGTTTTCAGAAAGTTCCCAATGAATGTTGGCACCTCTCAGGGATACACAATACAGAAGTTTAGACATATTTATTTACAGTCTGTGGGAAATAACTTAATCCTGGAGTTCCAATGTTTTCATAAGGATTTCTGAAAGACTATAAGCAATAATTTTGTGCAAACTCTGCAGCCCAAGAGTTAAAGTAGCTGGAAATTCTTGTTTGAAAATGACAAAAACCAGCAGGAAATAAATGCACCTGATTGTGACATATTCTATTAAAGGTATTAGGTCTTAGCTAATGCCTGGGAAATAATTGCTCTACCAAGTATAAAAGTAGCCACAGAAAGTCGCAAATTTTCAAATTTTGAACTATTTAACAGAATCTGCCTGGAGAATCTCTCTTTCAGGAAGACTCTGTACTGCAAACTAGTGTTAATTTCTGAAGGGACAAATTGGCCAACCAGGGTATTACATGTCTATTTGCAAATAAAGAGCATATTCACAGAGTGCAGAAGAGAGCACAAAATGTTTATGGTGTCTTTTCTCAACGTATGTATCTGTTCAGCATCTCCAGATTTTAAGGACTTCAGGGATATGCATACATCCTTTATATTGTGCATATAGAAATGTCACTTTGTAGTAGTTTTAAAGTGTGTTTTATTAACATGCCTTAAGTAGTGGCTCCCTGTTACCACATTTTGAAAATGTCAATGTAATGAATTCTCCAAGCCTGCCTGTTCAGCGAGCTCTGCCCTTCCAGTAGGACTAATTACAACTGCACATTTAGAACAGACTCTCATGGATGGATAATACATCACACAACATGTAGTCACTTTCTTCAGATGTTTTTCATTCATGGTTTTCCCCATTTCTCAAAGAAAAAGGTTTCAAACTATACTATTACATCAGGTATGAAAAACTGGCATGTTTAGCTGACTTGTCAGAAGTTGTATTGGAGTTTTATCTGAACTAGTAAATTGTAACCTCTTACATTTTTACCCCTTTACCAAACAGTACATTTTTGCTCATTTCTACACTAATAATCATTATTCTTAATAATGTGGACTGGAGTGACCCAGATCTCTCTGTTAGAGGCAATACTCCACTGCAATTCAATGTTTTTTTGCATCTGCCTCACTAAGTGCAGGCTAGTCTTTGTTTTCAGGCATGATTAACAGCTATTGACACAATTTTCCAAACCACAAACAGGCAGGAGAATTAAGCATGTGGGAAGTTTGAGTTAAAGCTATTCATAGGCTTAGTTTGGTAATGAGGGGAGCACCTTGTCATGTTGATTAGGATTTCATAAGTGTTGATAAATCGCACAAAGGAAGATTTGCTGTTGAGGGTGTTGAATCCAAGGAGTTTTCATTATAATACCATTTTTCTTTTTCAGATCAGAAGAGCCTGTACTAAAAGCTCATAGTTTAGAACAGTTTAGGAGAAATCTCCCACATGGCTATAACCTGGAAACAACCTGACCTCCTTTAAAGCCTTTATCTCCCACAGTCTTTACCTTAACCAAGACAGGTAATTGTTAGGGCACAAAAACCATTGTCAGAACTGGATACCAGGGTCATCTTAAATCTTCAAATAAGCATTAGCAGCAAATTATGTTATAGGAGAAACTATAAATCACCAGGCCCCTTTGGCTGGCACAATGTTGGAGGGTGTTCAGTGTCTCTCCCTGCTCATCCTTTCTCTGGAGAGTCAGAGAATCAGATCTCTTGAGTATCAGACCTCCTGAGAATGGTCACTGGCAGGCAGAGGTGACTCCACCACCCCAGATAGAGTTGCTCACCATGTCCCACCCTGGCATCTTGCTTTGTGTGTTGTAGCTCTGCCATTCATTAAGATCTCCAGGAAAACTGGCCCCTAGGGAGTGTCTGAAGGTTCGCTGGGGAGCAAAGTCCAGAGGCTCAGTAGGGGTTGCTGGTCGTGTTCCCCATTTCCCAAACACACAAGGGCTAAAGGCAGGAGGAGGATTTGGCAAGTTATGAACAGCAATGGAATAGATAACAGAGATGAACATCACCATGTCTTCCCTGAAATTGTTACAGTAAAGGACAAGGAAAACTGTTGCAGGAATGGCTTTTGCTGCCTTAAAACATGGTAGATGTGGAGTGTAACCTGTCAGTGAGTGTCTTTCTGCATTTTAAGCAGAAGAAAAAATTCCATATTGCAAAACTGCCCGAGATATATTCTCCACAGGCAAGCCCTGAGCCAGGCTGTGCTGTGCCGACCCCCAGGGGCTCTGGAAGGTGCTTTATGTGAGTTGCATTAGTGCTGAGCTGTGCCCAGGCAGCTGTGAGTGCCTCTCAGGAGGGTGTCTGAGCTCCTCCAGCACACTCCTCTCCTGTGCCTCCGTGGGTTTGTGCTGGAGCTGGGCACAGCCACCAGTTCAGAGCCAGCCAGGGCTGCTCTGCCGTGGAGGCTGTGGCTGTTCTGCACATCGCAAAGGCTCTGGGGATGAGCTGTGTGTCTCTGGGGGATGCAGAAGAACTGTCTGAACTTTGAAAAGAGAGCTTGTGTTCCTCAGTTAATGGATGTGGAGAGAAAATGGAATAATCCCCTAGTTGTGGCAGGTGTTTGCTGGGAGCACAGAGTGGAAAGAGGGCATGGGAGCTCCTGGCAGCCTCTGTGCAGGGCTGTGCTGCTCACTGGGGTCCGTGGCACCAGCAGCAGGGATTCAGGGACAGCAACACTGCTCACTGGCACTGCCATCCTGGTGTGCCACAGTCGCTGCCAGAGAGCAAGTGTCACAGGGTCAGATCCAACCATATGAAAAATCCAGTGGGATGAGAAGAGCGATGGTCTTGAGCAAATAGTATTTTATAGGAAAGATTCTTACAGCCATTACAAATCCCTTCTCGATGCTGTACTTCTTAGCAAATAGGATAAGAGATCTTTTTCTTGGGTATTGCTTGGTATTTCACATTCTAATAATTGCTAAAGCTCTTGTTGTACAAGGAGTTTTTTGATAGAACTCATGCAAATTGGAGTTGTGGAAATTTAGTATAAATTCGCAGGCTGTGGCTGTTTTCTGTAGTTGGGGACATTGTTTATGGCTCTGGCTTCTTATTGGCATAACACAAATTAAAATAGCATTATGGTTTGATGCCATCTGTTTTTTTAGCAGTGACCAACTTTTCAGTAAAATCCTACCAGTTTATGAGTGGCTGCAAAGTTGGCTATTCACATACAAGACATAAATTGGGGTATTTTTGTCCAGCAAGAGCTCTGTTATTGGGAGGGCACTTATTCTGGGTGGCACTAATCACCTGAAATGTTAATTAGCTGGGCACTTGGAAAAATTGTTGCTTCAAAGTGAAGGAGAACGATGGAGAGTGTAATTGGGATGTTGCACTTAAAGGCAGCGCTAAATAGAAATCTTTCTAATGTCAGTGTTTAAGTTCCAGATAACAAAGATTCTGCAAATACAACAATTTCTTTTTTTCTCCCAGCTGTTTATTGTTATTTATTTTCTTTCAAGTGAGAGCAAATGAATGTGGTTACCTATATGGCATTGTGCCCTTTTTTTGCACGTGGTCTCAAGGTGAATTTCATTCCACATCCAGATTACTTCTTTCTCTCACCATCTCATCAAAGCAAACATCCTGTGGAGCATTCTGATTAAATAATTGGGCAACAGAGTTGAGATGTGATTTCCCTGCTGATAGCACCTTTGCAGCATCCTACCAAGCACAGGAGGATTACCACGAGGAGCTGCTCAGATTCAGCCTCCAGCTGAATGTTGCCATAAATTGTGATAATCAATCCACAACTTAATGAGATGTTGGTGAAAGTCATTTGTGTTAGTCCACAGATGTGAACTCTGCTGCCCAGCCAACTCCATTTTTGCATTATTTTGTGCTTAATTTAACCTGAACAGCTTTGTCAAACCCTGTATTATGCATGACATGTATTTGGTGCCCTACCCACTGCCCCAGTGCATTTGTGTGCCTGCTGTGCCCGACCCCTGCCCGTGGCTCTGAGCACCAAGCCCTGCTGTTCCCACTCCCTGCATGCCTGGCTGGAGCAGCAGCTGGTGAGCAGGTGCCCTGTGCTGGGCTCTGGTGCCAGTGAGCCCTGTGCCGGTGGGTGGTCTGCAGCTCCAGGGCCTGTGACCAAGCCAAGCCATTGGGCAAGCACGGAGTCCCTGTGCCCTGGAGCATCGCTCTGAGGGGTCATGGCTCATCCCAGGGCACTGCTCTGCATGGGCACCAGTGGCATGGCACTCTCATCCCTGCCCCTGTTTCATTCCCCACATTCCTTCACTCCCTTTGGTGGTAGTTTTGTCACTAAGCTTATTCCCAATCCCTAAATACTGTGCTACCCTGCAGAGGTGTATGACAATGGCATTTCACAGCTTCTGCTCACACAGTGTCATGGAAGGGTTTGGAGCATGGCATTTCCATTGGCTTTCCTCTCCTGTGTTCATTCCTACCTTGGATTTCCACCAAAGATGCGTTTGTTGGTCCGTACCCACCAGTTGCTCCTGCATAAAGCTGCAGTGGGACTGGGCTCCAGGCTGTGTTTGGGACAGCCTGAAATTCAGGCCCACCACTTGGTCTTTGAATGGTAGGTTAGATACCAAGTGAAAAATATAGAATTTCAAGTTAGTTTAGTGGCAGACTGGAATTTCTGTGTGTGGTGAGAGAAAAGTCTCTCAGTTGCTGCACTCCTGCAGCCCCAGAGTTGCACCTTTCTCAGCAAGTAATGTCGCTCCTTTGCCACAGCCAAAGGCTGACTGGACTTCGTGGAACTAGTTCTTGTGTTTATTAGGGCCTATATTAGCAAGGTAACTAGTGCTTTAGGGTCTTTATTTTGTTACCCTATGATCAACAAAGCAGCAATACTGATTTCCGTTCCTTTCTGCAGGAGACCCTTTTAAAGCTAAAGACAACCAGCAAATCCATAAAGTGGAATAATATAAATCTAGTACTAATTTATACCATTTCTCAGCTCAAATATGAGAATTAACAGTGGTGTGGTTTGGGTTTTTTTCTATCATAATTTAGGAGAACTGTTGTCATTTTACATAAAGGGGAATAAAGAAACCTCTTTTTTGTGGTTTTTTTTTAAACTAGGTTCTAATTAATATATTCAGGACTTGCAATAACAAGCAAGTTTGCACTTCACTACTATCAAAAGTTGGCATCTCCTTTTTTTGATTTTCTTAGAGGTGAATGGAAAACTCTCACTTGCTGTTGGTCTGATTTGTTGTAGTCTTTTAACAGTTTATTCATTCGAAAACTATTAAAAAGTAATTATTTTTTTCCAAACTCACCATCAACAGTATTTCCTTGAGAAACCAAGTACATTTCAATCCAGGCAAATGTACAGAATGTGTATAAAGTGGAAAAAAGTGCCCATTTTCTGACAGTAAATGTTTCTGCTCAAGTATTTGCCCTGGCTTATAATGAAGCTTTGGATAAGCAGATTAAATAGACAAAAGAAGTGACACTTCAAAGGCTGCCCAAATGTGCTGAGGTTTTTATTTCCCCAGCCTGTAATGCCTGCCTGTGTCTCCCTCTCATTAGCCCAGGAAAAGAAGCCAGTAGAGCACAATGTGCTGTCCCTCTGTGGTGCCTCCAGTGCCTGAGTCCTGATGGGTTTGGGTGAGTATGGAGAGTTTTTTGCAATGTAGTGGCAGATAATGGACCTCCTGCCAGAGGGGTTTGAAGAACGACTGCACAGCTGAGAGCTCAGCTGTGCTGCAGAGCTCCTGCAGACACCAAGGGGCTAAAGCTTCTTTCCAAACACAGATAGTAAGTCTGTGACTTAATCCAATGGTTAATTAACTGTTTTTACATGAAGCTCTCCAAATAGCAAAGGAGACTCTGTGCTTTGGGTGGCTGTGAGGAGTAAGGTAAAGCAGCATTCAGTGGCGTGGTGTCAAAATCCAGATTGTTGTGAGCTTTCTAGGTTGCATTTTCCACTATTCCCTACAGAACAGTTGCATCTGGTGCTGCATCTGGTACCACTTTTATTTTGAAGAGTGTTTCCTGCCCTGTGGGATTGATTTGGGTTTTTGTGTCACGTAGGCAAGGAGTTATCAGACACCCCCCAGAAGTCAAGAATTTTAATCAGAGGGGGAAAGTGAGTAAGTTTAAAATACGTAAAATAATTAGAAAACTTGCATTAATTGAAAATTTAAATATATAATTTTGAAAGTACAGAAATTACGTCAGCTCTGTAACAGGTTCCTATTGAGCTCATTTCATAATGGTAAATGTGGTGTATATGGGCAGAAGTAACAATGCTGGACATAGCTGTAAAACATCAGGGAATTTGTATATTGGGTGATTTTCCATGGATTTTGAAGATACTGTAATTCCAACCAAATAGAATATTTTTTGCTCTCTGAATATTTCAAACATCCTGAATGCCTGTGAATGAGCAAAATCTGGTTCTGAACAGGTGAATGGCTCTTGTTTGCTGTAATTCTTCACCTCCAATATCACAGAACCTCAGGGATCTCCTGTCTGGGGGGTTTCTCTGCTTTTCTAGAACTGGACTCTGATGCTACAGAACAAAAGCATTTTCTAAGCTCCATTTTGAATAATTCTATTGCTAAAACTTGTCATCTTGCAAAAGCTTTTCCAGAAAGTTTGTGAGAAAAACCTTTTAAATATTTCTGGAGGAAAGGTTTTTGACTTTCATTTGAAGAAGGACTCTATGGAGCCAAGGCAGGAAAGCTGACCAAGTCACACAGCCTTCAGATACTAAATTTAATACTCTCTTCCTTTGTATTTTGCTACATAATCAAGCTCTTTATGCTAAATGCCTGAAATGCATGCCTTGTCTCTCAGGGAGCAAGTAAAATTGTAAGCTACTTGAAGTTTTGTCTAATAAGTTCTTACCCCTTCCTTCTCTGTGGTGCCACGAGCTACTCAACTGCTGCTTTAAAATGCACTGAGATGGTTCTGCCTGGGTGAGTCAGGGAGTTAAAGTGGGCAGCAGAAGTGCAGGACCTCCCAGAGCACTGCCAAGGTGGGTTGGCTCAGAGACACCTGAAAAAGCAGGAGTTTGTGTATCTGGACAGGTCATGGACAGCTTTTTTGTGAAGCAGAAGCTCCTTTTGGCAACTCCTTTGCAATTTCTTGCAGTGAAGGAACTGCGAGTTGTCCCCTATTATTTTAGACATAATGGAGGAAACAAAGAAGCCTGACAGGAACTCGTAAGTGAACAAACAAAGAAACTTCAGAGATAGCTCTTGCCTCACATGAGAAAGAAAGACAACTCTGACACGCTCTACTCCTCATGCTGTGGACTGAGCAGCACTGAGGGGGCCAGGCTGCTCTCAGAGCTGCTGCCAGGCTGGCACACACCCACAGGTACCTTCTGTGTCAAAAATCAGCAAGGCTGGTAGTTCTTTCTCTAGGAAAGGTACCTTTTTCTGTTGTGGAAGGTATCCTGAAAATTCTTGTGTTATTTTTAGCTTTTGTGTCTGCAAAAATTTAATTTCTCTTCCATGGAGGAAAGTAAAGCAAAACACACATTTTCTTGCTCCCTGAAAAGACAGGATTTCCTAATTCCAACTCAGAAGAGGCAGCTTTTATCATCAAGGCAAAGGTACCAGTGTTATCAAATTGTGAATGGGGTTTAACATTTTTTTGTTCCTTTAAAATGAAAAGGCTGCTTTGAGTTCACGTGTTTAAATTCCCTGCCAAATGCTGGATCATTATTGCAGTGGTGAGAATCCTCTGCCTTGGTAATGGTTGCAGGGACAGAGAAGGTCTGGGCTCTGCAAGTAACAAACTGCAAGCAGTGGAAGAGGCCAGCACAGTGTGAAGGGTGTTTTTTTCCTCCTGTTTCACAGATGCCCAAAGAGTTTGTGCCTTTCTTGTCAAATGTTCTTTCAATTTAAAGAATGACTCCTTCCAAGACACGTGTTGTCCACAGTAAGATGCCTTAGGAGTGACTGGAACTGATGTACAGCAGAAAGAAATTATTTGAGAAGATTGTTAATCGTGCAGGGAAAGTTTCTGGGAAGAAATGTCTACATACAAAGAGTGATACCGTCCACCTACTTATGTCACAATTTAAGCTGATTTTCTATACTACTATTAGTCCATTTAATGTTTACCATCATAGGAAGCAGCAGCTGAATTTTTTGTTAGACCTTATAACTTCAAGACCAGCATCTTTGCAGATAAGGGTTTTTACACACCTTCAAGTTTTGAATTTTATACAAGTCATAGAAAATTCTCATCACCTATTTGCTTCAGGAGTAGATGTATCTGGTGTTTGAAAGTGATGCAATGGATTTAGTAGCTGAAAATAGGAGGCAATGTTACTGTATCTGCACACAGAAATATTTCAGTTTTTTTTTTTTATTTCTTTTTTCTGTTTTTAGGGTCAAAAGGCTTGGATAGAGAAGACCTTTTCTAAAAGAGAATGCATCTATGTAATTGCCAACAACAAAGACATTAGCAGGTAACATCTGAAATTTTTCTTTTGGCCAACAGAAAAGGTTGGCCAAAAGAAACTCAAGGAACTGGACTTGATTTGGATTTAGACATGTGAGACTGAGACCCAGTTTCCTCACTGCCCTTAAAGGGAGCTGAGAGGGGAGCAAAAGCCCAAATCATGCTTGCACTGAAATCATCTGTCCAGAGCCAGGGATTTGTGTCACACAGAGAGGTGAGGCTGGGCAGCAGCAGAGGCAGCAGGTGTTAGTTCCCAGCTTTGCAAACCAGACCACACTGAGATCTGCAAGCAAGGGTACCATAACATGGTGCCATTCTTAGCTGGTATGGCATCCCCAGTAACTGCAGGGGGCTTGAATTCTTAGTGTAAATATTAACATTACTGCTTGGGCTTAGCTACACTGTGCTCCAGCCTGTTGGGATAACAACAGTTCATGCCAGATGTGAGCTGTCACCCCAGAGTGAGGAGCAGTGCTGCTGTTCTGCATCCTTCCTCCTGGCCTGTCCCTTAGGCTGGAACACTTCCCACTGCATAGCACAAGTGAAGTGAAATATTTTATCTTTTTTTGTTTAAAACACCTGAGGACTGGTAATTCTGGCATGTGTGTATGAGAGAGGTTTTTCTATGATTCATGTACAGCAAGGCATGGTCAGTTGAAAATCTAATTTCTATTTTCTTCTTTTATATTGAAGATGCTGTAACCAAAGTTGCTTCAACTGTTGCCTTACAGGTGCTGCTGTGGCCAGCTCATTAACCAGCATATTCCACCTCCTCCAAGTATAACAGCAAATAAAAATGGAGAAGAAACGAAGCAAGTGGAAGCTCAGCCAGAGAAATGGTCTGTCAGTAAACACACCCAAACATACCCAACTGATGCCTATGGAAACCTTGAGTTCCAGGGAGGAGGACATTCAAACAAGGCCATGGTAAGGAGCACAGGCTGCTCTCAGATATCCATCTGGTGTGTTAGCTCAACAGGCTGTGGAGTTTTCTTACCAATAGAAGTAACAGCAAGTCAAACTTCTGCAAGACTTCTGGGTTTCCTCTCTTCTGAACAAATCCAAATTTAGATTTGTTTCCTTTCCCATTTATTTTATCTCTTGCTGAGACTGCCACTCGAGGCAACCCACCTCAAAAACTTGTCCAAATGTATGGGAGAGGTGGGGGGGGTTGTTAGTGGAGGTTTTGTTTTCAAAAGCAGGAATAAGCACAAACTTATTCCACAGTTTTCTTTCACAGAGTAGTAGTTTGAACAGAAATCACAGTTGTGGAACTCCACCAAGAAGAAAACACATCATTTCTCTGGAGACAGACCCATGTATGTCACCAAGTGAAGGGAGTAAAATGTAACAGAAGCCTCATTTCTTGTGAAGATCAGAACCAGAGGGTTTAGGGATAGTGCAAAACACCTTCCAGACATTTTAAATAGCCAACATTGCAGACTTGTAATAAGGGGTTAGGATCACTTGATAGCAGTCAGTTTTGCAGGTGGAAAAAGGAAAATGGCTTTGAAAATTCATGAACTGAATAGTAAATTGTCACAGAGAAGTGAAAGGTTTTGACTTATTTTTCTAATTATCATCATCAGAGACATTTAATAACGTGTTGATTGAAAACTATACAACTTTCTTCAAGATGAAAGGCATAATAGAACCATTCCTTGCCCAGCCAGTAGCCAATTTACAGAGCAGGTGGAGTGATATGTTACACGTTGCTCGTTGCAGTACATCCGTGTGTCATATGACACGAAACCAGATTCTCTGCTGCACCTCATGGTGAAAGACTGGCAACTGGAACTGCCCAAACTCTTAATCTCTGTCCATGGAGGCCTCCAGAACTTTGAAATGCAACCCAAGTTAAAGCAAGTATTTGGAAAAGGTCTAATAAAGGCTGCCATGACCACAGGAGCTTGGATTTTCACTGGTGGTGTTAGTACAGGTAAGCAATTCCCATCACTTTTGGTTTGCTTAAGAATTCAGTGATGTTCATTCACTAATCTTTCCCACAGGCAGAAGATTTAAGTCTACATGAACGAGTCATTACCCACTAGACCAAAAAAGGAGCATTGTAATCATTTGTGTTAATCTCCTACCCAGCCCAGACCGTAAGATTTTCCTGGGTCAGTATTGATTTGCATTACTCGGTGTTTCCCCTGAGAAAAAATTTCAGCCTTGGTTTCAGCCTTGTTAGGAGTCTAACACTAGTTATGATGCACTTTTTTTAGTGCTTGATTATCCTTGTAGTTAAGAAGTCTCCTACTCCAAATTTGCCAAGCTTTAGTTTCTTATGGCTTCTTTGTACAAAGATCTTTCTGCTACTAAAAATGTCTTTTCCTGATGTCGTGGTTCATGTCCACTCAATAACACACTTGGAGGCAGACAAGGGGACAGATTGCACTGTGGCAAGTTAAGTAACTCAGCAAGTCTTTAAAGACTTCACTGAATTCAGCACAAGGATTTACATGCAACTGTAACGAAATGAAAACATCGTTTTGTCTGCATTGCCTGTTCTAGCATAGAGACACCAGTTTAGTACTAAAAGCAACCCAGAAAAACAGGGAGCTCCATGAGAGACAAGAAGGAAATTCTGTTGTTTAGTGATCTCTCAAAATTGTCAAGAGTGACTTCAATTAATTGTACCTATAGGTGTCATTCGTCATGTGGGAGATGCCTTGAAAGATCATTCTTCCAAATCCAGAGGACGAATCTGTGCCATAGGAATTGCACCGTGGGGCATTGTAGAAAACAAGGAGGATCTAATAGGAAAAGATGTAAGTCTTGAAGGAAACAGCTGTGTAACAAAATGCACTGTTAAGATTGTTCAAGCATTACTTTTTTCTGTTTCTAAAGCGAGCCTAAGAGCCAAAATGGAAACATTTCTGGAAAAAAGCAGTTGTTTAACTCTATTTCTCAGCTTGCCATATATGGCCCCAATGTAAATACAGAGGTAGTGAGGATTCCATTAGTTGTCCTTAGTAAAGACCTCTCTGTGGTGACAGTGAGTTATGTCCTAACTTCAGTGTGGCCTGTGGAGACCTCTATGCCACAGATCATGGAAGGGCCTGTATGTGTGCAGGGCTGGCATTTATCACAGATGGGTACTCTGGAGCAGCATGTGCTTTACTAGGAATTCCAAGTGGGAATGTGTTTCCTAATGCAGTAGGAGGATTGTGTAACAACCTGGCAAGTGAATGAGGAGAGCACGTTAATGAGCATGGGGGAACACGCAGGGAGTGCACAGGTGTGACTGTCATCCTTCAAAGAAAATAGTACTGTGAAGAGTCCAGAGTTTGAATGTAAAAACAAGCTGTTTCTAAATCTCCTCTGGTTTTGGCTCTAAAGCTTTGGTTGGTTTGCTCTCTCCTAAGACACGTGCCTGTGTTGGGGCATGGTGGGGATTTCCCCATTTGGGTTTAGTTCTAACCCAGGTGCTCCTCTCCCTTTGACACTCAGGTGACACGGGTCTACCAGACCATGTCAAACCCTCTCAGCAAGCTCTCTGTGCTCAACAGCTCCCACACCCACTTCATCCTGGCAGACAACGGCACCTTAGGTAAATATGGAGCTGAGGTGAAGCTACGGCGGCAGCTGGAGAAACACATCTCCCTGCAGAAAATAAACACGCGTGAGTACGGGGGGCAAACTGTGAGCGTGTCTGAGAGGGAGGGGACAAGGGGCTGGAATGCTCAGAGTGTGGGAATTAAAGGCCTCTTCCAGCTCTTTCTGGAGGAAATTTGATCAGGACTTTGTGGCTGAACTAGAACTTGTAAGTGCTGAAGAGCCCACGTGGCACAGCACAGAAAAGCCATGAAGGAAGAATTGCATGAAGGGCCAGAGAAAAGCTGGCAAATAATAACAAAGAGAAGCTTCAAAGCACTAAGAATCTAAGGAATGGGAACTGCAAAAAGTATGTGCACTTGTGGCTAGAATTCATAAGCATCAGTAGACACACAGGATGGGGTGATTTTGTGCAGCTCCTGTTGACAGGAATCCTGTGCAGCTCAGTGATTTCTCATTCCAAGTGTTCATGCTTGTGTTTTATTTTCTCTTTGAGATGGATTTGTTTGACTTGAATTATCACAGTCAAAATTCTTGAATCTCCCAGATAAACTCAGCTGGGATTTTGATTTTTGATGAATCCATTATCAAGGTGGTTTCACATCAGTGCTTTCATTTTTAGTTTTGTATTTTCATATTTATATTTATTTATATAATTATATATTTGTATTTATGTTTTCATATTTAGGTTTGTGCATTTTAAAAATTTCTTCCAGTTATGATGGCTTCTCTAAAATAATTGCCTTGGACTCATTTTGCCATTATTTAGAAAACAAATCTTTTAAAAGATGTTTTTCATAGAAAAAATTTTTTTTAAAGTTGAAATTAAAAAAAAAGAAAGGTAACTGTGATTTTCCAGCAACTTAAAAAACCCTCCACAACTACCTAATTAAAAATGGTCCCAGGAAAAGTTAACGATCTTTGAATCCACACTTCAGTTAAGAGCTCCTGGAGAAGTGACATGAGTTTTACCAACTTCCTTTCTGACTTCTTCCAGGTGAACTGTGAACTTGTAGGTCTGTATAAATTAGAGAAAACAAACATCCAGAACGACAACTGCACTGAACTCATGGGTAGAGCAGAAAACCCAGTAGGGCTCCAGGTGGAGCTGAAAGGCACAGAGATGAGCCAAGAGGGATCCAAATATTCTGGAAGTGTCTGAGGAATGGGGTTTGCCTTTGGGAAGCTCAGGAAGCTGAGCCCACCCAAACACATCTTTGGGGAAGCTCAGGAAGCTGAGCCCACCCAAACACATCTTTGGGGAAGCTCAGGAAGCTGAGCCCACCCAAACACATCTTTGGGGAAGCTCAGGAAGCTGAACCCACCCAAACACACCTTTGGGAAGCTCAGGAAGCTGAGCCCACCCAACCACACCTTGGGGAAGCTCAGGAAGCTGAGCCCCTTGGGCGTGGAGGCAGCGCTGGGTCCTGCCGCCCTCGGAGCACAAACTGCCAGCCTGAGCTGTGCTTTGGGCTCTTTGCCTCCTGCAGACAGAGCTGGGGGGTTGGAAAAAGGAGCCCTGGCTTGGAAGATCAGGAGTTCAGAGCCCAGGGACAAGATATTTTGTGTTACTGCTTTTAATACCACCAGGACTGGGAGTATTGATTTGGATTTAGGTAGTGTTTGATGATTTTTGTCATGAGAAGGGCAAAATTGGGAATACACATGGAAGTGTGTTCTGTGGAGGGCTGCAGTACCCCCACCAGTAACAACATACAGGGAGTTGTTTTGTTTCTTTTTAACCACTTCAAGCACAGGCACTTCTGGAAATCTCAGGAAGAATCCCTAAAGATTTCAAGGATACACAGGCCGGGCCCTGCTCTGTGACTCCTTGGCAGAGCTGGGGTGTGAGACAGGAGGATGGCAGGAGGCTCTGCTGGTGCTGTGCCTGGTGTTCCTGTTCTTCAGAGAGGCAGCACGGGTGAAAACACCAACTCTTTCATGCGTCCTCAGCCGTGCAAAAAAAGTGCACTTCTGTAAAGTGCTGGTCATTTTACAGCTTAAGGACTGAATTCAAATGCTTATCATAGTGGGCATAGTCAGCCTTCAGGTAATGTTTTGTCCTTCACTTCCCCAAGTTTCTTGTGATCAAGGCTACTGAGACCATGTGACCTGTGGGCTTCCCTTTGTCATCCTATGCCTGGAGATCACAGTGAGGCAGGGACAGCAAAGGGATGCTCAGCTGTCGTCTCTTCCATCGCCAGCCATTTCAGCCTCATGATAAAAGCACTCATTTCATATTTTCTGTCTCAGGAGTAAGTCTAGGTTTATGTCATCTTACTGAAGACTTCACATAGGTAACCAACGAAGAGTTCAAGCATCAAAGGCAGTAGCTGGGGGCCATCTAAGTAACAGTGAAGCTAATGATGTAATAGCAAATCATGTTAGCTGCTTTATCTGTACATGGTGTCTTTGAAAGAGATTACAAATAATTCACCAACTCTGAGTGAATGAGTCGTCAGCATGGAGCTGATGCAAAGGCAAGGGCAGAGAGATATGTTGCTCTTTCCCTTTTGTGGCCATGAAACAGCATATGGATGTTTTTCTTCATATTGGCCATGAAATCACCATCATTTTTCCTAATGGCTCTGCTTTGAAGTGATGCTCTGCCACAGAAATTGCACCCACTCATAATATCTCAACCTCTTAAACTAAGTTTCAATGACACTTCTTTTTGTTTGTTTGTTTGTTTTTTTGTTCTTCTGTGTTTTACAGGACTGGGCCAAGGTGTTCCTGTAGTTGGGCTCATCGTGGAAGGGGGTCCCAACGTGATCTCCATCGTCTTGGAGTGCCTGCGAGAAGAGCCCCCTCTGCCTGTGGTGATCTGTGATGGCAGCGGGAGAGCGTCTGACATTCTGTCCTTTGCACACAAGTACTCAGAAGAAGGAGGGTAAGATTTGGAGCTCTTCACTCCAGCTCTGTTGTGCTGGGTAGGGCAGTGTAGGACCACATGCCCTCCTTTCACTGGAGCTTCATAAAAACCCACCTGAAGGGCAAAATGCTGCTAACAGAAGCATTCTGCTGCCAGCCAGCTTTTGTTGCCTGTTTGATCTTAGCCCTGGAGTTAATGAGAAGAACTTGTTACCTCTTGGAGTGTATTTGATGGTCCTTTGGAATGAGTTTGCTCTCAGTGCAGTGCACTGTCCTACAAGCTCCTGCACTGTCCTTGGGGCTGGACTGGGCGTGTTAGAAGCACAGAACAAATGGTCCCCAGCCAGGACTCTTGTACTCAGGCCATGGCTGAGGTTAATTAGTGCATGTATTTGCAAAATTTGCACTGCCTGATTCTAGTGTGTGGTGGGGATGAGCTTCATTATCTCAGAGTGCCAGACAGCTGTAAAAATGTTGGACTTCCTTTGTTTTCTTGCTACTTTTTGCATCTGTGATGGTTTTTCAGGGCAGTGCTGCCTGATGTCATGAACAGAGTGGAGGATGTCGTCTGGAGCATTTTGCTCCACAGCCCTCCTGGCTGCCCAAATGAATCCCCTCTGAAGTTTTCTGGAATCTGTTATTTTTATGATTTTACATTATTTTGTGGTTGGTTGGTGCCACTTTGGTAGATACAAAGCCTGTACCAACAGCATAAAGCTCATCTACTCAAGTGTTGCATTTTTAGTTAAAAATATTGCTTTTCCCAGTCAAGTAGCATAGTTTCCCCATTGTCACTGTTAATATCAAGGTTTATCTTTAGCAGCCAGGTACAGGCAAACATCTGGCAGAGTGCCTAGGTTGGAGTATGGCAGACCTGTCCTGTGCTGAAGATTCAGCCTCTTTCTTTGGCTGAAGCTGAAGCTTAGCTTGGGTTACATATCAAGCAGTGCAGTCAAGCAGTGCAGATGTTACTTGCTGAACTGGGACAGCATCTCTGATGCTGGATTTTTTAGATGTTTTGACATAGTACACATTTAATCCTACCAAAAGCATTTAAGATTCAGCAACTTTCTTTTCCTTTCTGCCAAGCAAGTCTTCCTTAGCTTAGATTCAACTTTCTGTTCTTTTTCCTTTCTCATTTATCCTTCCCATCAGCTCATAGGTAATTGAAAGAGCTTATCAGGATCAGCCTGTCTGAGATGTGCTCACTGCATGACTTTCCCTCCCAGTGCATATGATGCAGTGTCCAATTTTCTTCTCCAATAATTAAGATAAGATAAATGTGTTCATCTAGTAAGGCAGATCTATAATGAAAATTTTTTGTCAGTCTAATCATTTTCTCACACTGAACTTTGAATTTTACTGTATCTCAGGCACCTGCTGGTAATATTTTCCATCATCTGAAAATGCATGTGTTTTATTAGGAAATGCATGAAGATTGAAGGGCTCTGGTTCATATTGCTTTGAGAGATCAAACATTTCTGGCCTTTCTAGAATGTTTTCAGTGCAATTTCTTTAATCATCTTTCAGCTTGTTTGTTCCTAAGTTGGGTAGTACGAGGTTTCAGAGAGGAGCAATTTCAATCCTCTGAGAGGATCACCAGGATAACTAAGGGGACATATCAGAAATGTGAAGTATTTGGGGGGTTTTAATTATATACAAAGGGCCTTGAAACATTTGGAAGCAGAGGCAGCTGTCCTGTAAGGTACAGTGCTAAAAACCTGAAGACTGAACTTCTTGACAAAACTATATCCATAATATATAACCAGAATAAGAGCTGCCTGCATTTTATTGCAGGATGAAAGGATAATTCAAGCTCCTTACCAGTTTTTAAATCAGTGCTGCAGTACTGAGATGCCCAAAAGCCAGTTTGGGTATGGATTTCCTGATTGCTGTTAACTCCTCCTTCCCTGTACTGAATGCAAGAGTGCTCTATGTTTTCATTTATTTTCAAACTGAAGTCATTGTTCTGGTGGATGAAAACTTGCTTCTCAAACAGCAGGTCTTCTGAATGCATATTCATTCTGGCAGTGCCTTCTTTGTGCCTCATTTTTCAGGATAATAAATGAATCCCTTAGGGACCAGCTCCTGGTTACCATCCAGAAAACCTTTAACTACAACAGGAATCAAGCTCATCAGCTCTTCGTCATTCTGATGGAGTGCATGAAAAAAAAAGAACTGGTAAGTGTCCTCAAAGTAGTTCACAAAGATAATTTCTGAGGCCAAACTTTACAGAGCACTTTCAAGTGCCATTTTCCCAGGGTTATAGTTTAATTTTTTTTCCATTAAATGTACACAATCTTTCATTCATAAGCATAGGTCAAGAAAGGGATTCTGTCTTCTGGAAAGCCTCAAAAAGAAATTTCAGGTTCTCCTCCTGTGTAAGTTTGAGAGGAGGCTTAAGCAAGGCAGACTAAGACACAGAGATAAATGCACTAACCCCACGATCAACTGCAGAAAGCAGAGGAAAGATGACTAAGAAAAGGGTTTCTGGTAGCAAGAAGCATTCAGAGTGCATCAACACATGGGTTTCTGACGTAGTTACTCTTTAACAACCTTTCATTACAATAAAATGGACTTTTCAGGCCTTTCCAAAGAAACTGAAATATGAAGTGTCTCTGAATATCAGCCCTTTCTTGGTCCTGGTTTGCCCCAGGTCTGCTCTGTGTGCAGCACCACTCACTCAGGTTCCTGCCTGTCTCCCAGAGCCCAATTGCAGAGTAAAATGTGCTCAGGAAAAGAACATCTTTGGCATCTGTCACCTGGAAACAGTGGATTGAAATTGTGTTCACTGTGCCTGTGCCTGTGCAGACAAAGTGAATCTTGGAGTATTTCCCTTTGACTAATTGTTGCAGTGAAGTTTTGTGAATACGATGCCAAGATTAGTTCCATCCACACACCTTCCCTGGAAGTCGAGCTGGTAAAAAGCATGACTGAAAAGCTGGAAGAGGCTCAGCCTTCCTGGAAGAACTGGTTGAGAAAAGAGAGCCCACAGCTGCCTCAGTCACAATGTTTTGAATGTAAAATGCAATCAGAGCAGGCCTGGTTTACTCAGCAAAATTCAGACACTGGCTGTGCAGCCTGAGCAGACTTAGAGTTTGTTTGTTGATGATTTTTGTCTGCCTTCTTGTTAATTAATATAAGTTTTCCTGTATTTCTTCTCTCTTCTAATGTCATGTGTCTTTGCATTCATGTGGAAACTATTCTAAGTGTTGAGAAAATTGCTATTCCCAGTGGCAGTGCTAGCAGCTGCTGGGAAGAGAGGGAGGGGTTTCTGCATTGGGTATTAATGTAATTAAGATAGAAAATTAGCTTATTCTGCTTTTGAATTACTAATCTTTTAATATGTAGCTCGATGGCTAAGCTTGCATGAATTACTGTTTTGAAAATCAGTGAATTGTAATGGACTGAACTAAGCAAATATAGCAAGAAATCATTGCTTTTCTTTATTTGGTTCTGCCTTTTGGATTGCCATATGTAACATATTCTGCAGCTAAAAAATATTTGAGTGTTACTGTCAATAAAATGAATGCTATGATAGTTACCTTGGGTAACCAGCATTTCCATTTCCAAACTGGTGCTTCCAGAGCTGCTGGAAAGTCAGAACTGTCAGAAAACAATCAGTTTTGCATGGCAGTGTTGTCACCACTTTCCAAAATTCCTGGGTTTGGTGAAGCTTTTCATCAAGTTTGGCATGTTCACCAATGTGGGGCTGTTTTAGGATAACTTAATTGAAAGAATTTAATTAACCATTTTTGTGAAAATTGAATTTCAAAGAAAAATTTAACCAAGCCGTGCTTTTTGAACACTCTGAAGCCTTATGAAATGCTAAAGCTGCATTTGCTGTGGGCTGCTCAGTCCCTCTCCTCCCCGTGTGGTAACCCTGGCTCTGGTTTGTGCTGCCCTGCAGATCACCGTGTTCCGCATGGGCTCCGAAGGGCAGCAGGACATCGAGATGTCCATCCTGACTGCTCTCCTCAAAGGTGGGTTTGGAGGCACCTGGGAAGGAGGCACCAAAGGGTCCCACCAAGGCAGTCCCACCAAGGCACTGCCTGAGGGTCACTGCTCCTGTTGTGTCTGATTTGTTTGGGCTCTGCCAAGGACCTTGACTAGGGTTCAGATCAGCGTGGAGCATAAAATCCACATGGAGAGTTTTGTTTTGTGTGACTTTGCTCACTGAAAGCCTGGCATGGGAATGCTGCAATAACTACACTGCTGGTATTTCAGCTCCTTTTATTGCAGCTCTAGCATACATTAGCACAGCTAGAAAAAAGGTGAGGAGATAAAAGGCTGTCTGGACTTTTCCAGATCCCAGATTGTGATATTTAAGCCTTAGACCAATGGGATAAGTTCTGTATTTATTTGAAGTTTGTTATGTTTGCTGAAACAATTGGGTTTTGTCTGGAGTTTACATGGGCTCAATATGGGATCACTGCAGTCCCCAGAGCTAAGAATTAAAGAGAGGAATTATTGCACTCTTATTCACAGCATCAGCCAGAGGAGCTGAGAAAGGTTTTTAGAAGAGTTAAATGTTTGTCTTTAGCATCAGAATAAGAGTCAATGTGGGAGACTTATTTAAAAAAAAAAAAAAAAAAAAAAAAAAGGAGCAATCTGGTTATTCCTTTTGAAATTAAGATTATGGGGTTACATGGAAGATCTTGTCAGGTGATTTAATGAATCCACTGCTTTGTGGTAGAATTATTCTGCTGGTAGTACGATACAGTCAGGTTGGCTGTTCTCTAGTCCTGGCAGAAGTGAATTGCAGAGGGCTGTCCAACCTTGTGTCCTCCTGGAGGAAATCCTAAACCCTGTGTGTTTCCCCTCAGGTACCAATGCCTCAGCTCCAGACCAGCTCAGCTTGGCCTTGGCCTGGAATCGTGTGGACATCGCACGCAGCCAAATCTTTGTCTTTGGACACCACTGGCCAGTAAGCCAAAGTTTCCTACTCATATTGTTTCTCAGTAGTTTCAATTAAGTTGTGTCATATTCACACTTTGAATATTGAATTCTGGTTTATGCCAAACTGAGGTAGGATATCTCCTTAATAAAGAATAACCTATTTGTTTTGGAATTTTTTATGCTGTCATCTGCAAATATTTAGCAATAATTTAAGCTCCAGGAAAGAAAGAAAAGCAGTTTAATGACAAGCAGAAAAATAACCTGGAGAGTTGGGCAGAGATAAAGCTAATGAAGTTCAACAAAGGCAAGTGCAGGATCCTGCACCTGGGGAGGGTTAGCCCCAAGTAACAGCACAGGCTGGAGGGGACCATTCTGCTGAGAAGGACCTGGCAGTATTGCTGGGTGACAAGGTGACCATGAGCTGGCAGTGCCCTGGGGGGGCAGGAGGGCCAATGGTGCTGAGATTCATTGTGAAGAGTCTGACCAGAGGCTGAGGGAGGTGGTCCTGCCCCTCTGCTTGGTCCTGGTGAGGCACATCTGGAGAGCTGGGTCCAATTCTGGGCTCCTCAGAACAAAACAGACAAGGAGCTACTGGAGAAGGTCCAGCAGAGGCCACAAAGATGATGAGGGGTCTGGAGCATCTCCTGTGAGGAGAGACTGTGGAAGCTGGGCCTGTGCAGTGTAGAGAAAAGATGAGAGGGGATCTCATCAGGGCGCAAACATATTTCCAAGGGGTGTCAGAGGATGGTCTCAGACTCTTTTCAGTGGTGCCCAGTGACAGGATGAGGAGCAATGTCCATAAACTGAAACACAAGTTCCACCTGAACATGAGGAGGAACTTCTGTCCACTGAAGTGGCAGAGCCTGGAACAGCAGCCCAGGAAGGGTGTGGAGTCTCCCTCTCTGAGACATCCAAACCCACCTGGACGTGTTCCTGTGTCCCCTGCCTGGGCCGGGGGGTGGATTGGGGCATCTCCAGAAGTCCCTTCCAACTCTGAATATTCTGCAATTTAAGATTCCTTGTGGGATTTGAAAGGAAAAAAGAAACCTAAACCAACAAGCATTCACTGGCCACAACATGTGACCTCACACAAAACTGGACAATAGCAGTGCTGGCCACCCAGTGAACCTGCATGAGGCACTAGCATTGGTTGCACAGATCTCCTCTCCCACTGGCTGTGCAACTGCCATGTGCCAGCTGCTGGCAGGGTCCCCAGATACTTGTTCAAGCATACAGCAAGGAAATTCATGGAACTGCTTAGAAGGAATTCTTTTGCTCACTTTGTTCTCTGCTGTGAAAAGCTCCATTTGGATTAATGGAGCAAAATTCTGATGCACAAAAGATGCCACTGGAAAAAAACTGGCTTCTGGCAGGCAGAGCTGTGCCAGGTGAACTAGGAAACAGATCTTCAGTAAATCTTTGGGTCCTGAAATTGGATTTTATCTCTCAGTTTATTGGAGTTGGATGCTGCACTAGCTGCTGAATTCAGTGGTGAAACAGTGCAGTTCATGTGTGTGACTAAAATCCTCTAAAGTCCTCCAGTTTCATGTCTCACTGTACCGATGCCTTTTGCTTTACTGTGGGAACCATCTGGTGCTGAATTACTATGAAGTGTTGTGAGGACATCAGCCTGAAAGGGGCTGTAAGAATGAAGGAAAAGAATTTTGCTGGATTTTTTACTTAGTTGTCTTTTCTGAAACTGCAATAAAATGACACTCAAAGGAGCACCATTCATGTGCATGCTGTACATACTGGAGAGATTTCTTTCATTTAGGAGCCCATATAATTAAACAAATGTTGCTGCATATGCAGTTTTATTTCTTCCCTTCTAGTAATGGGATGTTTCCAATCTTCAGGGCTCATTAAAATGCTTATACACAATGCTTAAAATCCTCCACAGCGTCCCTACTTCACTGCTTTCAGTGTTATTGTCTACATTACACATAACAGCTTTAGTGTAAAGCTGTGACTGCAAAAAGACCCTTATACTTAAGGAAATTATCATTTTTAGTTGGCTGCAGGTGAGAAGTGGTGGCTGGGGAGTGAATTCAGTAGGAGTGTATGGAATGAATTAGTCACTGTAGGATCAGTTAGACTTCTAACCCTTTCAATGCATTGCAAACACAGCCTATAGGAAGCCTTACAGCTCCTGATGGTACAGCTCCTGAGAAGGAAAAGAAATCCCCAGCACCTCAGACTAAAGGAGCCAGAGGGAAAGGAAAGGGGAAGAAAAAGGGAGGAAAAGGAAAAGAAGAGCCAGAAGAAGAAACAGACCCAAGAAAGCTTG
This sequence comes from Hafferia zeledoni, assembly GCA_035583235.1. Taxonomy (NCBI): domain Eukaryota; kingdom Metazoa; phylum Chordata; class Aves; order Passeriformes; family Thamnophilidae; genus Hafferia; species Hafferia zeledoni. The sequence continues at coordinate 15,609,710 of JAWWEV010000018.1, read as the reverse complement.
AACTCCTGAACTGGGTAAGATGAGTGTTCGTGTTGAAACTGTTGAAGATCTTTTTTTCATCCTAAGCGACACAGAGAGAAGGAAAATACAGTTTTCATTCTCTACAGTTCTCATTTGCACATTCCCATCATAGCATCAGTAGATTATTCAGGGATGCTGTTCAGTCTTTGAGCCAGGAATCCCTTTCTCATCCCACATGCAGCTGTACCTCCAGAGTACAACTCAGTGCTTATTGCAGCATCTCCTTCCCTGCACTTGTGAGAAGGAAATAAGAACACCAGGGAACATCTTCATCCTTCTGTCTGTGTTTTCTTAACTTGTTCCTATCATGCTGAGCAAGTAAATCCCTTTTTTCACATAAAGTGTCAAGCATGGTATTCCTGATTTAGTTAAAAACACTGAACAAAATGATGGAAAGCTACAAGTTGAAGGACTGAAAGCTACAGTTGTATTGCCAGAAGTTTCTTTCACTGCTCTCTTCTCAGCCAAGACCTCACTGGAAAACTCTGCCATCTCTATTTACTTGTACCTGGGTAAAATGTTATCCTCTAAATCCCTTTTCACTTACAGATTAACCAACATATTTGGGAACTCAGGAATATCCTGAGTAATGAAAATAGTGGTTGTTGGCCAACCCTTGTGTACTGAGGTGGTGTGTCCCTCCCCACTGTGCCACCAGGTGAACTCCCTGGAGCAGGCCATGCTGGACGCGCTGGTGCTGGACCGAGTGGACTTCGTGAAGCTGCTGATTGAGAATGGAGTGAACATGCAGCACTTCCTGACCATCCCTCGCCTGGAGGAGCTTTATAACACTGTGAGTGAGCACAGACAATAAAACACCTTTTGCTTCTTCTTCTCCCTCTGAGATAGGCTTGTTTTTCAAAAAGACTCTGAGCCCTGGCAGCACACAGGTGTTGGAGAGCAGTAACCATTGCTGCTACAGGGTCCTGGTGTTTTCCTACATGGACACATTCCTAGTTAATAAGCCTACAGCAGCTTTCAGCAGCTATTGCAATTTATTATGTAAATATAGTGATGTATTTAAAATGCATGTTCATAACACCTAAAAGAACTAATGTGGATAGTAAAAATTTAATGACTAGCCAGTAGAGGTCATTTCCTTTTAATCTCAATTATTTTAATGTTTTAATATGATTGAAATAAGATTCTAAATTTGGCAAAGTACTGACACAACACCTTTTATTCTCAGCACATTGCAGAAGTCAGTATCACTTTTCCTTGTGGCCCAGCAAAGCAGAGTTTTTTCACAGAACTGTAGAACATTACACTTTTTATTTAAATTCTCTCCTACCTAACCCACAGCAAGTTCATTTGGAAAGTGGCTATTTCTAGACTGTCTTTCTTCCTACCACCTGAGTGGCAGCAGTCCAGGGCAGCATTCATACAAAATACAACCTTGGGGTAGCCCTCCAGTCCCTCTCTGGCTCCTGCAGCAAGTGCAAGTTCAGACAATACCACAAGTGCTGGTGACTCAAGTGCTGTGACTTGAATCACCACAGGAAGGAATTTAGAAAAGGGTTTCCACAGCTCTTGATAGAAATGTGTTTGTCACTGATGGTTGTCTAAAGTTCTACTTACAGTGCCAAATTTTAATTGTGTGTGCAAAAACTCTGAAGAGTTGAAGCTGTAATAGACCGTGGATTATTTTTGTTCCAGAGATTGGGTCCCCCAAACACGCTGCATTTGCTGGTCAGAGATGTGAAAAAGGTAAGCTCTGCTCACAGCAGTCTTACATTTGCATGACTGCACTGGACACAGTCAACAGGAAAAGCAAGCACAGCATGGGGGACAGCAGAAATTTGGGATTAGATGGAGCTCTTAAGGAAAGGGAACTTCAATGTCCCCTTGTAACAAACACTGATATCAGTCTAACTTGGGTATGGTACTGCTAGTAATTTAAAAACTAAGAAGTTTTTAAAAGCAAGTTAAGCTCCTGGCAATGTAATATGGCATGTCATGTTTAAGTTGACACCATTTCTTCTCTAGCAGAAGCTCCCTATGCAGCATTGCAAAAGAGGAGTGGAAGGAAATGCCTGTAGGATAACTGGAAGCCCCCCTCATGAACACAGAATTTGTTCCTTTTTGTTTGTTTCCTTGTGTGTTTCAGTTACTTTTCTCCCATCACTCCTTCTTTTACCTGGGAGAAAATCTGTTCTTCCTACATTTGTTATTCACTTGTTTCCCTTCATTATCTGTGAATAGGGAGGGTCATCGTAAGATTTGTCATGTTTTCTCTCTTTGAGGTTTTGGAGCTTTTATTCAGTAAAATTCAGCTGCTTTAAGTCATCTGTATCCTCTTTTGTAAAGAAAACTCCCAGTTATTCCCAGGAGGCTCAGATGTGGGAATTATTCAGTAGTGTGTTAATGTATAATTCATATTCATGTCCTTCACAGTTTAACACTGTTCTCATTCCTTGTTGTGTCTTTGAGTGTCATTAATGTTGCTCTCGTTGTGCTCTCTGTCTCTCCCCTCTGCCATGGCCTTTCCTGGCTCTCCTGCAGCGACAGTCCCGGGGCTTCAGTTGGGTTAACCTGGAGGTGATGTGCTTCTTTAGGATGGCTTTGGGCCAGCAGAGCAGCTGCTCAGTGGTGCTGTAGATCAGTTGCTGCTGTAGGATGTAGCTTGGGCAGTCAAGCAGCGTTTTCAGCTCACAGTTCTGGCAGAGTCAATACAACTCTCCAGCTTTAGGTGTAACCACGGAAATTGTAGTTTGCCTTTTGCTTTGGTTTTGGGCTGCACATTAATCAGGGTCTGCACTGCACTATTAACTGGAGTAGTATGAAGAAATACAAGTTTCCATTAAAAAGTGTGTAAAGTATGCCTGATATTCACCATGAAATTAAATATGTTTTATACTGGATTAATGATAATCAGTACAAAGTTACATGATTTTGCCAATATAACCCTTGTGAACAATGCAGACTTATGTGGACACTGACATATTGTAGGGGTAAAACAAATGAAAATTTGTTCACAGCTATAAATACTGCCAACAACAAAACAAAAAAATATGACCCCAAAAATTTTTGTTATCAATAATTTCATACAAATATTCAGTGGCTGTAAATTATACCCATGTGCCAATTTAATCATGACATATGTCTAGCCAGTAATTTAATTTGTTCTGTTTTCTTATCCTATGGCCTTGTTAACTTATTTTCTTTTTTTTGGGGGGTAGGGAAATCTTCCACCAGATTATCATATCAGCCTAATAGATATTGGTCTTGTACTTGAATATCTCATGGGTGGAGCTTATCGCTGCAACTACACCCGGAAGAGTTTCCGGACCCTTTATAATAATCTGTTTGGACCAAAGAGGGTAAGAATGAATCCAGTCTGGATGTGGCCATTGTGCTGATGGTAAAAAATAAGTAATACTCTATTCCTTAACACTGCATGTTAAATTCTAAAGAAATGCTGCAAGAGTGAAGTAGTGAAATAGTGAAATAGAAACCCCAGTGGGAAAGATGTAAGAAACCTGTGAGACATCTGTGTTAAAGGATGGGAGGACAAGAGAGGTGGTGAATACACTGATCTGGAGGTGGAGTTCCTCCTACTCCAGTAGTTCACAATCCAAGCATTTCTGACTGTGGTGTGCTTAGAAGCATTTTTTGTTGTTTTTTTTTCTTTTTGTGACCATGTGGTGATTTTAATTCTCAAAGCAATATATTATTGAGTAATTCATTTATCTCTTCCATCAGAATCAAAATCTTTCACTGAAGTGCAGGATAGAAAATATTTGCTAACCCACTTCATTCCTGCAAATACAATTAAAAGGGAGAGTAATTGATTGCAGTATTATTGGTACAATAGTTTAGAATAGTAAGTTTAGTAAAAATATTGTGCCTTTGTAAATGAAAATGGTTTTCTTTGGTATTGTTTGGTCTTAGAATTTTCTCTCCCATCTAACTGATTTTCTGTTCTGTTTTTTAATATTCAGCCAAAGGCTCTTAAACTACTAGGGATGGAGGTAAGTTGGATTTATTGTACAATACTGGGTTTATCAGAACATTTCTTGGTACAGTTCTGTTCTTGCTCTCTGCTCTTTCATTGTTACTGTGACTTACAGTAAATTTCAGCTAGGCAGGATATTCCATTTTGCAAACATTCTATGAAATACTTCTGACCATTTTTTATGGGTAGCATCTTCAGAACTGCTTAAACCTTTGCTCAACAGCTTTCAGGCAATTTTGGCACTATTATGTAATAATATGTTTCATGTTGGAACATATTGTAGATTTGATCATTCATGTGTGAACACTGATGATATTAAAAAGAAAACGTGATCCAGCAGTGCTACTTATGGTGAAATCCCCTTTATCACGTGAAAGGGAGGAGAGACAGAAATGCAATGATCTCTAGTCTTAACTGTACTAAGTTAACAGCTATTAACGCCCTCGGGATAATTAAAAATTTTATGAGCCCAGCACTGCCTATCGAAACCAGGAGAGAACACAGGCTGGAAAGATTCTTTGACTCCCTGTGAAGACCTCACTTAAGCCAAAGAGAACTCATCAGCTATATAAGCACCTCCAGAAAATTAGAGCCTTATGAACCCAACACTGCCTGACCACACAGCCAGCACACAGGTTGGAAGGATTTCCAACCTCTGCTATTGAGGCAACACTTAATAGCAAAAAATAAAAGCCAAACTTTCCTCACGATAGCTCCCGAAATAACATTTATTAATACAGGTACGTGCCAATGACTATATGGGTTACTTAGTCAGTGATAACATTTAGCTGAAGGATTGTACAAAATACCCCAAAAGACACCAGCACAAAACACCCCAGCAGTATTACCCCTCCCATGACAAACTTAACTAACAGAGGATTACTAAACAGAAACACAACAGTTCAACACCAC
>JAWWEV010000018.1:15575673-15604722 GCA_035583235.1 Hafferia zeledoni | reverse complement strand
TATTATGTGACTATAGTCAGAATGTTCTGGGGGGTGATATAGATGCCTAAGGGGGGTGGGCTCCTTCAGCCTGCAGGGTGCCACAGGGTGTGCCAAAGAAAGGCCATGCTAATTAAATCACATTCCATTCTATGGTAACACCATCACTTATCAGCATCCCGGGGGGGGGGGGGGGGGGGGGGGGGCTGAGGCGTTTCCCTCAACTTATTAAGGGCCATCACCCCACATCCTTTAACCATGAAATAACAATTTCTGGGCTAATGATGTTTTATCGTAGAGAAAACCTTTAACTGGAGTGAAAAAACAAGGTAGTCAGACATGCCAGGTGCTGTCCTCCCCTGTAGAACACCTTGCTGCTGTGCTGGACTGTGCTCTGTAAAGGATGGGCTGATCCAGAACTTTGGTCCAGCTCCTGCATCGTTACTTGAGTGTCTGCAGAAATTTGTAATTGAGCAGAGACAAATCTGGGATGATGCCTTAAAACTCACTCCCAGGAAATCACTGCCACCAAGGGGCCGGGAGCATTCCTCTAGGAAATGTGCTTTATTGGTGCTGTGACAGTGTTCAAGCACAGGATGTGCTCCTTGCTCATGTTGTATTTGGTGTGAATCATACCCACACACAAATGCCTCTTTTCCCCCAAGCAGATAAGGAACCTTTTTCTCAACAGAGAAGGTCCAGGTTTTAATCTCTCTGATCAGCTTCCCATGTTCTAACAGCTCAAGGCCAAAAGCTCAGCCCCTCAGGGGTGTGACCCTCTCTGATCAGCTTCTCCAAAAGCACCTTTTGATTTTCCTTGACTGAGAAATGTTTTGTGGAGCATAAACTGGTGTGTTCTTACTACTTGACAGCAAGTATAGCCCACTCCCTTCTTCCAAAAGAAAGAAAAAGTGGAAAGCAAAATTAACATTTCTTTTGCTGAAGTGGTCAGTAAATTGATGTGACTCCAATTTTTTTAAATTTTTTTCCTTTCCAGTGTCAGCAGCTCTAAAACAGGAAGTTTAGACTCCTCAGCACTTTGTCATTCTTACCTAGGGTTTTGTTTGGATTTGATCTTCCTAGTGTGGTGGAGACCTCATTTTTGATCCTTCATTTGAGATTTTATGTCCTGTGCTTGAGAGATGCTCAACACTTCTTCGTCCAGTTAATGACCCCTGAATTTTCCATGGGAAACAGTGGTCACCACTTGCACTTCTTACAACTGCTGAAGGAGAAGTTCATGCTTGATTGCTGAGCTGAAGGGTCATCTTTGGCAACCTGGGCTGTGAGGCTGAACTCTGAATTTGGATTTCAGTTCATATTTTATTAAAAAAATAGTGCATTATGATGAGCTTGCTTGAACAAGCACTGGTTTTGTAGAACAGTAATTGTTTTTACTTGCTACCCATTTCTGAGACTGGAATCAAGGCTACAGTGATGATGAGCTCTGTCTACACCTACACATGCAATGTTCTTCCTGCATTGTTTCAACCCTAATTTTGCCCATGGTGGCTTTTCTCCCTTCAGGATCCTGCTCCACTGTCAGTGCTTCCCTTCAGTTCCTTCCATGTTGGTTCCTGTAGCACTGGCCTACCCTCCCTATCCCTTTCAGACACGGGATACCTATGCCTTCTGTTTGCCAGGCACACATAGGAGGAGGTGGCTTATCCCAAGGTGAACACTCCCTTTGGTATTTTGCTGTTCTGGAGGACTCTGTCTGCCTGTCCTTGCCATTTGCATGTTGCCACTCCACCTGCATGTCAGTCTGAAAGCTGCTTTGGTACCTGTGAGATGTGCAGCACCGTCCTTCAGGGACAGACACAGACATGTGGGATGAGAAATGACAGTGGAGCCTGTTCACAGGGAATTCAGGTCTGTTTAAACACCCTTGGCATAGCTGGGGCACCTCCCCATGTGGTAGGGATGTGTGTGCACGTCAGTGTGAAGGGATGCCTTCAGTACCAAAGGGTTCTGGTGCCCCATCCAGGCTGGCAGACTAGTAACCATGTGTGCAGGAAACAGTACCCTGAATAAATGGGGGAGCTGGAGCTGTGTGTGCTTGCCCAGTGCATGCTCTGTCATGTCCCATGCTGTCAGCATTCCTTGTGGCAAACAGCTAAACCAAATTGGACCTCTGAGTGTTAAAGTGTCCTCTCAGTCCTTGTTCCGTGCATGGTGCTGTGGGCAGGTGGGCTGTTAAAAACTGGTGGGAACAATTTTCCTTCTTTTCTTCCCAGGATGATGAGCCTCCCACCAAAGGGAAGAAGAAGAAGAAAAAGAAGGAGGAAGAGATTGATATTGATGTGGATGACCCCGAAGTGAGCCGCTTTCAGTACCCCTTCCATGAGCTGATGGTGTGGGCCGTGCTGATGAAGCGGCAGAAGATGGCCCTCTTCCTTTGGCAGAGAGGGGAGGAGTCCATGGCCAAGGCACTTGTGGCTTGTAAACTCTACAAGTCTATGGCCCATGAGTCTTCTGAGAGTGAGCTGGTGGATGACATCTCTCAGGATCTGGATAACAACTCCAAGTTAGTAGAGGCAGAACAGGCTTTATATCGACTTGATACAAAGGATTGTGTAACCTGTTGAGAAGTTTTACTTTTAGTAAAGTGCAATTCATTTCTAGAATACAGTTTCCAAAAGAGCCATTTGGAGCCAATTTCTCAACAATAAACAAGGCAAAATATGGTGTCAGTATTGCAAGGCAACACTAGCAAGGAGAAGACTCGCATTTTTTTCTGACACAACGCATTCTTTTTTCAGCTTCTCTCTCTGTAAAACTAGCTAGTTTTATTTCACAAAGGTGTTTTCAGAATTTACTCACATAAATTAAGGGGTATCTGATGATATGTTTAAATTGTCCCTAAGATGTTACTGGCCTAGGCAAATTCTCTCTGGTCATTAACAATTTGTTTGAAACAAATGAAGCTTGAGCATCAGTTATGCTTGTCATTGTATCTGTGTATGTGGATAAACACGATGCCCTGTGGACAGAATTAAAGCCCAATGCAAACAAACATGGATTTCTAAGCCCAACCTCACCAGGCTCACCTTGCCCTTTGCAGGGATTTTGGCCAGCTGGCTGTGGAGCTGCTGGACCAGTCCTACAAACACGACGAGCAGATTGCCATGAAACTGCTGACCTACGAACTGAAGAACTGGAGCAACTCCACCTGCCTGAAGTTGGCTGTGGCAGCCAAGCACAGGGACTTCATTGCCCACACGTGCAGCCAGATGCTGCTGACGGACATGTGGATGGGGCGGCTGCGCATGCGCAAGAACCCGGGCCTGAAGGTATCGCTGTTTGTAACACCAGAGATGGTTCTTTGCAGGGAACGCTGCACTATACAGAGGTTTGCAGGGAAAAAACTGGCTTACTAAGGGGAGGTGTTTTAACAACATGGCCTATTTTAAAGCTGATCTCTTTTGTTTCCAAAATCAGCTATCTAAGGAATATGACGCCATGACAAAGGAAAATATAACTCCATAAAAGATGTAACATGATTGGAATCTGAGAGAGAAGTTGTGGCTTTAAATAAAGCATGAGATCTGTTAATAGACAACATACTAATTTGTTGAAAAATTAGTTGGATGCAAGCAAAAAGATCTCCATGAGGGGTCCATGCAATGGGAACAGAGATAAAACAAACCAGATGTGGGCACATGCTTCTTATATTGCTTCACCTTGTACCAGAAGACACAGAGTCAACTCAGTGTTGAAAGGAGTGAAATCCATGCAATTGCATTGTGTGAGACTGTGATTTTTATTTCACTCTCCTGTGATTTGCTGATGCAGTCTCTCCTACTGATTTTAATATTGCCAAATTGTTGGAGTTGCAATAAAAGGAGTGATGTGAGGGGGCTGACACAAAAGAGAAGCATCAGTGACTCAGTGCTAAGGAAGCAGAGCAGTGTTTGGCTGTGTTTATCTTCATGTGAGCATAATCCTTCCTTTGTTGTGTTGTGCAGTTGCTGTCACCCACATGGACACCCACCCTGTTGGTGCTGCCTTCAGTCTCACTTCCTTATTTCCTTAAATCCCTCCTTGCTGACAAAGCACCGTGTCTGTCTTTGCAGCTGATGCTCCCAAGTTTGCTCACACACACATTGCACTGTCACCCTCAATTTGTTTCCACCTTCCCATGTCTCCCTCTTAAAACTGTTTAAAATTTTCAGACAAGTGTCCTGCCTTTTAGATTGCATCAGGGTGCTTTCCAAGTCTATTATTTTCCTTTCCTTTCTCCAAAGAATTAATGGACCTCCTGATGTTCTACTTTTATCAGCTGCATTCTTTCCTCTGCTCCTTTTATGTACTTAGACTTGTGCTTCGGTACCTAAACAATCTCACATAGTAAAAGAACTCCCCCAGTGCTCTCTGCAAAGCTTCTTCTAACCACCACTGGATCTATTCCATGTTTCTTTGCACAGAACTAATTTTGGAGCTCAATTTCTTAATTGCAGAGTATTTGTGGAGATGGGAGGCTTTTCAGGGTGCCATTTTTTCATACCATACCTTGTTGCCAGTGCTTCATATGCATTACTTACTCATTTTTGTAGATTTGAGGATAGCACAATATCTTGAATACTACACAAAAGAAAATGTTGTTTATGGAGCTTGCCTTGGTATGAAATCTATAATGTAAATGAGTATTGAGTCGGATTCTTTCCTGTTTACAGGTTATCATGGGGATTCTCTTCCCTCCCACCATCCTTTTCCTGGAGTATCGGAGTTATGATGATTATTCCTACCAGACATCAAGAGAAAACGAGGAAGGCAAAGAGAAGGAGGAGGAAAATACGGTCAGTAAGGGAGAGTATTAGATAGATCTAATATCTCAAGAGTGCTCAGTGTTCTAACTTTTCTGATTATTCTACAGGTCACTCAGGTAAATCTCAGCTGCATCTGTGGGACAAAATCAGTGAAGAGTTTTGGGAGTGTATAGACTGGATTCTTAGGGCATGTAAATGGTCTATGTAGTTCCACAGATTCACAGAATAGCTATTTTTGTGTTTTTGAAGAGGTCTGTTGCTCAGAGGAATCACTGCATAGTTACCAGTTGGCTGGGGGAAAGGTACTATTTTTACAGCTGTGTATTGATGAAATCTGGCAACTCTGGTTTTCCAGGATGCAAATGCAGATACAGGTTCCCGAAAAGGTGATGAAGAGAATGGAAAGAAAAAACAGAAGAGCCTTCCAATTGGAACAAAGATCTATGAATTCTATAATGCACCTATTGTCAAATTCTGGTTCTACACAGTAAGTCATGATGTTTAAATTTTGATCATTTTTCTCACACCTGCAAAACTGAAAGGATTCCAGTGTAAAAGTAATAACCAATTAATAAATAAGTATGGTACTGCCTGTCATGGAATCTGATGAGTAGAGCACTCCCTTTACTCAGAGAAAAACGCATAGAACAATGAAATGAAATGAGTAACTGACTCTTATGCTGTCAGTCTCTAAAGCTCCTACATGCGTTGAAGGAGGCTCTGTCTGACTAATCACAGCCCAACCTCAGTGCAAGCTCCAAATCCAGTCACTCAACCCAAACTAGGCTGGATTCTCTTGTTTTCTAAAGGTCCTGGCTCCTGCTCTGCACTGAAATACACTTTAGACCCAAGGAGTGCTTGCATTTGCAGTGCTGCTCACATGAGTGCAGCCCAGGGGGAAGCACAAATCAGAGTCTTTTAAGACTTACTAGGTATTTTTGTTTAAATAATTAAACCCAATCTAAATGAAAATACTTACTTTTGACAAGCATCTAATTTTGTCTTTAGTGCATCAAGAGTTATCTGGTGCTAATGAATAGAAAATGTATTCATTCTACTGCTCATAAATTTTATGTAAACCAAATCCTGTAAAAAGGATACTGGTTTCTTTTTTATTCAGAGTTAGGATGCTGGATAGCTTGTAGGTCATAATAATAATATGTAGGGGTTTAGTTTTAGCACATTGTAATCATAAAACACTATACTGATCCCTTTCTGCTGCCTGTGTTAATAATTTAAAAGAAAAAGTACTATTTAATTTCAGAGAAAAGTATTCAGCATGGTTTCACAGTGTAGAGAAATTACATTTTTGTAGATTAAAAAAGCCCAGGCACAAAGGGCCTGATTTAAAGGCTTTAGAATTCCTGTTTTGCTGCTTTCAACAAATGAGATAATTCAGCTGTGTGGATCATGAGTTCCACAGCATCTGTGAGCCCTTTGGCTGCTGGAGGCCCCTGTGCAGGCAGGGGCATTGCAGCCAGTGCTTCCTCCACCAAGAAAATATTTCTTCTTCAGCAAGGAAGAGTCTTCAGCAGCTGAATATTTCACACACAGACACAACGTATGAGTTCATAGATGTATGAATGTCACAATTAGCAAAATTAGTAGGGAAATGAACAAAGGGGACTTTGAATACTGTCTAAGTGTGGGAGGATCCTGAGATCTGTCACCTAAATTCCATAAAAGATTTTTTGTGTGGCTTTTTTTTTTTTGTAGATATCATACCTTGGTTACTTGATGTTATTCAATTATATCATCTTGGTGCGGATGGAACGGTGGCCATCAGTCCAGGAATGGATTGTCATCTCCTACATTGTGACCTTGGCTTTGGAGAAAGTACGAGAGGTAAAGTCTGACCATACCAACATCTCGTAATCCTTAAAGGGAAGTTTGCTCTTAGAGGTTCCAATGGTATGGACTTGTGCACAGGCTTGAGAAGGCAAACATGAAAGAGAAGATTCTCATCTTCACAGTCCAAAATTGCCCCATCACTGGAGAGAGTTATAACCCATCTATAACCCATTTCCATGCATTAAACCCTCCTCTTACTGGACAAAAAGCTCAGGTAGAAATGGCCTGTGTTGAGCAGTGAAAAGCAATGTTGTCCCTGCCCTCTGTGTGTTTCTGAGCAAGGGCAGGGCTGTGACCCACGATGGAAACCTGAGCAGGTGCTGTCAGTTATTACCATGGGATCCCTGATGGGAGCTGCAGCAGAGGTGTTTGGGGCAATTGGCCAGCACTCCCTGACTCACCTCCTTGCTTCTGGGTGAAGAAAGCATAAAAACTTCCACAGTACTCACACGCTGTGCTGTGGTTTGCACATGGCCTGTCCTTCCCCAAATCACAATTCCCATGTCTCATAGTAACTCTCTTTGGAGATGAATATGGATGCCAAGACAGTCAGCCAGACCTTCTGGTTTGGGTGTTATTGATTAAAAACTACAGGAAAAAAAGGCTTAATAAAGCCAAAACAGAAACAAAGTTGAAAAGGAATTCAGGGGAGGGCCAGGAAAAATATCAAAGGGCTGGAATGGCTCTGCTGTGAAAACTGGCTCAGGGGGACTTACAAGAAAAACAGAGTGAGACAGTTTCCAAAGGCCTGCAGTGACAGGACAGGGGCAGCAGTTTTGAACTGAAAGAAAGTAGGTTTCAATTGGACATACAGAAGAAATTTTTTATAATGAGGGTGGGCAGGCCCTGGCACAGGTTGCCCGGAGAAGCTGTGGCTGCTCCATCCCTGGAAGTGTCCAAGACCAGGTGGGATGTGGACAGAGCAACCTGGGCTAGTAGAAGGTGTCCCTGCCCATGGCAGGGCATGGGACTGGATGTTCTTCATAGTGTCTTCCAACAGAAACCATTTCATGATTCTATGAAAAGGAAATTTTGCCTGCCAGTAACTAAAAATATTCTTGCTTGAAACAAATCTTCATGACAATGGAGGGGGTCTCAGACACCTGTTGAATGTGACAAGATTGCTCTTTTTTCATGAATGTTACTTCAAAAATCTAAGTTGGAGTTTATCCTAATGATTCCTTTGTTAAATGTTTTTTATGGGGTTTTTTGTTAAATTGTTTTTTGTTTCAGATTCTGATGTCAGAGCCTGGCAAGCTGAGCCAAAAAATCAAAGTCTGGCTTCAGGAATACTGGAATATTACTGACCTGGTGGCTATTTCGGTGTTCATGATAGGAGCAATTCTTCGCCTGCAGAACCAGCCTTACATGGGTTATGGGAGAGTGATCTACTGTGTAGATATCATTTTCTGGTACATTAGAGTACTGGATATCTTTGGTGTGAACAAATACCTGGGACCTTATGTCATGATGATTGGAAAGATGGTGAGTGCCTCAATTGCTATAAATTATGTCTTTCAGAACTTCCCAGGAAACTGAATTCCACTCTGATTTAGAAAGGGGTTTTCCATGGAGTAGGACACTGAATAAAGTCTGGGAAAGTTTGCTGTGTGAATTGCACATACACACACAAGATGTCATAACTCGTGCAGTAACAGGTTGCAGATACACCAGGATCATCCATGAAGCCATCACTTGTGGGCAGGAGATGATAAAGAGGTGATATAACCATTGCTGTGCAGCCATGGATGAGGTCTGTGCTGAGAGCACAGCACAGTGCACTCTGTTGGGGTAAGGGGGGTGGGTTACTTATGGTGGTCAGAAGAGGTCTGGGCAGGTTCAGGCAGCAGCAGGCACAGAAGGCTTTGAACTTAGAACAAAGAGCTTGGAGCTTAGAACAAAGAGCTTTATTTTTAGTTACAGCTTCACTTTTTATCTACTCTTGTATACAGTGTGTCATCACATAATTGGCTGTTCAGTTCTCTAAGCATAGATGGAAACATTCTACTCCTATAAGATCTGTAACGTTCTTCAGGTGACTTCTTCCTCCTTAAGGGTGCACTCCAAACTGCTTTTCTTTCAAGGATACACCTTGAACTCTTCAAGATCAATTCCCTCTTCAATTCCCTCAGACATTAGAGGATCCACAGACTCACTGTCACCCCCACACACTTGATGCAAAGAGTGGGCATAGCAAAGAGTTTAGCATTTTAAGTATTTTTAAATATAATCTAGTATTCCTTTAAATTCCGGGGAGGGTTCTGCATTTTTATGTATGCTGAATTCACAAGCAGTAGAAAGTCAAAGAATAACATCAGGAAGATTCTCTGTTGGTGTGTCCCTGTGGAATGTGTGCTGGCAGACAGACCTGCTGGCACTGCTGCTCCCTCTGGGCATGGTAAGAGCCTGCTGTGCTCTCTCCATGCAGATGATTGACATGCTGTACTTCGTGGTCATCATGCTGGTGGTTCTGATGAGCTTCGGGGTGGCTCGCCAGGCCATCCTGCACCCGGATGAGGAGCCCTCCTGGAGGCTGGCACGGAACATCTTCTACATGCCCTACTGGATGATCTACGGAGAGGTGTTCGCAGACCAGATAGACCGTAAGAGTAGAATTCATAGTAAGAGTCTGTTTCCTGTTTCTCAGGCAGATGATCAGATCCAAATTAAAGGGTTTTTTTTAATTTGGAAGTAGTGTTTTCTCTTTATGATTCTGTGGTTGTTGTTTCCTTGTATCAGACCCAAGACTGAACAGTGTTCTGTTCCCCACCTGCATGTCTGGCCTCAGTTTATATTCAAATTCAATTAACACTGTAAGTGATGTAGCCTGGAATATTCTCCTGTCCAAGAGTATAACAGTGTTAAGTGTTCTGTTTATTTGCAGCAATCAACAAAGATGATTTGACATGTTCTTTTGAACCAAAGTTTTACTAATAGTTCCAACAGAAGAGGAGAAAAATAAATACCTTGCACAGGAGGTTAAAATACACATATCCTTTAATCTCTAACTCACAGCACAGGCAATGAGCTCATACATTTTTACTCCCATTCATGCATCTGTCTGCTTTCAGAAATGCTTCCATTTCATGAATCACCAACATTCTTCTTTTCTACACCTGTGGGAAAACAAAACTCTGTTTGATTGGCTTTGGGCCTGGAAATAGCCTTTCTTATAAAAAACCTGCATAGTTTAAAAAAATAACTGCCAGCTTTTTAAAGGATGTGGAAACTGCCCTGTTAGTGCTAATTTTGTGTTAATGTCTGAAGTGTGTGTGACAGTCAGTGTGTAGCTGGCCTCCTCTAGTGTGGATCCTGCAGTTTGCACTGGAGCTGAAATGATCCAAGCTGTTGCAGCTTTGTGGATGTTATTGCAGCCACCTGCACGTGCTGACAGGTAGGGAAGGGAAAGGCTGATGAACCTGGAGGTCTGAGTTGGAAAACCAGAAAGATCCATCATCTAGAGAAGCTTTATACCAAATGTCATTAAAGTGCACTTTAATTGCTTAGAAAGGAATAAAATGTCATTAGTCTGTTTCTGGACAGTGCACACTGTTGCAACATTCATATAATCTTTGTTTCCCTAATGAATTCTTGTCTCATTAATGTAACTTATGGTACAGTAAATTACTTGATGAACTGAAAGGTCAAGCCACTCATTTACTGTCTGATGCTGCAGTTTTGGTGCACATGACAGAACCTGAGCTAATCTTGGCTCACAGGGGGTCTATTATGGCTATGCAAGATGTCCTACCAGTACAACTGGATTGCATTCCTTTTGTTCTGTAAATTTTTTATGTGTAGAAGTCTCTGGACTGAATCCTGAAGATCTTTTTGCTTTCAATAAGAGTTTCTCACTGCTCTTTCCGTGGTTCTCTGTGAACACACCACAAAAGCAGCTTCAGAAGTCACTGGGGAGAGATTGCTATGGGCAGTCTAATGTGACTCTGAGTCAAGTGCTAATGGGTTGTTTTGCCAAGGCTCAGGGGTTTAAACCATTTATGGAATAAGTATTACATCAAACTTTCCATCAGAAAGAAGGTAGTTGGACTTTGTCAGTAGCTTCACTGAGGACAGGTTGTCACCTGAATGTGAAGACCACAGGTCACAGAATTTGCTCAAGTTGTAAGGCACCTTTGGAGATCATCCAACTGAGATTTCCTGCTCAGAACAGGGTAAATCAGAACAGGTTGCTCAGGGACTGTCCAGTCAGGTTTATAATACCTTGAAGGATGAAGGCTGTGCAGCCTCTCTGGACAACCTAGTTTAAATGGAATTTCCACATCTTTGCCCACTGTTCCTTCTCATTTCAGAAGATTCTGTCCCTGTCTTCTTTTCTCCCACACACCATCAGTTATTTATAACATTGGTAAGGTCTCCTTAACCCTTCCCCAGAATAAATTATCCCAGCTGTCTGTCTTGTCTCATTAATCAGACAGTCCCATCACCTCAATGATCTCTGTGGCCCATTACTGGAGTCCTTCCTGCAGGTCCATGTCTGATTTCTGGGGGGGAGCCCAAAGTCCACAAGTCCAGGTGTGGTTTCACCAGAGCTGAGTAGAGGGGAATGGAATAATAAACTGTTAACATGCTGGTAACTCTTCCTGATGAAACCCAGGATGCCCTTTTGTGGCTCACTCTGTTCAGATGTCCATGAGCAAGAAGTCAGTGGCATCTCACCCGCATCGTATTCCTACACAATAGAGGAGCCTGGCTGAGTTTCTTTCAATAGTGTGATTTATCTTACATGCATAGTGTGATTTATACACACAATAGTGTGATTTATCTTAGGAATTGCTTTGCATTCTGGTAGTCAAAATGGGCTTTAAGGATACTGATGGTATTACAGTGTGCAGTATCATGGCTATTAATGGAAACATGGCTATTCAAAAGAAACATCTGACAGACTCAAAGCCAGGGTGGTTCTTTCAAAAGAACAAAACTAAAAAAGAAAAAAAGAAAAAAAGAGAGAGAGAAAAAAGGGAGGAAATGTTTCCATAATAGCTAAATGAGTGATATTTGTGTGACAGTTTTCAGTTGTTTCGTGTTCGTGGTGACTGCCAGTTTTGTTTACTTGCCTGAAATATCATGGATATTTAAATGATCATCTGCCAGAAGCATTTCGTGATATTTTATTTCTGTCATTAATTCAGTGCCATATGTAACATTTGGGGAAAACAGCATGAAAAGGAAATTGCAGAATGCAATGCATTTTTAACAAAGACATTGTTTCTAAGCACATGCCTCTGCTGTTCTGACATTTGAGTTGCTTATCTTTTCTTGGCAGCAGAACTGTATTTTCAAGCCTTTTTGGGGGGTTATTTCTTTATTATTCTCTTTTCTTTCTCTCCCTGCCTCCTTTTCTCTTTCCTTCCTTGGAATGCTCTTCAGTCTATGCCATGGAAATTAATCGTAAGTGTCTGTGGAGAGCTGATTATCTCATTCAGCTGAAGATGTTCATTTATCTTTTTCTTGACTGATTTCTCACATTTTAATTTTACCACATCCAATATTCAGGTGTGAATCTGTTCTTCTACTGTAATACTTTCATTTGAAAATAAGCAGAGGAAAACTACTTTATTTTAATACCAAATGCAGATCAGAAGTTTTAATTGAGTTTGTTGCTAAGACTTGTTTCTAGTACACCAGCAGTGAAATACTCAGGGTTTTTAAATCTGATACATAAGGGTATTGTCTAACTACTTCCCTTTGATTCCCCAGCTGTTACTGGGGTATTGGCAGCACTTTCATTGGTCCATTTGAATAAAATTGTGATTCACTTACCTTTCCTGGTATACTTTTCTTAGGAGAACCAGCAAAAATATAGGTCTGATGTTTGAAAAGCAAGTAAAATAATTTTTATTAATAATAGTCTAAATACCTCTTTTAGTCCATAGGAAATAAGATTAGTCTGTTTTCAAGTAAATTGAAATATTTTTCAGGTGAGGTTGAAGCATTGAGGTATTTTGCAAAATGATTTAAAATACTGGGGTTTTCACATGAACTAAATCTGTAATGAACTCAGTGTCAGACTTGGTATTTGCTAAGATTTCAGCTAAAGAACATGCTTGATAAACACCTTAGCTGCTACTGATTGGTTCCAAAAGCCAGCCTTGTATTTGCCATGTAAAGACAGAACAAACTTCTGCATTTACCCAACTGCAAGACAACCTATGTGTTCTCAGAATTACTTCAGGCAATTATTTTATATTGGTTTCATCAATATTCTCAGTTTTTGTCTCACTCTCAGTAGTCTCTTTTGCTGTTACTATACAATTTTCATTTTATAATTTTATCTGTTGGTAACATTTGCCTCCTGGTTACATGAACAGCCCCAGACAGGCCAGGGAATAGCCCAGGATCTGTCTGGGGAGTCAGTGAGGGGCACAAAGGGACAGGGCCAGAGGCAGAGGGTCCATCCAGGGCACTGCCAGGTCCAAGGTCCCTCCTGGCACAGCTGGCACAGCTCAGGGAGGGCCAGGTGGGCACAGGGGGTGTCACTAAAGGCCTCTTTCATACACTCAGGGCCCCAGTAAAGGTTTCATTTATGCCCAGCAATCTGGGACCACTAAGTCAATCCTTCTATACTTCTGGCAAGGTATGCACATAACCTTGGTTGAAGAACTTCTTTTTAATCCCACTATTAATATGTATGTATAGACATGAAGATCTTGTCCTAGACTATTACTATGAGAAAAAGAAAATCCATATGAATTTGAAGAGAAAGCCACCCAGTGTAGTAAACTTGAAGCTGCCTCTCTGTTCAGTAATATGGGAAATTGTTTTTCTGTGCTGTAGTTAGGAGCAGAATTTGAAGTAGAAATTACACACACTTGCTACTGGAAACAAACTGACAAAATTTGGCAAATTTTATGCATGTGTCATCATTAAATAAATGAATAGTGGTTTTAAGTATCATGCAATTTGTGACCAATACCTTTTCTGTTTTCCCTTCAGCTCCTTGCGGGGACAACCTTTATGATGACGATGGCAAGCGCCTCCCTCCGTGCATCCCAGGGGCCTGGCTCACCCCTGCCATCATGGCCTGCTACCTGCTGGTGGCAAACATCCTGCTGGTCAACCTGCTCATTGCTGTCTTCAAGTATGTAAAGGATCATGGGTCTTTTTCTTGTTGTGGAGATGGAATTTCCTTGAGAACCCACCCGCTGATTTTGCCAGGGGTTGCATTTCAGAGTCTGATTGCCCTGGGTGTGACTGGCAAACACTGGCAGGAGTGTGTGCACACTGGAGAGGAGGGCAGGAAAGATGCCTCTGAGTTTTCCAGCCATTGCAGTTATGTATAGAAGAGAATCTTGCTACTGCCAATTGCCTTTAAATGGATAGTGACAGGCCTCAAGATTGCTCTAGATACAGAATCCATGAAACCTGCTACAAACAGGACAGAGCCCATGAAACCACTGGCTGCTGACTCTGCAACAGAACAGCAGAGCAAAAAGCTGAGCATCAGAAGCAGGAGGCATTCCCACTACACCATCTGGCTTTTTCCATTTTTTCTTCTTGTTTTGTTCTTGTAAGACCCAAAGGAAGAGTCTCTATTGCCTTGAACCAACAGGAAGGTTGGCTACCTGTTGCCAGGGTGCAGCCAAGCAGTGTGCACTCAGCACACATCTAAATTTAGACTTCTCTGGAGTAAAACTAAATAAATTTCTGCTGCTTCTTCTTCCTACCTACAGTTACACTGCATGTTTTTCCTCTCATGATCTAGGGATTTAAAAAAAAAAAAAAAAAAAGTAACTCCTTGCTGGTATTCCTTTCTGAACACACCACCTGAGACAAGCAGGGGATCCATTTTTGCTTGGCATAGGTAGCTGGTGTCACAAACACAAAACCAGCCTGTGTGCCCAGAAATGTGCAGCCCACAAAGCCTGTCTTTCATTTGATGTATGTAGCTTAAAAGGTCATGAATTTCAAAGCACTCAAATGCCAGTCACATAGCTGGGGAGAAGGGAAGAATCTTACAATGGGAGCTATTATTGGCTGAAGGACCAAGGAATCAGCAGTCTGGGAAGTAGGTCATGCTGTTAACCCCTGCCATCCCAGCCTGGCTGCAAGGCAAGGGGCTGGGATCTAGCTGGGGAATTCCTGCTGGAAAGGAGACACAGAAGGAAGGCAGATTGTTATTTATCATTGGGAAATAATCTCATGTGTACCTAACCTAAAGAAGGCAAAAGCTCTGTGTATGCAGGAATTCTTTGGTTTCAAAGAGATGTTTCGACTGGTGTTATGAATGGAGATATTCTAAAGCACATAAAGTTAGAAAATAGGTGGATGGAAAATAGGAAAAAGGAAGTGTGAATATCATCAACATCATACAAGTGGAGTGAGATGTCTGAGCATACTTTAAAAGAGCTTGAAAAGTTTTTTCTAAGACAGAATATCAAGTCTGTTTTCTTTGAGTTGGTATTTCATAACTGTGACTATTGTTATCTCTGGATTTAATACCATCACTCATACTCCTTCATATCCACTAAACTTCAAAATAAAACATTTTTATAACACACCTTATTTTGCTGTAAAAATGATAAGGCTTCCAAGAATAAATTCCTTTACAAGAATATGCACCGTGTTTTCAAGTCAGAAGTTTGAGTGAATGAAGTTTGAATTTAGGACATTTTGTGAAACTTGAAGTCTTCTATGTAGGTCAAGCTGATTAGCATATTAAAGGCAAACTATGTGAAGCTTCTGAGTTTGGCATACAAAATACTTTGCAGGGATTTAATACTTTGTGCAGCATCAACTCCTGGCATGTGTTAAAAGAAATAGTTCACAACCAAGCCCTGAAACACCAATTATGTGATGTATAATTTGTGCAAGTTTCTTGTCACTGCCACCTGAAGGATTTATACAGCAGGAGCAAAGGGTCTAAGAGGAGGACTGTTGTGGGTGGTCCATAAGGGATGCAGAGCACCTTCTGTTTGCTGCCCTCGGAAGGAGTAGTGAAATCAAGAGTTCAAGTCAATTGTCAGTTCAGGAGCACCAATAAAGAGCTGAACCAAGCAAGTGATGTGGCTCCATGTGGCTTTTTTCAACACAGTACTTGCTCAATGGTAAGGAAAGTGAGGGACCTTTCAGCAATTGTTCCTGTGTTTCCTTTCAGCAATACCTTCTTTGAGGTCAAATCCATATCCAACCAAGTGTGGAAGTTCCAGCGGTACCAGCTGATCATGACCTTCCATGACAGGCCTGTCCTCCCCCCACCTATGATCATCTTCAGCCACATCTACATCATCATCAAGAGAATCTGCTGTCGCTGCAGGAAGGGGGATGGAGACCAGGATGAGCGGGACAGGGGCCTGAGTATGTGAGAAATCCTCTCTACATGGAGCCCTTTGCATCATCTCAGCAGAAAGCACCGGCTTTTAAAGGCTGAACTATTTTGTTCATGCTGACAATCAGGTGTAGTTGCAGAAGACAGCGTGGGCCAAGATTTGTATCAAGTTAACAGCTCTTGGGCATCTGAGAATATGCAATTTTATAATGCTAATGAAGACTTTCTTTAACACAGTTTCTTAAAACAGTGAGATGGTATCTACTTAGTCCAGTGGGTTTCCAAGTTCTAGCAAAGTCCTTATGTTGGGAAGGGCAAATAGGAATTTGAGAAGGGATCACAGCTTCAAATGTCATCTATACTGTCAGCTCTGTGATTGTGAGCAACATGTGACTAAGAGTATCCTCATTATCATTTAGATCTTTACCTGTCATTTCTCAGGGGAACTGTGAGGATACTTCTAATACACCCTATCACTGTTAATTATTATTTTCATTTTATGCCTCATGGAAATAATCACATGTTCACAATTATCCCTCTATTTCTACATTTCTTAGGAAACATTTTTGCACAATAGGAGAAAGAAAAAGGAAAAACTTACATGTAACACTCCTTCCGAATGCAAAGAGACAAATCCAAGTAAAGGATGAAATGTTCCCAAGAGCTTATATTCCCCTTGGATTTTTCTTACATGATTATAAATTTCTGAACATCTTATCCAAAGAATATCTGTGAGCAATCTGTTAGTTTATCTGTTGCCTACAACTGACATCCTTTTAAGAACAACACTTGAATGCAGGAACAGTCAAACTGGCAGAGCTTGCCTTAGTCTCTATTTGTAAAGGCTGCTCGGGTTGTTCAATGTACAGCACTGCTGTTAAAAAGCGCAGAAGTCATTGAGAACAGTGGATGGTCACAGGAGATGATAAAGCTTTCCATTGCCTTCACACCTATGCCCATCTTTGGCTATGTGCTCATTCTCTCTTTAAAAAACCCTCTGTTCCTTTAGTGCAGGAGTAGAATCTGCAATATGACCATGCCCAAAATAAACTGCCAAACTGGGTTTCAATTGACTGCCAGGAGTTCAGAAGAAGAAAACTCCTATTTTGTTCTTCTCTTTTGCACAGAGTTATTTCTGAATGATGAAGAGCTAAAAAAACTGTATGAGTTTGAAGAGGAGTGTGTGGAAGAATACTTCCAGGAAAAAGAGGATGAGCAGCAATCATCCAATGATGAACGCATCAGAGTTACCTCTGAAAGGTACCTATCATAAGGGGAAAACCCACACTGGTTTTCTGGAACAGTATTTGCTTTTTGGTGTCTTCTTTATAACCACAATGGAGTTAAAATACAAAAGATTTAGATCTTGAAGAAAACCCCCACCAGCTCAGAAGCTGATCTGAATCCCCAGTAACTCTCTAGCGGGTGCACCTCTCACAAGAGCAAGGGCTTTGTTGTTCCTGCTGCTGTGTCACTGAATCTGCTGCTTTGAGTAGCTTTGGTACAAGAACAATTTTGCTCATAATGAATTTTTTACCTCTCACCTATCTGAGGATCACAGTTATGCTTTCTCTCCTTTTGAGTAAATTGCTACTTGTTGAATTTCCAACAGTTCATTCAAACCTGAGAAACAGGTTGGAGATGAATGACAAAAGATTCTTCCCTTGGATCTATGGTCTAGCACCCACAGTTGCTGAATTTTTAATCTCTGCCACAGATCTCTTGGAAGCTTTGAACAAGGCATTTAGCATGAACTTCCCCATTTAAAAGACAGGGAATATTCTCATGTAAATCATGAAGCTTTTCTGAGGACTGGGTAATGTTTGCATATTGCTGTGTAACCACACAGTGAGAGTGGCAGGAGGGCTTTTTTACCAGGTCACTTGGCAGGGCTGTTCCCAAAGGCTCTGCCTCTTCCTGCAGTAGATGTAAGTCAGCCAAGAGATGGGGTCTTTTGTCACTTTCTTGAAATGGTGAAAAATTCTCCCTGAAATAAAAATTATACACAGTTTAAACCCTCTTTCACCTTAACATACTTTATGGTATTCTGATGATAAGGACTCCGTATATATATTTTTATATCTATATACATCTGCATCTATTTATATATATATCTTCCTTTTAACATTTCTTTTGAAATTGCTCTGTGAGCCGTACAATTCTTTAACACATAAATATCTTTCTCTTGACAAAGGCCCTGAGCATCTTGCATTATTATATGTGAAATTTGAGAATAGAGAAGTAAATTAAAGCTGCTCCCTGTACTTGGGTAGTTTCTATCACACTATTTATCCATGGCAATTTGTCAAAATCCAAGGCATTGTGGCAGAGAATAAAGCAGGGCTGGTAAGCCTCACTGATTCACTATGGTCTATGGCCACAAAGCAGATTTGCTTATTTCTCATGGCTTCTTGCTCCAGATGCTTTGTCATCTTTTGTGTGTGAGAGCAATAGGATGTTAATTTAATTTCCACAGTTGATTTACTAGTATATGATTTCTAAGTCACATTCGAATGAATTACTTTTATATGCATTTTCATCACATTCATTATGATATAAATGATAAGGGACAATGGGGCAAAGTATTATTTTAATTGAAGTAGATCATAGTACCACTCCCTTCAGCAGATACCATTTCAAGACCAAAAGCAATCCCATCAACACCAGCATATGTTCTCTCTCCTGCAGCTACAAAACCTGTATTACAACATGCTTTGACACTGCTTTAAATCACCCTGGGAGCATGTCATTAGAAAGTGCTTTTCATGTAATTAATTGAAGCTTCCCAATGAAAGGACAGCTGAGCATGTGGTGGGTGGCACATGCAGAAGTGTTAGTAGTGGACTGGTGGGTGGCACATGCAGGAGTGTTAGTAGTGGACTGTCCCTAAGGTTGACAACTCTTGCACTCTCCTGGCAGGGCAAAGTCCAAATAGCCCCCTAGTGTGGTGTTTGGAAAGCCTGGGTAACAAGACAATGCACATGCTTTTGATGCTACACATAGGAAAAAAGGATGAGGAATGAGACATCCCCCAAAGCTGTGCCTTAGGAGGAAATCAGTGGCTGGGGGCCTTTAATGGGTTACTGCACCATTCCACAGGGTCTGTTCTGTGCTTCTTCTCTTATACCCCCCAGAGTGGAAAACATGTCTATGAGGCTCGAAGAAGTGAATGAAAGGGAACATTTTATGAAAGCTTCTCTGCAAACAGTTGACCTTCGCCTGTCCCAGCTGGAGGAGCTGTCTGGGCGGATGGTGACTGCCCTGGAGAAGCTGGCAGGGATCGACAAGGCGGAGCTGACACACACGCGCTCGCGGGCGTCCTCCGAGTGCGACGCTGCCTACCTGCTGAGGCAGAGCAGTGTCAACAGCTCCGATGGCTACAGCATGTACAAGTACCACATCAGCGGCGATGAGCTGACCTTTGAGGACAGCACCACTCCCATGTCACCAGCCATGGGACTGCGGAGAAAAGCCTACTCTATTGGCACCAAAGAAGACGTAGCAGACCCAAGGATGCTGGTTCCAGAACACCACACCAGTCCCCATCATACCTCTAGTGCTAATGCAGTCACCACTGCAGATCACAGTAAATCCACATTAGAAATTGCACAGAATGATTCCAGATCCCTTTCTGGTTCAGGTGGCTCGGGGGATGGAAAGCAGGGGATTAGCAGTAGTGATGGAACAATTCCTCGAAGTATAAACCAGATGGATGCTGTTCCAAACAGTCAGTCAGTAGCAGGACCAGATTTTCAGAACACTCAGTTAAAAGTAGAACGTACCAAGTTAGAAGCCACCATCTCTTATCCCTTGGAAAAATCCAAAGCAATGCGCTACTTTCCTCCTGAAACTTTCAGTGCTTGTCAAACCACTATGATGAAGTCCAGGAGCTTTATATTTGCACAAGGGGGGAAGCTGGTTGGAGGAGTTAACAACTGGACCACGGAGTATAGCACCATTATGGATCAGGTGTGCCCTTCTACGATTGAACAGTGGGCCACAGAGTGGAAATACGAAGTGGAGCAGCAGCTTTCTCAAGAACGTCCTCCAGAGTATCCTGGTCTTATCTCTGAAGCAGAAAGGCAAGCAGAGGAGAAGCAGCTGCAGGTGGACACAGATGATGACAGCAATGCTGGAGAAGCAGGTATGAGTGCCTCTCACACCCCTATGCCTGCCACTGGCAAGGCTGAGAAAGAGAATTTACTGTCTGTAAAGCCAGAAAGGACTCCTGGGTTCCCATCAGTGCGCTCCAAGAGCTTGCACAGCCATTCTCGGAAAGCCAAGTCTGTAAAGGACAAATTAAACAGACCAGGCCATGCCAGCAGTGTGACTAATTTGGTGGCACCATTTGACAGTGCAACAGAAGAACAGAAAACTAGGCAAGAAAATGCATCCACAGAAACTGAATGTTAAAGTGGCTTCTGGCCCCTGGTTTAGTGACAGTCAAGAAAGCAGCATGGCTAATTGAACAAATTATGGATTTTTAAATTAATTTATGAGGGAAAATTTTGAATACATTTGTTTATTTTCTTTTAAACTTAATAGGTGTATGTTCTGGTCTTAAATAAATGCTCACTGGGTTGGGTGAAAAAGAGATGTTCTGTCAGGCAGATTAAAAGTAGGTGCAGTTCACAGATGCTGACAATACAGATCTATCTTTGTTCCATTTCAGCCTCCCTCATAAGCTCATTTACTGACAAGCTCTTTATAAAAGCTCTTAGAGGAAGGACAATGTTATGATGAAATAATTTAGAAAATGTTCTTTTCTTCTTTTTTATCAGAAGACTTCTTAAACTGAACAAAGTTTTTAACCAGCCTTAGTTTTTATCCTTACTTATGCAGCTGGTTTCTTTGTGGCCATGGTGGTTTTCAGATCCAAACAAAATTGTTGGAGGCAAGGAAAAATGATGCAGTCCCCTCTTTCCCTTCTGATTTCATGCATGCTGCTTAGCTCCCCTTCAGGATGGCACAACACAGCAGGTTTTACCCACTAAAATAGGTCAGTGGCAAAATAGAGTTGTGTTTAGAGATATGTGACCTGGAAAGCCACATGTAGACACATTTTTAACCTGCCCTTGAACTTTAGTGGCATAATCTTGCTTACAGGATTACATCTGTCCCCACCCCAAAGCAAGCTGACAGCCTTAAACTGTTGAAAAACAGTGATCATTGTTTCAAAATGTTTAGGGAGATTCTCAGTATATGAAGTACATGGAGATTTAATGATATGAATCCAAGATTTGCGTTAGTGTTTGGTATAAATGAGGATTACAATAGAAGTCCATGTAGAATAAGAATCTGGTTTTTCTTAAATGCCTGCAAGGGAAAACAAATCAAAACAAAACAAAACAGGAAAGGTGTTCGGATCTCAAGTGAGACCAAACTGTGGCCAATCTGCTCTTGAAGCAAATCTACTGTCACAAATTCAACTTTCGTTTTGCAATTTCATTATGACAACACATGAGGAACAAGGAACAGTTTCTGGGAGTCAATCTAAACAAATGATAAATTTTCCAGATGAGAATAGAAATTCTATACATTTTCTTGAGTAAATTTTAAAAGCAAAGGGGGAAAAAAGTGTCTGCAGCAGAAGTGCTTTCTATCCCTTGATGACTGACTGGAAATCCACATCCATTTATACAGATTTGCTCACCACACTTGTCTTAAGAGTGGCATTCTAAGTAATATGTTTTCATAGATTTCTTCATAATAGCCTGATGTTATTTGCCTCATTCCTCCCTGTTAACTTTTAGGAATTTGGATTTCTCAAATATTCAGCACCTCTCTTTGCAGGGGATGCTTAACATTAAACAGACAAAGAAGAAAATGAGTTCAAGGCATGTTACCTGTTCACAGAATACAGGTCAAAGCTTTATGCTTAACTCATTAACCATCAGGACTAACACTATTTTGAAAAGACAGAATTTATTTTTCCTCTCACTGTCATCCCCACAGTCTGCAGGTCTCTGTGTCCTCCTTGATAATGCTGCTTACAGGCTTTTGAAATGCAGAGATTGATGGAAGTCTCTTTGCATTGATGGCATCTGGTTTTTATTGTGTGTATTTTATTTTCATACTCCATCCATACTTACACCCTGAAGTACTTTTACCAAACTGATTGATCATGGAAAGTGCGTGGACATTTCTGAAAGTTCAGTCACCACTTACTGTGGATTTTTGCTGGCTTGGTCTTCTCAGCAGGTTTCCTGGTCTCACTGCTGTTGGAACAGTGTTAACATTTCTCTTTTCACGTGGGCTTCTCTTTCCTTCAACTTTAGGGAACTTGACCTTTTGTAAAAACAGAATGACATTTGGAATTGTTTCGCTTCCATGTTTACTTCTGTGTTACCATTCTGTGCGACTACACAGCCATTGTGTATATGTGGTTAAAACAGCCTCCACTTTGCCAATGCCTTTTATTATTTGCCTGCACATCCACCAGAGATGGACTCATCACCACAGAGGTGTGCATTGTGGAAGGGAGTACAGTGTGTTGCACACCTCTTGTTACATTGTCTTTATCAAATGGGTGTTAATCATGCTGTTGACCACCTAATTTTTTTTAGCATTGACATTGCAAATGGATCTTATAGCATGTAGATTTCAAAGAGAAACATTTTACCTTTGTATTTATTTACTTCCTTTGTGTAAAAATATTTATAAAGAAACACATGAAAAATGTGGTAAATTCATTCAGTATAACAATTTTTTCACTGTAATATCCAAACACTTCACTTGTCTGTTCCTTCTTATGTAGTACATGGGCCAAATGTTTTCTAAAAAAAGTTTCTTCCTTATCACTTGCTGGTAATTCTCTATACAGGGATGATTTTAAGAGGTTTGAATATTTGCTGTGCTTTTGTATAGCATGAAGTGAATGTGAAGTAACCACACTGGCTTTGCAGAGTCATTTCAGACATACAACCATTTTAACAAGATTTAAATATGGCT
Source organism: Hafferia zeledoni (assembly GCA_035583235.1). Taxonomy (NCBI): domain Eukaryota; kingdom Metazoa; phylum Chordata; class Aves; order Passeriformes; family Thamnophilidae; genus Hafferia; species Hafferia zeledoni. The sequence goes on along the minus strand of JAWWEV010000018.1, from coordinate 15,581,886 downwards.
TTGTCTGTGAATGGAAGCCCAGCAGTAGGTTTGGAGCTCACCAGGCAGAATAATGACCAGCACATTTGCATGTCTGCCTGCAAGCTTTCCTGACTGCTGCCTGAAAGGGTGCAGGCAGAGGATTTGCACCTCTGAAGAGCATGTTTCCCTCTGCTTTTCAGGAAGATGTGTCCCCTGCACTGCTGAGGATGTGGTGACTTGATAGCAGTGTCAGTGTGAATTCCACTGCCACATTTTATCACGTGCTTGACCTGTAGTGAGCTGGGTCAGGCTGAGAGAGTGTGTGCTCTAAGGCTATGTCTGCACAGAGATATTCCTCTCAGGTAATTTGAATTTGTTCACCTTACAGTCTCTTGCAATACAGACATTTAACTTTCCCTCAAGGCAAATGTTTTGAACACGGTGAGTAATTGCAATATTCACAAAGGCAGGTGCATAACCCTACCAGCTGATTCCAGGAATTAGCCCTTTTTACATTGCATCATTCAGGGACCAGCTTAACTTTGCTCCTGCAAGCCTCTCCTGTCCAGAGTCACCCTTTCCATTTTACACACTGGATTTTGACACCTGAGAACCAAGTCCATTTTCTATATTATTTACTAATTCATTAAAGTAGCCATTGAAACCTTCCAACTATGGTTTCTCCATGCTGCTTCTTTGGATGCTTTCCAAGGTTCTGGCCTTGACTATCATCTTTGGCAAAATATTTACCTGTTCTTCTAAATAACACCAAAAAGAATACAAGTGTCTGCAAGGCCTTGTCAGAAAACAGGACCATGAGGGGGATGCATGAGCAGGGATGTTAACAGGATTATTTCATCAGCTCTGCAAGACTGGCAGGACTGTCCCTGTTATGGATGTTCTGGGCAGTGACCCCGCTGCCACAGAGCCAGTTTGGTGCCAAGCCCTGGTTGTGGGGAAGGTGAGTTTTCACAGTGACAGCACCACTTGGACATGGTTTTGGGGTCTCACATTTTGCTTCTGCAGCTCTGTCCTGTCCCATAGGTAACTTCTGGTTGGACTAGTATCACACTCAAAAGCTGTTATGAGCAAAAACGAGACACACCTTGTATATAAAGCCAAAAATTTATTGTTAGTGTGATGAATTTTAACAGTCTAATATATGAATTATGATTAGTCTAGATCTAATAAGAAGAGAGGAGAGATAAAAAGAGAGGAGAGAAAAGAATACTACTATATTACTGCAGGAAAAAAGTACTCAAGGAGGTAAAGTTGCTCTGTGCACACTCCCTACTATCTACCCCTTTTTTGGCTGTTACATTCACATCTGCTCTGGGTCTTCCAGCCAGTGGCTGCAGTGGGGACAGTGAGGAAATACTGTCAGCATCCCAGGTGCTTTCTAGGGTCAGCATGAGGTTGATGTTGTTTCTTTCTTCTTTATTTTTTGCTTGCTTATGGGCATTTTTATATTTGCTACAAACTTTACATCTTGTTTTTCATCACTGGCCTTCAAATCCTACAAATACATCTGAATGTCCCAGTCATTAGGAAAGTTGCTTTCACAGCTAAACAAACTAAGGGACAACTCGAGGCAAGTTGAGGCAAGTTCAGGCAAAGCAATCCTGACAAGCCTCATCCTGAGGCCTTACAAAGTCACCATAAAGCCTGTGGCCCATTAGGAGCAGTGACAATTAACCTGGTTACTGGGCTATGAGGCTACATGAGCCCTAGAGGTGTTTTCTTCTCACTGCAACCTGCAGATAAATATTCTACCACACATAGCAGTCACCTAAGCTGAAAATTCAGCCTATTTGTGGGGTTTGGTTCCCCACTGCAATCCAGCATCAGACACAAAGGCCAAAGTGATGTAAGGACCTGGTTGATGGGGCCATTTAAAGGCCATTTCAACTGGTAGCAGGGACTGGGGGATTTGAGGTAGTCAAAAATCAGTACCCAGCAGTAGTTTGGATTGTAGGCTGACAAACCACAAGGCTTGGGAGAAGTGAGACAAAGACTGCAGATTTTCTTAAAACTGCAATTTTCTATTGTTTTTTTTTCAACTTTTAGCCTTATCTGAAGAAACAAAATTTGGTATAGCAAAGTGGTGCTTTATCATTGATGCCCTGTATCTTTACAATGAAGGTATGCCTTGATAATAGGATTCAAATTATTCTTTGTGGTAGTTCAGCCAAAATATTTAAGTGCCTGTATCCACCTTGTGCTTGGTGTTGAAGTTAATGAAAAGGGGTTGTGTAATCTCATGTGCCTGCTCTTCTGCAAGACAGCAACCCCCATGAAGCCACAGTGCATCATCCTGCATGACTGTAGGTGCAGCCATCTCCCTTTCCTGCCCTCTCTGGACTGCTCTTCTCAGCAAGCCACCACCTGAACAGACCAACAGCCTTCAGAAATGGCCATGGAAAAAGGTTGGACTCCAGTTTAGAAGCACAAGTAACCCACCAGTCCCTGTCACAAGACCTGTGTGAAATAATGCAGACCGAGGTAGAACATTGTACTGATGAACAGCACCAAACAACTGCAGGCAACTCATACCCACAGAATGATTAACAAGGAAAGTACCCTTATGTGACACAGCAAAACTCTGTGTCATTAAATCTCCTCACTGAAGGCTACCCCCACCTTGCAAAGGAGGCTTTTTTCCTGACATACCTCAAGAAACTAAATCCTCTGCATAATTTTAATGTCTTTTTTATATCTTTGGCCAGGACTGTCAAAATTGCTGTTTCATATAAGTAATGACATTTTAAATATTATTCTCCTGGATCTTCATCAAGGACACTCAGGAAAGACATTTTTTCCCCATCTGCCTAATAAATTTAAGGCATAATGTCTTTATTCTGTAAGAGGTAAAACAGACCTGTAGGAGTGACTTCCTCACAAGTCCCCAGCCAAAGTGGCAAAGTAACCTGAGTGCAGCCTGAGGCAACTTGGGTGCACAAACCCTGGAGTGCTCAGGTAGAGAGGCATCCAGGTAAAGTAATAAACTGTGACACTTTCAGTGAAAACCAGAACACACCTCCATCAGGGAATCCCTGCCTTTGCAGACTTGCTGTAGTTCTGGGCACGTAGCTCAGCTGTGAAATCAGACAACATGTATGTCCTTTTGTCTTGGAGTTCAAAGCAGTAATTGAACCAGACTTCAGAGACCTTTGAAAACACAGAAGTTGCCATAGGAATCCAGGCCTGCAAAAGATCATCTGCACTGAGGCAAGCTCAGCTATGTCAATAGCACCAGTGGCAGATGGTGGTCTAACCTGTTCCTGAACATGTGTAATGAAAGCCTTTCTCTAATCTGCTGAGAGATCAAAAGGGACCATTGTGAAAATCTGTTCTGATTTAACCCCAGCCCTCACACATTGCACAAGCCAAATAGCTTCCCCAGCCACAGAGCTGCCTTGTGAAGCTGTACCAGACCTTTTAGGAAGAGCCCTGATCTGATGTGCAGTGAATGCAGCAGGTAATGCAGCACAGCCATAGCTGAGCAGATTGTTATCCTCACTGTAACAATTGCACTGCATGTAAAAGGGGCCTGGGGAGACCCACACAGCGTGTAGGGGGTGATGCCACCAGGACAGCAGGGCTGGTGGGCAAGTGCAAGGGTCCTGGGCAGTCTGGCACACAGGAGGTACCACTGAACAACAAGGCTGAGGCAGGGAAAATAGCTGTTCTGAGTAAAAACGATATTTTTTTTTAATAATGAGAATAAAAACATACATCTGCAGTCTCTTCAGTTCAGCTGGCTTTGTTGCTCAGCTGTCTTCCCACCATCCTCTCAAGACTGTTCTCACAGAATAAAGGCATTCTCAGAAACCTGGGGCTTAGCAGAACTGTTTGAAGAAAGTGATCAAGTGAGGCCAAGCTGGGATGGCAGGCAGTTGAGTGCACTGCCAGACAGGAGTCAGGGGATGCAGAGGATTTCCCTACCCTGCCATCCCACAAGCGTCTATTGTGCCTGCCCAGCCTGCCCTGCCCTGTGTGCCCTCTTGCCTTGCCTTGCCTGCCCTGCCCTGCCTGCCTACCCTGCTCTGCTTGCCTGTCCTGCTCTGCCTGTCTGCATCCCTCTGCAAGTTGTGACAGAATTAACTTGCTCCTCAAAGCACTCACTTCTGTCAAATCAGCTTTTTTCCCCACTGGCATAAAATTCTTCCAGTGGCAACTTGTGACCCGCCCCAACAACAATCCTCACAAATCTTGTGAGAGCTTCATTTCGATTTTGTTTGTTCCTTTTCAGAACAGCACAGCAATTTCAATGTGTCAGTGCAGTCCTTAATGGAAATTTGTCTTATCCTGTGATCATTCCCTCAGGAGTAAGATTGCTTTTACAGCTACTCCTCAGAAGGCTCTGTGCTGATGGAGTACAAATAATTGTCATTTTTAATATCACAGGCAAATTTGTTATATGCAGTTTCAAGACTGGCAGATTTAGGCAGTTCCTGCTTTCCTCACTCCCTCACTTTCTCTTCCCCTTTTTCTGATTTTAATTCCCTTTCAACAGTGTTCTGAATATGAACAAAAAACTTTAAAGAAGGATAAGGATGAGGGCAAGTCCTGCAGTATTTCTCACTTATCAAACATCCAGGGGATGTGGGTTGTGAAAGGGCAAAGTCAGCAGCAGGAGAGGAGCTGTCTTGCTCTCACAGCACTGCTGGGCACTCTACACCACCAGCAGCACCTGCAGCACAGTGCACTCTAAAATGGACAGGGCCAAAGAAGTTGGGACCTTTGTGCAAGGAGGTGCATGTGTTTAAACAAAAAAAACCCCCACATAGTGGCATTGTATTCATCTTCTCTACCTACAAGTCCAAGAGCAATGTGCTGTTATGGTGGTGCTTGTTGGTGCTCTCCCCTGGGCTGTTGAACAGCATTAAATGTATGCACAGGAGCTTCTTTCTTCAATCTGGGCAGGTGTCATGGGGTTGCTTCCCCCTCAGTGTTCAATCAAACCTTCCTGCTGGCATCAGTCAGGCATCTCATCTAAGTTATGGAATGGAGATTGTGCCCTTAGAGCCTGTTCTTTCATTGAATACCCACCCTCTGACTTCACAAAAAAACCCCAGGGACTATAATGCAATGCAATTGTGCTTTCTGCTAATGAGGGAAGACCTTGATCATACTGGGTGCTGCATGTGTCATTTTTGTGTCTAAAAAGGTGTCCCTTTCTCTGGAATCTTCTAGTTCTTTAGTGTCTTTATGTCACAGTGCTATGAGCCCAGGCTCTCCCCCTTCCTTAGATCTCACAGCTGATGGACTGTGTAGTCCCAGTCTAGGGATGTCCATTAAACCACATTTCCATTCAAACTGTTGCTTCTTGTAGGAGGTACTTCCAGAGTGAGGGTGAAATCCATTGCATCAGTGCTCACATAAACACCTGCAGCACAGCCCCTTATGGGTGCCAGGGGCCACTGAGCACACAGGAGCAGTCACTCGGTTTCCTCCTGGTCAAAGGAGACAGCAGTGATGGATTTGGGTGGTTTAGGTGCATGACTTATTTCCATATTCTGGAACAGCTTTGGTGGGCAATCCATGAGTGCCTGGAAAGCTTAAGGGGAATTACAGGGGTGTTGGATCAGCATCCAGCTCCTGCAGCAGGAGGATGGCAGCGTGGAGAGGGAGGGTGACAGGGCATCACCCACGGCTTGTGTGCAGGGTGACAGTGGAAGAGCTCAGCAGCAGCAGCTGATCCATAGGATGTTAAGGGATTGGAATGGACCTTAAAGCTCATGTAGTCCCAACTCCCCTGCCTCGAGCAGGGTCACCCCCGACTAAAACAAGTTGCTCAAGGCCTTATCCAACCTGGCCTTGGACACTGTCACGGTTGGGGCATCCACAGCCTCCCTGTGCCACCTGTGCCCGTGTCTCACCCTCTCTGCCCTGTGCTGGAGCTGCCCCGACAGTGCCCTGGGCGGCACCAAACCCTGCAGGCCCCGAGCGGGGGTGGCACAGCTCCCAGGGCGTCCCACAGCTCCCAGGGCGTCCCACAGCTCCCAGGGCGTCCCGATCCAAGCCCTGGGAATGCCCCGCTCCGGGATCCGCCGCCCTGCCCGCCCGCCCAGGCCGCGCGTCCGGCGGTGCCCTCGGGCAGGCCAGGCCGGGGCCGAGCCGGGGCTGGGGCTGCGCTGGGCGGCTCCGAGAGGAGCCCCGGCCGGGCCGGGCGCCAGCTGTGCTGGGGCTGGGGCCGCAGGGAGGCCATCGCTGCCGGGGCTGGGGCCGCGGGGAGGCCACCGCTGCTCG